>CAJVGC010000592.1:37949481-38513267 GCA_910822075.1 Senecio squalidus | reverse complement strand
ACATCCATTGAAGATCCTCCGAAGGATTTGGAACTTAAGCAATTACCAGAACATCTAGAGTATGCATTTCTAGAGGGTAATTCTAGTCTCCCTGTTATTATCTCGTCTTCACTTTTGGAAGACGAGAAAGTTAAATTACTAACGATCCTTAAAAGTCATAAAAAGGCTTTCGCTTGGCGCATTTCTGATATTCCGGGTATAAGTTCTGATTTTTGTAAACATAAAATCAACTTTTTAGATGATGTAAAACCCGTTGTCCAACGACAACGGAGACTTAACCCGAATATGCAAGATGTGGTCAAAAAGGAAATTGTTAAACTTTTGGACGCAGGAATTATTTACCCGATAGCGGATAGCCCTTGGGTTAGTCCGGTTCATTGTGTGCCCAAGAAAGGAGGAATGACCGTGGTTTTGAACGAGAAAAATGAATTGGTTCCAACTAGAACAGTGACGGGCTGGAGGGTTTGCATCGATTATAGGAGGTTAAATGAGGCGACCCGAAAGGATCATTTTCCATTACCATTTATGGATCAAATGATAGAAAGGTTGGCGGAAAACGAGTTTTATTGTTTTCTCGATGGTTTCTCGGGTTATTTTCAAATTCCAATTGATCCCGAGGACCAAGAGAAAACAACATTTACTTGTCCTTTCGGTACCTTTGCTTATAGACGGATGCCATTCGGGTTGTGTAATGCACCGGGAACTTTTCAAAGGTGTATGATGGCGATTTTTCAGAATATGGTCGAGAACTCCATGGAAGTTTTTATGGACGATTTTTCAGTCTATGGGAGTTCATTTGATGGTTGTTTAGAGAGTTTAGACAAGATGTTGGCACGGTGCGAAGAAACAAATTTGGTTTTGAATTGGGAGAAATGCCATTTTATGGTGAAGGAAGGAATAGTATTGGGGCACAAGATTTCAAAGGCGGGTATTGAGGTTGATAGAGCAAAAATTGAAGTCATAGCAAAGTTACCACCTCCAACGAACGAGAAATCAGTTAGAAGTTTTCTAGGACACGCGGGGTTTTATAGGCGGTTTATTAAGGATTTTTCAAAGATAACTAGGCCGATGACCCGTTTGTTAGAGAAGGATACGAAGTTCGAATTTTCGGAGGATTGTATTAAGGCATTTGAATTGTTGAAGGAAAGATTGACGAACACACCTATTCTAATCTCACCTAATTGGGATCTTCCCTTTGAGTTGATGTGTGATGCTAGCAACTTTGCGGTAGGGGCGGTATTGGGTCAACGAATTGACAAACACTTTCGACCCATTTATTTTGCTAGCAAGACTCTAAATGAAGCTCAGCAAAATTACACTACTACCGAGAAAGAATTATTAGCAGTGGTGTTTGCCTTCGATAAATTTAGATCATACTTGGTATTGAGTAAGACGGTAGTGTTCACGGATCACTCGGCCTTGAAGTTTCTATTTTCAAAGTTAGATGCGAAGCCGAGGTTGATTAGGTGGATATTATTACTTCAAGAATTTGATGTGGAGATTCAAGACAAGAGGGGTAGAGAAAATGTGGCGGCGGATCATTTGAGCCGTTTGGAGAATCCGAGTCTTGGAGCTTTGAATGAGGAGGATATTCGAGACACCTTTCCGGATGAAAGGTTGGCTTTTGTTGGAAAAGCGTTTGGTGAACGGGGTCCTTGGTACGCCGACATAGCTAATTATTTAGCGGGTGGAGTTGTTAGTAGATTGCTTACTTATCAACAACGGAAGAAGCTATACTCGGATGCCAAGTATTATTTTTGGGAGGAGCCATTTTTGTTTAGGATGTGTGCCGATGGAATGGTGAGAAGGTGTGTTTATGGAGCCGATACGAGGCGAATTCTCGATGAATGTCACCATGGTCCAACGGGAGGGCATTATGGTCCATCCGTGACAGGTAAAAAGGTCTTTGATGCGGGTTTCTATTGGCCCACTATTTTTAAGGAAGCACATACCTTAGTGAGGACATGTGATTCGTGTCAAAGGCAAGGTACGGTTACCAAACGAGACGAGATGCCGCAACAAAGTATACAAGTGTGCGAGGTTTTTGATATTTGGGGAATTGATTTCATGGGGCCGTTTAAACCGTCGAACAGAAATGTCTATATTTTGGTGGCGGTGGATTATGTATCCAAATGGGTCGAGGCAAAGGCACTACCTACTAATAATGCTAACGTTGTTATTGAAAGAGTTTAAGGAAGGGGACAAGGTGCTTTTGTTCCAATCGAAATACAAGTTTAAGGCACCTAAGTTGAGATCAAAGTGGACGGGTCCGTATTTGGTGAGACGGGTCTTTTCGGGTGGATATGTGGAGCTAGAAACGGATGATGGCGGATCATTTATCGTTAATGGTCAAAGAGTCAAACTTTATCGGGAGGAAGATGAGGAGAATAATATGACATTGGAGGATGGGTTTTACCCGTTCTAAGTTCTAAGCACAACGAGGAGTCAAGCTAATGACTCGAGGAAAAAACGAGCACTTTCGGATTAAACCCCGGTTTGTTGTATCATTTCTCTTTTATTTTCTCTTATCTTGATTACTTTTGCTGTTTTTCGTTGTTTAAGTAATTTAGGAGTTAACTAGTTTTAGTTTAGTTTAAGTGTTTAAGTAATTTAGGAAGAAAAACGAAAAAAAATGCTGTAGCCTACTAGTTGCGCCGCAAGAGGAAGGACTTGCGCCGCAAGTCCAGATCCGAGGCTGGGAGTAACTTTGTGTCATCCATTTGCGCCGCAACTTCTTTTCCTGCGCCGCAAGACCATCAGGTGTGAAAAAAAAAAAAATATATATATTTTCCCTATCTTTTAAAACCCTCAACCGACCCACTTTTCTTTTCTTCTTTACCAAACTCGCGGCGCAAGCAAAACAGCAGAACACATTAATTTCGATTTCTAGTCACCTCTTTTCTCAAATCCAATCAATTAACGTCATGGGAAGATCGGTATGTTATTGCTTATGTTTAATTTCTTAATCTTAGTTTAATTAGGGTTGTATATTGAAATTGATTTGGGGGAAAGTTGAATTAGTTTTTTTTTAGTAGTAACTTTAGTTAATTAAGATAAGTTTTAGCCTAACATCGTTTAGCTTTAGGATTCTTAGGATTTGGTTTGGTCATGTTGGGTTTACCATTGTTGCTGCAGAATTTCGCCCAGAAAAATCCACTTGCGCCGCAAGAGGTAGCAGTTGCGGCGCAAATGGGGCTTCAGACCTGACATATAAAAAAAAAAAAAAAAAGAGTAGTTTGTTTTATTTTGTTTCTTTTAATCTAACAATTGTAGTTTGTTTTGTTTTTGTTCTTGTTTGTTTTGTAGGGGAAACGTCAAGCGGTGGAGGAACCGGAAGTGGTAGAATCATCCACTTCTCATCGAGTGACCCGCCCACCGGTTCCATCCACTGAATCAATGGTTATGAGACAGGAAACGCACCCTTGGCTCAAATGGACGGGGTGTACGGCTAATGAAAAAATCAGATTTAATAACAACTTGGCCTTACTTCAGGATAAAGCGGTTCACCCCCCGAAGTTCTTGGAATGGGGTATGCTTGACAATTTGGGAATAACTGCAGAATTGAACCCCTTCTTGACTACTCGGTTTGTAAAAGAGAGAGGAGCGACACCTTTTGAGGTGGAAGTATGGAGGAAAGCATTCAGTGTCCGAGAAAGCATTTATCGAGAACTGTGTCTCGAGTTTTACTCCACTTTGACCGTAGACCCGGTTCCGGACAGTAGTAAAGAGGTTTACGATGCAAAGATAATCCAGTTTAGGTTGGGGGGGAGAGCTCATGAGGTCACCTTGCCACAGTTTGGGTTTTTGACGGGTCTGTTTACTGAAGCTGAATATTTGGATAAACACCATATGGCGGATTATATTGTTAAGGGAAGTTGGAATTGGAATGCAATCCGGAATAGAAAAAATGACGTGTGGTTTGATTTGTCCGGACATAGGCCTCACGCCTCAACCAACAAAGCGAACAATCTCACGGATCCAATCTTGCGAGTGCTTGAAAAGGGAATATCCAATTCATTCTTGCACCGTTTTCAGCATCAGGATAAAGTGTATATTGATGATTTGTGGTTGTTGTACTTCTTCGCCAAAAGGGACCCTACCAAGTATGTGAATGCCCCGTGGGCACTGGCTGAGTATATGCACGAGAAAGGGTCGGGACGACAAGCTGCAGGGCCTATGGTTTGTGGCCACTTCATTACAAGAATCGCAAAGAATTTGGGTGTTCTGACTCACGCGGGGATTCAAAAGTGCAGTCCACCAGTGGGATGGAAGATGGTTACAATGAATGATCTGTTTCGGGCGAAAATTATAACCAAAAACAGAATTTATGTGGGTAATGTGCAGGAAGAAGAAGGTGAAGACGCTGAGGAAGAGAATGAGGAGGAGGAGGGTAACGTGAACGCGGCGGGAGCGGTCCCACCACCACTTGGCCCGTTTGACTTCAATCCCATGATGCATGAAATGTTTAGGATTGGGCGCCGAGTGGACGAGACACATGATGATGTTCTTCACATTAGGTCGGAGGTTCATCAGATCAGGACGGAGGTCGAGAGGACCAGCGCGGATGTTCATCAGTTTGGGGATTACACACAGTATCACATGGAGCGATACCAGCCCATGTGGGAATATATGACTACTTCCCAGTACCATGTGCATCATCCCGAGGCAGCGAGTGGGTGGACTGAATACAACCCACCTCCCATGTGGAACCAACCACCACCCAATGATGAAGAGTGAAGGACGTGAAAAAGCCGCTTGTGGGGCTTATTTGTTTGTTGTTGTATTTTATGATGTTTGGAACTATTTACTTTTCAGTTGTGTCGGGTCGTGCTTGGAACTATTTTATTTTCCGTTGCTTAGGATTTTTATTATTATGCTAATGAACTTGTTTGTCTATGTGTTTGGATCCTACCAAGACTGGCATTAAGTTCAGCACGTGCGGAGTCGATTCAGAAATCATGCAACATCCTACGGAACTCGCACGGTTTTATCTTTCTTTCTTTATTTTATTTTATTTTTGTCTTTTTAGTTTATTTTAATTTCCCTTAGGTTAGTTAGTTTTTATTTTGATGGAACACATTCGGGACAATGTGTTGTTTAAGTATGGGGGGGTCGGGAAATTAGTTAGTTTTGTCCCCTATATCCATTACGTTATTTTAGTCCCATTTGAGTCATTTAGAGTTTAAAAAAATAAATAAAAAAAAAAAAAAAAAAAAAAAAAAACGCTTAAACGTAGTTAGGGAAAATGATAGGGGCTTGTATATTTAACTTTATTCCGGTACATTAACGTGAAATTGCTTAGGAACATCTTTAGTTAATAAAATACTTGTAAATAAGAGTTTAGGTTTTCTAATTTTAGTTCCTTAAGTTTCCCTGAAAAATCAAAAAGATAGATAATCACTGTATCCTTAGTACCGAGCCCTTTTAGTCCTTGCACCCTTTCGGGGGTAGTTGGGGAATCCTAGTATTACCTAAGCCATGGAGAATTAGAGGCGAAGAAAAAGGCCATAGGTCTTTCCCGTCAACAAATTTGAACTCATCCTCACTATAACGAAGACTCAAATCCCGTTATACTTGTTCACTTCAAAGAAAATATATAATAATAAATCTATAGTATTTGAAGTGAACGAAAGTGAGAGGCAAGCTAAAAGATGTAGACTAACCAAATAATTCTCAAAAGAAAGAAGTACTCAAATGAAGAAAATGCTTAGTAATATTTTAAGGATTCCCCCGAAAGTAAGGCGTAAGGGGTCGGCTGTAATGGCTGATCGCTTCAACTACGGTTGGAGAGTGAGGACTAAGGTGTGATTATCTTGACATATCTAAACTAGGGGAAGAATTAGGAATTAAAATTGGTAAATTGCGGTTCTTGTTTGCTTAAGTAATTTAGTAGCTTTACGATCTAGTAGTCGGTTTTACGATCTAGCAATTTCACGCATATCTTTAATTCTAAACACCGGAATTTAGTTAAATGTTTGAGCCCGTGATTCCCTAATTTTTCTTAAGTTGTATGTTTTGTAAAATGGTTAGTAGGCTTGAGTCGGATTTGCTTAGGGACAAGCAAATGCTTAAGTATGGGGGGTTTGATATCGCTCATTTATACGAGTATTTCATAGCGATATTTGTTATGTTTTGTGTCCCAAACGTAATGGATAGACCCCGTATTGCTTATATTTTGTGTAAAGTGTGTTTTATAGGTTTTAGTTATGTTTGGAGTTATTGGAGGTGATTTGGGACCAAAAGGAGCTAAGCAAAACAAGTCGGGAATCAATTGGTCCAATCCTGCGGCGCAAGTATATGTCCTGCGGCGCAAATGGTTAACACCATGTTTATGGAGCTTGCTGAAGTAGTAGTTGCGGCGCAAGTGGTGTATGTTGCGGCGCAAGATATTCACGTATCTGGCAAAACAATTATGGGAGTTGCGGCGCAAGTGATTTGATTGCGGCGCAACTCGTGGTGCTGGCAGTTACAAAATTGCTTCTTTAATCCTAATTAAGGGGAAACCCAAAGAGTTAGTGGGGTACTTATTTTATGAACGTTTTTTCTACCCAGACACACCATCGTTATCATCATATCATCAGCTTTTTATCATCAATTAGCAAGGGAGATCAAGAACACTTTTGATAATCGTTATTTTCCATTGAACAATCGTTATTTCAAATTCTACTTTGTTAATTTGGGGATACTTGGAACCTAATTTCCAGCTTTTGGTATTGAATCTCTTTTCATTTTAATTGCAATTTGAAGTATGTCTTTTACATATTTAATTGTGTTTGTTACGATTATGAGTAGCTAATTTCTTAGTACGTTTGCTTGGATTATTTGATGTTTATGTGTTAGGTTTTGGGTTTGAAAATCGATTGATGTGTAGAGGTTAATTGGGGATCCGTTTGGGTTAATAACTTAATTATCTTGCTAAAATTGTTTATACTCTTGTTTGGTAATCTAAAAACGGGTATTCGAAAGGAATCCGTAATTTTTACTAAAATAGGAACGAATTAATCGGCCGGTCTTTAGTTGATTATAAGTGAATGATATTCGAAAGGAATCATTAACAACAATTTTTACAAGTAGATATTAACACAAACGCTAGCTACTAAATTAAGAGAAATCGGTTTAGGAGTTAGTAAGCTATTCGAAAGGAAGCTTATAAATTAATTCTCACATATCGGCTTGAAACTTTATGCACAATTACTTGAGGTGTTAACGGTATTCGAAAGGAATCGTTGCATGGTTGGGTAATTGGAGAAATCCGGTATTCGAAAGGAACTTAGGATTTTACATTAGAAGTTTATCGATATTTTCACACCTAAGAAATAACACATATTCATTAACGGTCCAAGCAAGCGTCTTTTATCCATATTTGAATTCTTAAATATTTTTACCATTATTATAAGCAAGTCTTCATTAAGACTAAAACCAACTTGTTACTTGTTACGCGTTTTTATAAACTAATATTTTCAACTATAAATAGTCCCTGTGTTCGAACCCGATATTTGCTAATACTATTTTACAACTGACAAGGGTACACTGCCCGTGTCGGAATCTAGTAAAGGTTAATTTTCGGAAAACTAGATTTTTCGCATCAATCCCAAACGCTGTAGCCGTATTTTGATATTATTCGGATGATTGTAATAAGTATTCTACTTTCAAACTCTTTAATCTATGTTGATGATGTATTGCTTACTTATGTTTATGTAACCTTTGAATCTCTGATACCTTATACACTGCACACCTCGGTTCCGCCATTTATGCGGGGTGTGACAAACCGCCTAACCCAAGACTGGATAAGGAATGGAGGAGTGTCGAAGCTGGGTTCAGAGGATGCTAAGGGGAAGCGTAAGGTTGAGGACACATCGGGGAACAAAAGGGAACGCTTTAACAAGAAGGTTAAAACGGTGAGGAATTATGGAGTGGCTACGGCGGAAAATATCGGCTATCAGGGAAAAGCGCCAAAATGCGATAGGTGAGGTTATCATCATGAAATGAACTGTCGATCATGTACAAACCGCAACCGCCTCGGACACTGGACTCAGCATTGCAAGGCAATGAACGCGGGACCGCAGAAGGCGAGAATGCAACAAAACGAAGGACCTCGACAAGCAGGGAGGCCACAGCAGAATGAGAGGCCTCGCCAGGGAGAATGCTATGAATGCGGTAGTAGGGAACACTACCGTAATGCTTGTCAAAGATTAAACCCTGCCCGAAACCCAAACCAGAACCGTAATCAAAACCAACCGCAAAACCAGAATCAAACAACCAAAAGGGAAACAATGGGGGAAAGGCCGTGGCCGAGCCTTTGTGATTGGTGCTGAAGAAGCGAGGCACGACCCCCGGGTGATTGCAGGTACATTTCTCCTTAACAACTATTATGCCTCAGTACTATTTGACTCAGGCGCGGATAGAAGTTTTGTATCCCTAGAGTTTAGGCCTTTGATTGCATTAGAAATCGAACCCCTAAGTGAAAAGTATATGGTAGAGTACGCAAAAGGGCAGGAATACCAAGTTAGCGACATAATTAAGAATTGTACATTAACCTTAGCTGATCACTCTTTCGAAATAGATCTAGTTCCTATGGAACTTAAGAGCTTCGACGTAGTAATAGGAATGGATTGGTTGACCATCCGAGACGCAAAGATATTTTGCTTAGATAAGACGATTCGGATGCCATTAGGAGATGGAAAGGAATTGATAGTACAAGGAGATAGGCCGGGACAAATTTCGAAACTTATATCGGTGATGAAAATGTGCAAATAACTGAATAAGGGCTGCTTTGCATTGTTAGTAAACGTAAAGGACAAACAAACAAAAGTAGCAGACCTTAAGGGTGTACCGATAGCTAGAGACTATCTGGAAGTGTTTCCCGAAGAACTACCTGGACTACCACCTTAGAGGCAAGTAGAGTTTAGAATCGAGGTAATTCTTGGAGCGACACCGGTGGCAAGTACGCCATATCGACTAGCTCCGACTGAGATGCAGGAATTATCCAACCAAGTTCAGGAATTATTGATAAAGGATTTATCCGACCAAGCTCATCACCGTGGGGAGCACCGATTCTATTTGTAAAGAAGAAGGATGGATCGTTTCGCATGTGTATCGACTACCGAGAATTGAATAAACTAACCGTCAAGAACCGATATCCTCTTCCACGAATCGATGACCTTTTCGATCAACTTCAAGGCACAATCTACTTTTCAAAGATTGACTTAAGGTCTGGGTATCATCAAGTTCTGGTTTCTGAAGATGATATACTGAAAACCGCATTCCGCACTAGATACGGACACTATGAGTTCCTGGTAATGTCGTTTGGACTCACAAATGCACCGGGGGTATTCATGGATTTGATGAATAGGGTATGCCGACCGTATCTAGACAAGTTCGTTATTGTATCGACGACATCTTAATCTACTCACGTACCAAATAAGATCACGCAGGGCACTTAAAACTGTTGTTAGAATTACTCAAGGAACAACAGCTCTACGCAAAATTCTCTAAGTGCGAATTCTGGCTGTGTGAAGTCAAATTTCTCGGTCATGTAGTTAATGGATCCGGAATTCACGTTGATCCATCAAATATCGAAGCTATAGAGAACTGGAAAACTCTCAAAAGTCCGACGGAAATCCGCCAATTTTTTGGACTGGCTGGATATTACCGGCGATTCATTCAAAATTTCTCTAAGATAGCCAAACCTCTGACAAAGTTAACGCAAAAGAACGAGAAGTTCAACTGGGGAGATGCACAAGAACAAGCTTTCAATATCCTAAAAACGAAACTGTGCAATGCTCCAATTCTAATTCTTCCTGAGGGAAACGAAGACTTTGTAGTATATTGTGACGCTGATATGCGCAGAAAAGACTTAGAATTTCAAGTCGGTGACAAAGTACTTCTTAAGGTGTCGCCTTGGAAAGGTGCAATACGCCGCGGAAAACATGGAAAACTCAGCCCAAGATATGTGGGACCATTCGAGATACTCGAAAGAGTAGGTCCAGTGGCGTATCGTTTGGAGCTACCTCTAGAACTCGGTAACATACATAACACTTTTCATGTGTCGAGACTGAAAAAGTGCTTATCGGACAAAACACTTATCACACCTTTAGAAGAAGTACAACTAGACGAAAAGCTTCAATTCGTCGAAGAACAGATTGCAATCATAGATCGCGAAACTAAGAAACTAAGACACGGTCGAATCCCTAAAGTGAGGGTATGTTGGAATGCAAAACGTGGCCCCGAGTACACTTGGGAACGAGAGGATCAGATGATGCTTAAGTATCCTCATCTCTTCACTTCTCCCACAACAAACACTACAAGTTGAAATTTCGGGACGAAATTCTTTCAACGTGGGGAGAATGTGACAACCGTCAAAACTCAGGTCGAGTACACTAACTTAACCTTGTTACATATATTTGATACTTGCTATAACTAACTTATGTGTTACGTGGTTACCTAAGCATAACTCTTTAAGCTAAGCTCGATGCGTAACTCATACAAAACTTTTAACGTAGGTTTACGTTACTTAAACATTTAACGTGTGTGACTCGGAAACGGAATGTGAACATTTTATACTTATATACTTGTCGTAAACCTTTTTAGTCGAGGACTAGAAAACTGTAACTCACTCACTACTTTATGTAGTTGACACTTTTTCTCATGTTTCAGGAAACCAAGTGTAAGGATTGAAGTGCATATCGTGGACGGGTCAGGCAAGTCACGTGAACCATGAATCGGGAGAAGACCTGTTTAATTATTTTGGGAATGTTTTGGAGTTTGTACTTATGAATCTTACTTATGTTGAAACGTTAAATACTTGGTTAATTTTCAGACATGTAACTTTTATCTTTTAATCAAATGACTTGAAACCGTTATGCTTTACTATGAATCGTGTTATGATATCTTTGCTCTTCGCACCTCGTGTTTCCGCTTTAGCGGGGTGTGACAATATAAAACATTTAAAAGAGGGGTTTTGTAACTCACTTGTCGTAAAAGTCGGTGTGTCTCGTAAATCTCGTGAAATGTCGAATCGGAATCAACGGGACCCTACGTATATTAAAGTATTGTATAAGTATTATGTAATTTCGTTTTACTCGTTTTATAAGCTAATATTAACTTATTAGTCTCGTTTCGTTACGCTAAATGTTATTTACCTAATTTGTCCAAAAATACTCATTTACTAGTCTCGAGTCCAAAATAGTCCAAAATTGATAATGGTTTAGGAATTTAGTTGGTTTATACCATTTTTTCTTATTTATATGCTACAATGTTTATACCTTAACTCATTATAAAACATTACGATTATATGTTAAAATAAGTTAATCATTAACACCATCTAATTCACAAAACCATTCCATGTTTATAACATATTATAACCATCTTTATACATATTCTAAAATAACAAATTTGTTATCTTAATAACAACAACAAGGTTACAAATTATAACAACCTAGATAAAATCATGTATACAGCCTTTACAATATGGTGTTTGTTACACAAATTTTAACAAATCATAACTTGATAACTCCAATATTTTAACATTATGAAAATGATCATTTTGTGTTTAACATCAGAGGTATTTACAAATACTCTCATTTTTAAACATATGATATCCATATACTAGTTCATAAACACGATTCTTGTATCAAAACTATGATTTGAAAGTTGTTTACAAACTTTCTGTTTAGAATACTTACAAAGATTTGTGAATGAAAGATTTGTTGAACTTGATCAATAACCCAAAGTACACCAGTTTCTCCTTGTAAAAACCCTCTTTCCCTTGCTCCTAAGCTATCTCTAGATTTTTGTTTTAAGAAAAGATTGTGTTTGTGTTGGTTGAAGATGGTAAAATGAAAGAAAGCTCCTAATTGGTATATGAGACCATGATATGAGTTAAAAACTGGGTTACATACGTTTAGGACAGATGTCAAAGGTTTAAACGTACTACGTGTGACTAATCAAGTAATTAAAAAAATATATCTGCACCTCCAATGCGACGCAGTGATGTTTTACTGCGGCGCAGCGAGAGGCTGGACATTGATCTTTGTTTTACATTTGCGTTATCGTGAAGTACTTGCGTTTTTTAGAGTATACGATTGTTTTGCAATGAACTTAGACAAGTTCATTATATGTTTTCTTGGTATTAGGGTTCGTTTATTGATTCGGTTCCGATTCTTAGACACACACGTTTAAAGTTTAAGTAACGTAAAACTTACGTTAAAAGTTTTACGTGAGTTACATAGAGCTTAGCTTAATAATGAGTTATGTTTACGTAACCACGTAACACATAAAATTAGTTATATCAAGTATCACAACTTCACAAGTATGTAGTCGAGGTTAATAGTTATATCAAGTAAACTCGACCTGTGTTTGAGACGGTTGTCACAGAATGGAACAGTGTTGGGCGCAAAATCCTATAGACAGACCTTCCTTTACTGATAACACGATTCCAAAGGAGAGATAGTAAAATTTATAATTTCTCATAATTAGTTTAGCTTTTCTTGTTTTATCATTTGAACACATAATAATTGTAGGGTTGGAATCATTAAAGACCATTAAAATTTTTGAGGACAAAAGACCAAATTATAACTCTCCATTATAAAAACCCACTTAAAATTTAATTTTGTTTAAATATTAAATATCTCAAAAACCGTAAATGTATTAAACGAATAAATTACACCATTATAACGAGCATTAAATTACCTTTCTATAGAGTACTAAGTCGATATACTTTTGACGAATTTTTTTTTCGGGGTTTTTGATGGGTTTTGAAATTTTATATTATAAAATCACGATTTTATCAAATGTGATTTTAGTAGTTTGACATATTTTTTTTTCGTTTTTTTTTTTATTCTAGTTGAATGTATATAATATAACAAATATATGTTTTGAAATTCATACTTAGTGTTCAAATCATATGTGATTGTACCTTACGAATATCAACATTTGTCCGAAAACGGAAAAATATAAAATCGTCAATTTTTGATTTTTTTTCCCGGGTATATTTAGGTTATACCTAATATAATATTTCTGTGTTTTAAAATTAACAATTAAAGTTGAAATCATGTGTTTTATTGCCTTATAAGTTCTCGAAATTTTACATATATAATAAAATCACATCTTTAATATATAATAAAAAAGGGGCCTTAAATACCATGGCAAAATAAGGACCTTTGGATGAGTTAACTTTTTTTATTTCAGCCGTTAGATCAATTTGACGATGTCATCAAAGATTATTTTTATTTTACATCCTATTACAATAAATAATTACATTCTCTATTTAATTCTCATATCCACTAAAATAAAAACAAAATTCTAATTTATTTATAAAATCACTAAATTTGGACTATGATTTACCTTATTATTATTTTTAAAATCTCCTAATAAAAAATATCAAAACATGTGTATAAACGTAAAGATGTAAAATCTCCTAATAAAAAATATCAAAACACGTGTATAAACGTAAATGTGTATATCTTATTATAACTATAAATACATGTGTATAAACGTAAATGTATATATGTTATTATATGTATAATATTGTCTTTTCATAATAATAACTTAACATATATATAAACATAAAGTTTACGACTCAAGTTTTTATCTTTTTCCGCGCTATCGCGAGACAATAATCTAGTATGATATATAATACAATCACATGTGATATGCGTACTATCACATTTGATACGCATACTATCACATTTATGTCAAAAAAATGAAGGAAAACAAAAATTGTCACATATATAATATAATACTATCACATGTGATATGCGTAGTATCACATTTATGTCAAAAAATGAAAGAAAAAATCGTCAAAATTAGATATTTTTTCTAAATTTTGGTAATTCATACGCTTGATAGCAATTCTCTTTTATAAAGTTTTACGAATTGGTGCTAATATCACATGTGATATTATCGTTACAATTTCAATAACCACCAAAAAAAGGGGAAAAAAAGTCTTCAAAAGTATATAACACCACTGCTCTAATTGAAGATAAAAACGAGACGGTCGCAACGGTGTAATTTGTTTCGTCTAACGATCAACGGTTTGTGAAATAAATTAATTTAAAAAAAAATGAATTTTGGTTTTAATCTTAGACATTAAATTAAAATAAGATGAATAACTAAAATTGTATGTTTTGATATTTAAAAAGTTATGTGTTTTAATTGATAATTTACCAATAATTATACACATAGATCATTAGACTAGCTCATTTGTACATATAATTATTTTTAAAGCTTTTGCCTAATGTTAGAAGTTAGTCCGGATAATGCCCAATAAAAGGAAATTTCTCAGCCACACAATCCTCAAACTGTTTAGTAAGTATACAATGTTTATGTTATATTATGCGATGACGACACACACAAAGGGTTCACTTTGCATCATGTCCCAACTAAACTTCATCAGGTAAATCATCTCCATCTCCATTAATGTGATCATCAATACACATGGAGGGTTGACTTTCTCATTTGGTTAGTAGTAAGAAGAAAGAGTTTGAAACTTTCCTTTGATCCACAAATTAATCAAATAATGGCGTCCTTCATGAAAGAGTTTGAACATCTTAAAATCAAACTGGAAGAGATAAAAAACGCCACCAATGGATTTGGTAATCAAGTTATCGGAAAAGGTGGATTTGGGGCTGTGTATAAAGGTGAAGTGTCTCACTCTAAGGGGGAAAACCATTGTTGCTATTAAGCGTCTAGACCGTCAATTTGGGCAAGGAGACCCTGAGTTTTTGAAGGAGATAATGCTGCTCTCCCGCTACACGCATCAAAATCTCATCTCTCTTTTGGGATACTCTGATGAGGATGGTGAGAAGATACTGGTTTATGAGTATGCATGTAATGAAAGCCTTGATAAACATTTAAGTGATCCGCGTCTCACATGGACCCAACGTCTAAAGATATGCATTGGGGCTGCAAAGGGACTAAGGTACCTCCATGATCCTAATGAGACGCTCCAAAGAGTCCTTCATTGCGATATAAAAAGCGCCAACATCCTACTAGATGAGACTATGGGTGCTAAAGTCGCTGATTTTGGGCTAGCGAAATTATGCCCCACTGATCACCAGTACTCGGTTCTTGTCACCAATGCTAGAGGTACAGCCGGGTATTGTGATCCATTATATATGATGTCATACACACTAACGAAAGAATCAGATGTATACTCTTTTGGTGTAGTCTTATTTGAAATCTTGTGTGGGAGATTATGTTTTCAATATAGCGGAGGTCAGCTAAAGGTTTTCGTCTCTATGTGGAAACAAAGCTACAAAGAGAAGAAGTTACATGAGATTATATTTCAAGATCTTATGCACCAAATGAATCCGGCTTCCTTGGAAATATTTTCAGACATAGCATTCCAGTGTTTAAAGAACTCTCGTGAAGAACGGCCAACGATGTCTTTTGTTGTGAAAAAACTTGAGCTTGCACTTGCATCTCAGGAGGGAAAAACGGTAATAAGTTACATTAGTTTTTTGTTTCTTTAGATTGCTATATTGGGATTTATTACAGTATGTAAACTTATTTGTTAAAATACTTTACATCATTATGTCTGACCGAACCGGACCTTTTAAGAGATTTGAGTTAGTTTAAGGTTTACCTCTTATAGAGTTATATAATTTTTCCCCCAAACTGTTGAATCTTCCTTTTCCCGAATCAGACGTTTTTCTTTTTTCATACGTTTTAAAATAAATAAATATATATGATTCAGAAACAGACTTCAGACGTCAGGACCATCTCTACTTAATCAGATGTGGCATTCAGATTCGGATACAAAAACTCTTCAAAAACAAACAACTTATAGTTTCCTGAATAATGAGAGATGCATCTTCTGTTTGTAGGCTGAGATATCGAACGTTGGGCACATTTCTACTAGTCTTTCTCTAGATGATGTTGATCTCAGTTCTTTGCTGGTATGATGACACGCGTCAAACTTTCAGTAATTCATATCAGAATTATAGATAACTAAACATCGTGTTGGTTTTTTTAGATCATAATGAATGTAGATCTTGAAGAATTAAAGGAGCTAGGTTCTGGCACATTCGGGACAGTTTACCACGGAAAATGGAAAGGAACAGATGTCGCCATCAAACGAATAAAAAAAAATTGCTTGGCAGGTCCATCATCTGAGCAGGAGAGACTGGTTAGTACGCTTTATATTATAATTTCCTTTCAATAATTTATGTATAGTTTATATAAATTTATTTTAGTATAATTCCAGAAAATAGAGTTCTGGCGAGAAGCTGCAATTTTGTCAAAGCTTCATCATCCAAACGTTGTAGCGTTTTACGGTGTAGTACAAGATGGACCTGGTGGGACATTAGCTAATGTCACAGAGTTTATGGTCAATGGTTCATTAAGGCATGTTTTGGTTCAAAAAGACAGGTAATATGTTTCGATGTATCTTGATTTATTATTAAATTTTAAGACATAACTTTACGTATTTTTTATAATGTAATTGTAGGCATCTGGATCACCGCAAGAAGCTTATAATTGCAATGGACGCAGCCTTTGGAATGGAGTATTTACATTCCCAGAATATTGTTCATTTCGATCTCAAATGTGACCACTTGTTGGTCAATATGAAGGATCCTTCACGCCCTATATGCAAGGTTATCACATCATAGATTAAACATGTCATAAGGAAAACTATTAACTTGTTTCTAGTTTATAATTATTCTTATTTTTATTTTTTTTCAGGTAGCTGCTTCTGGACTATCAAAGATCAAGCGGAATACTTTGGTTGCAGGTGGAGTTAATGGAACCTTACCCTGGATGGCTCCTGAGCTACTCAACGGTAGCAGCAGTAAAGTTTCGGAAAAAGTATAGATATATGTTTATATTGTATTATCATATAATATGAGTATTCATCGTCCTATTTCATATATTGTCTATCTTTTGTTACAGGTTGACGTGTTCTCATTTGGAATTGTGTTATGGGAGATCCTTACCTGTGAGGAGCCGTATGAAAATATGCATTACGGTGCAATCATAGGTTGGTTTTTGAATCATCTTTATCGGTTTTTCTTCTAAATTATTATTTGATCTGTTTATTACATTCGTTTTTGTACATTTTACATGTATGTTTCACAGGAGGCGTTGTTAGCAACACATTAAGACCCACAGTTCCAAATAATTGTGACGGTGAATGGAGGAAGTTAATGGAACGGTGTTGGGCACCTAACCCTATGTCCAGGCCTTCTTTCACTGAAATTACCCGCCAGTTACATGTTATGTCTGCAGCGTCACTCATCAAAGGGCATGGCCACAAGGGGTCTTAAATAATACCGCTTCTCCTCCGAATGATGAGTTGGAGAAATGCCAAGATATTTTTGTATGTTTGATAAAGATTACACTATGATGGTGTTTGCTCACATCCTTCTATATTTTTTTGTACGAATAAAGCATGCTATTGACTGACTTTTACTTTCTTTATGTCGGATTCGAGTTGATTAATTAAATCATCCAACCTCTACGAGACTGTATATTACCCAACATGTTTTTGACCTAATGGTATCAAATGTGATTGCCAGCTATTGAGTGAATGATAGAATAGATAATAATATATTTATGTATATTTCTTATTGTTAGTCAATGTAAATCCTTGTATAGACTCCTTGATTATAGGATGGTTAGGTGCTTGTAAACGTGTATATATTGACATACATATCAATGAGAATGGCAACTGATTATTCCACTTTTATGGTATCAGACTTTGGTCGATCCTAAAACCCTAAATGTGTCGCCACTCATCATCTCCATCCCTCATATTCTCTTATTTTTGAAGAAATTAAGGATCGGGTTTTGTGGAAATTTTTTTATATTTTATCAACTAACAACGATTACATTAGAAGCATATTTATAAGAAATCTAAACCTATCGGGCCCAAGCCCACATACGGGCTTGGGCTTACATTTGTTTTGGACTCCTAATAATCTAACATTCCCCCTCAAGCTGAGTAGTGGGATTTCCAATGCTCAGCTTGTCAAGACAGTGAGCAAATATCTTTCCAGTAACCGCCTTTGTGAGAATATCTGCTAGTTGATCTTTGGACGACACAAACGGGAGTTCAATGATCTCATCTTCAAGTTTTTCTTTGATGAAGTGCCTATCAACTTCAACGTGTTTTGTGCGATCATGTTGGACTGAATTTCCTGAGATCTGGATAGCAGCTTTGTTGTCACACATAATCTTACTAGCTTCCAGTGAGGGATACCCAATTTCTGACAGTAGTTTTCGCAGCCACAAGACTTCTGCTAAACCTCGTGCAATTCCTCGAAATTCAGCTTCGACACTTGAGAGAGCGACTACCTTTTGCTTCTTACTTCTCCAGGTAACAAGGTTTCCTCCTACTAGGGTAAAATACCCTGATGTAGATCTTCTATTACCTTTATCGCTTTCCCACTCAGCATCAATGTATGCATCAATCTTGAGGTGCCCATTTGGTCTAAACAAGACTCCATGTCCAGTAGTTCCCTTGAGGTACCTGATAATCCGTAAGGCTGCTTCCATGTGTTGGACTTGAGGTTGATGCATGAATTGACTTATAACCCCCACTGCGTATGCAATGTCTGGCCGAGTATGAGCTAAGTAAATCAGCTTTCCCACCGTTTTCTGATATCTTTCTTTATATGCCAGTTCAGCTTCATCTTCCATGAACAATTTTTGGTTGGCTATCATGGGAGTGTCTGCAGGTTTGCAATCTAGCATTCCCGTCTCTGCTAATAAATCATGAACATATTTTTGCTGGCAAATGAGGATCCCTGATTTTGATCTTAGGACTTCGATTCCTAGAAAAACTTGAGTCTTCCCAAATCTTTCATTTCAAACTCTTTAAAGAGATTGGCTTTCAATTTTGTCATTTCCTCCGAATCATCTCCTGTAATAATCATGTCATCAACATAGATTATTAAACATGTTATTAGTTTACCTCTTCGTTACAAGAATAAGGTGTGATCCGAATTGCTTTGATTATAACCATATTTCTTCATCACTGTGGTAAATCGACCAAACCAAGCCCGTGGAGATTTCTTTAGTCGGCAAACTTTTCTGGACTCGGAACTATCATGAATTCCAGGTGGAGTTTCCATGTAGATTTCTTCCTTCAATTCTCCGTGTAGGAAGGCATTCTTGACATCAAACTGGTGCAGTGGCCAATCCTTGTTTGCTGCAACTGAGAATAGAACTCTAATAGTATCAATTTTGGCTACTGGTGAGAAGGTCTCACAGTAGTCAATCCCATAAGTCTGAGTATACCCCTTTGCGACTAATCGAGCTTTATACCTTTCGATTGATCCATCGGGTTTATACTTGATAGTGAATACCCACCGACATTTAACGGGTTTCTTTCCTGGAGGCAGTTCACATTCTTCCCATGTTTCACTTCTTTTCAGGGCTTCAAGTTCAGTGCCAATTGCTTCCTTCCATTCTTTATATTTAAGTGCTTCTTCGACACTTGTTGGTATTTTTTCGGAACAGATGGCGTTTGCGAAGGATCTGGCTTCTGGAACTAAATTCCTCCTTGCGATATTTGAAACTGGATATCTTGACCCTTTTGAACTTCTTTCAGGTGAGTATCTATTAGGCGAAATTCCCCTAGTTGATCTAGGAGGGAGATCATACCGAGCTGGTTCAGTCACACTCGGAGTTTCCACCTCAACCTGTTGTTCACCATTACACACATTAGAGTTATTGGGAATATCTGGAGATTCAGAGCCACTTACCTCGGATATCAGTTGAGGAGGATCATTATTGGTGGCAGTGGTACTGTCTTCAGGTTCTTCAGGACTTTCTGTCTCCGGAGTGGGTGTATCAGTAGAAGCACCATGCACAGGTGGTGCCCAACTTATCCATCTTAATGCGTCATTTTCTTTTTCCCCTGACCATGAAGATGGGTTTGATAAAAGAACTCAATTTCAAGAAAGTCACAGTTCATTGTTGTGAACATGTGACGCCTACTCGGGCTGTAACACCGATACCCATGTTGATTGACACCATACCCCAGAAACACACATTTCTCTGCACAAGGATCGAGTTTTGAACGCTCTATTTTTGGTATATGGACAAAAACAGAACATCCAAACACTCGAGGTTCAAGGGTTAGAGTTGAAGGCAATTTATGGAAATGTGACAATGTTTGGAGAGGAATTTTGAGAGCTAGAGCTCGGGTTGGAAGACGATTAACCAAGTACGTGGCAGTGACAACTGCCTCTGGCCAAAAAGACTTTGGGACTTGTGATTCGATCATTAGAGCACGAGTGATTTCCAATAAGAAACGATTTTTGCGTTCTGAAACCCCATTTTGTTCAGGGGTGTGAGCACACGAGGTTTGATGAATGATTCCCCGCGTTTGACAAAAGTTTTTCATGGAGGTATTACATAATTCTCCCCCATTATCGGATCGAAGAATTTGTATGTCCTGTTTGAATTGAGTTTTTACCATGTTACAAAACGATGTGAACTTAGTAAACACTTCAGACTTAGTTTTTAAAAGATAAGTCCATGTCATGCGAGTACAACCATCTATAAATAACAGGAAATAACGAAAATTTTGTCCCCCTTCAATTTTTGCGGGACCCCAAACATCAGAATGAATTAACGAAAAAGGAGAATCAACTCTCGTATCATTAGGTTTAAACGTTTGTCTATGAATCTTAGCCAAAATACAAGTATCACAATGGAAATTTTTATTATTAGGAAATAAGTGCGGAAATAACTGTCTCAAATAACCAGCGGAAGGATGGCCTAATCGTCTGTGCCAAAACCAAGCTTTCCTATCGTTGGACCCATGAGTGAGCAGAACAGAACCGTGGTGAGTAACTTCATCAACGTAGTAGAGTCCTTGTCTTTCAGTACCACGCCCAATGATCTTCCCCGTTCTGATATCCTGCAAAAGGCAAAAAGTGGGATGCATTAATACCACACAGTTTAATTCTTTCGTAACATGACTGACGAATAATAACTTGTGTGATAGTGATGGTACATAAAGACATCTAGAGAGTCGTAATGTTTTTGAAATTTCAATGGTTCCCCCTCCTTTAACTGGGAGAGTTTCCCCATTTGCTGTGTGAATTCTTGTTTTATCAACTCTAGATTTTGACGTTAGATCGGTGATATCAAACGTCATCGTATCGGTGGCACCACAATTAAAGATCCAAGAAGTACACTTAGAATCTTTGGTTGCAACATGAGCTTTGCCAGAAGGAGACTCATATTGTTCCTTTCTTAAATCGTAATCATTTAACTTATCGAGTAAGTTTTTATTAAAACTTTTTGGATTTAAAAAAGAGTCATTACCCGGAGGGTTTGGTAAAGAACAACCAAACCCTATACCTGGTTCTGGTGCGCCATCGGTACTCGTCTCTCCTCCGCCTCTAGTTCACTGCTTCCTACAGCGGCCGCAGCTTTTCCAGTCTTGGAGATCTTGTGATTCTCATTCCACCAGTCTGGATATCCGACAATTTTAAAGCATTGCTCTTTGGTGTGTTTTGACATACCACACTCTTCACACTTGAGCTTGCTTTTATTGACCTTTGATTGGGGTCGGAATGCCGACTTTTCTGTTCGATATTTCTTGGAGACGAGCCCTGCTCCATCCCCAGTGGTATTGAGTCCAGCTGCTAACCCATATCTGCTTCATGATTCCCGTCGATGATAGCTTGGTGAGATTTTTCTTTCCTGACCATAGCATAAGCAGTTTCGGGTGATGGAAGTGGGTCAGAACGAAGAATTTCCCGTTTGATTGGGTCATACCTCCGGTCAAGTCCATTCAGGAATTGGAACAATTTGGTTTCAGATCGAACGCGGTTGTATGTGGCTATGTCAGCAGTGCAAGTCATCGGGTTGGGATCACGACGATCAATTTCTCCCCAAATTCCCTGCATCCCTATCCAAAACTCTTCCAGTGGTAGCTGCTGTTGTTTGAACTCATTAGCTTTAACATGGAGATCGAAAGTTTGTAACTTATCCTTCCCGCTGCTGTAAGTAACTACCAGGGCTTCCCATAGTGACTTCGCTGTGGGAAATTCAGTAAGATTACTTGCGATGCTAGGTTCGATGTTCTGAATTAACCACGAGAAAACCACAAGATCTGCCTGTTCCCACTCATCGTATTTTTCATCAGTGATGGCGGGAGGGTTTTCGGTAAGATGGTTGAGATACACTTTCGATTTCCCCCCAATAGAGACTCGAATCATACGAGCCCATAATGGGTAGTTGTTACTTGTTAACGTTAAACTAATATTGAGTTGATCAGACGGGTTTGGTTTTGGACTTTGGAACTGGTTCTGAGCTCCGTTACGAAGCAAATCCATTAGTTGCATGGCGAGATTATTGTTTTCTGGGTCCGCCATACTGGTTCGAGATTAAATTCGAAGTTCGGGGCTCGGAAATAACTAGTCGTGGCCAAGTCTAGTCGTGTGCCCAAGGTAGCTAACAAGTATCCGAGATAAGTTTTAGGTGTCCGAGAAGAGCTAGGCGTAGCCGGGTTAGTCGTGCTAAGATATCCTAGTCGTGCCAAGTTATCCTAGTCGCGTGCCTGAGGTGTCCGAGTAATAGGAATCTAGTCGTGTCTAGTGTCCGAGTAAAAACTAGTGTCCGAATAGAAATCTAGTCGTGTCCGGAATCTCCGAATCGTGTCCGGAATCTTATCCGAGTCGTATCCGGAGTGTAACCTAGTCGTGTGTCTCGAGTCGTGCCTAGTTTCCTTATATCTGTGCCTTGTATCCGTGCCTTGCTTACTACTATCCGTGCCTTGTATTTGTGCCTTGCTTACTACTATCCGTGCCTTGTATCCGTGCCTTGCTTACTACTATCCGTGCCTTGCTTAGTCGAATAGGAAGTCTTTCAAGTCGAACCAACAAATTCGTGTGGGTTGATAGAGTGGTCGAATGGACCAATTCGTGTAGGCCTTTTTGCTAGTCGTTTGGCTAGTCATTTGGCTTGATTTTCTAGTCGAATGGACTAGTCCGAACAGGTACTTTCGAAAGTAACCTGCTCTGATACCATGTAGAAATTAAGGATCGGGTTTTGAGGAAGAATTTTTATATTTCATTAACTAACAACGATTACATTAGAAGCCTATTTATAGGAAATATAAACTTATCGGACCCAAGCCCACATACGGGCTTGGGCTTACATTTTTTTTGGACTTCTAATAATCTAACAATTTTCTTCACTGCTCTCATGGCTGATTCCAAATTCCACCCCGCTCTAACGTTAGCAACATCAAGAACTTCATTACCATTACTCTCGAAATGGAGAAGGGTTTGTATACCTCTTGGGCGGAATTGTTTCGAATCCACTATAAGGTCTATCAACTTTCTGAACACCTGCCCCACCAGCATCCACCACTCTGTCTGCTACGCCCCCGCCACCTTCTGATATGGTACAATGGAGTCGTCTTGATGCCATTGTTTTGCAATGGATTAACGGCACCATATCAACCGATCTTCTCAACACCATCATCAAACCAGGTGCCACAGCTCATCAAACTTGGATCCGTCTTCGCATGGATCGCTGTATGCGGGATTAAGTAGCAAGAGATAAACGTACTTGGACTAAAATGCAATAAAATTTTGACCCAAATGACTAAAAAGTTAGGAAATTGAAGTTTGTGGTTGAAGACTTGAAGTGGACTAATAACATATGGATTTTTTTTTCTCATTTTGATCTATATTTTTTTTTATGTTATATGATCTAAGATTGAGTTTGTATTTTCATGAGAGATTAAGTGTTTATACTTCTTTTAGATAGTGTGTATCTCTTTTGAGTTTGTTTAATCTTGTTTTTACTATTATTTGATACACAAACAAGGTAATTCTTGTTCGCGCGTTGCGGCGGGAAGAATTTTCTAATTATTTTTGTAAAACATATTTTATATAACAACTACGATATCAAGCTCACAAGTATTATTGAAATAAATATTTATATATACAATATGTGTAACAGGTCTGAAAATAAATATTAACAATTTAAAATCATATAGATATAACCAGAATGATAATTAATATAAAGCTTTTCGCTTTGATTAGAGTATATAACCTTTTTTTTTTTGTAAACTTTAACTAAATACCAAATAGTAGCAATAATAAATGTGAACATCATGTTATACATTCATTATAACAATTATAATTAAGCTTTTTTTTGTTAAATTTTAAAAATATAAATTACATTAGAACTTATATATAATATAGTGGAAAAGATTAATTAAAAAAGAAAAACATAAAAAATGTAACTCCTAATATTTAAACCCAAGCAAAGCACTTAGAAGTTAAAGAATACAGCCATTGAACCAAGCTAGATTTTGTTAACTAAATACATATTAATTATATATATCTAAACTTGAAAATACTGTTCAATAGAATAACTTGTTTGAAAATTGAGTATAAGTAAATAGTAATAGTAATAATGGCTTCCTTCATGAAAGAGTTTGAACATCTCAAAGTAGTCCAGCTACAAGAGATTAAAAACGCCACCAATAGTTTCGGTAACGAGATTATCGGAAAAGGCGGATTCGGGCCGTGCATAAAGGAGAAGTGTCTCACTCTAAGGGGAGAAACATAGTTGCTATTAAGCGTCTAGACCGTAAATTTGGTCAAGGTGACCCTGAGTTTTTGAAGGAGATAATGATGCTCTCTCGTTACACGCATAAAAATCTCATATCTCTTTTGGGATATCGTGACGAGGATGTGTTGTATTTGGGGATTTCGATACTGGATTTTGAGAGTCGTGATTTCACTTTCAGATCAAAGTATTTCGATGGTACTATCGAAATCTTCAATCGGATAAAACTCAAAATTAAGAACAACGAATCTGTGAAATATTTTGTGTAGAATGAATGTCCACGTACCGGTAAATGTTATTAACCAACAAGGAGGTTTTCATGCAGTTTTAAAACTGCCAAGCAGTTTTCTCAAAACTGAATAGGTCAAATTCGGGTATGGATTTCGGGTCAAAACCGAATCCATAAAATAGGGTTAAAATCGGGTCAGACACATTTTCTATGACATTTTTATTATAACACTATTAGTGTTAAATAAAAATTCCCGCGCTGACCCCGGACCCCGCCAGGGGTTGCCACCCCTTGGACCCCGCTATCGGGGGCGCTGCCCCCGAACCCCTGTCGTTTAGGGGCTTCGCCCCTAAATAATCAAGATAAGTTCAAACAAGCGTGCACTCCACACTCTCCCGAACTTGTTCGATAATTATCAAGATTACATTGGTTAAAACAAGTTAATCCCATTACACTTAAATCATATTGGTGACATAAATCACCAACAATCCTCCCCCATTTAAGTGTAATCTTGATTAACTTAAAGTAAATTCATAACAAACAAACTGATGCATAAATGAAATGTCGTGACGATTGAATTTCACATTAGTATAAATTCTATTCATATAATCGAATATCAAGGGTGTTACTAAGAATTGAACCCTTTTTATTCATAGTGAATATAATGAAGAAAATATACACAACAGTTTACAAATTCATGTTCTAACTTGACAAAAGTTTTTACTAGCCTATGTCCCATCCTTCAATAAGCATATCAAAGTCAAGTCCCAAACTTCTTGAAGCAGCTAAACTTCATGCTTATATATTCTTTCTTCTTGCACCTGCACATGCAATTTTTCAAAGAACTATTAAGAAATTTAATTTCAACCTAACTTACTTGCAGTACTGAACACATACCTCGGGATATAACATATAATGTGTTCCAATCTTTAGATATTAAGCTTTCCACATTGAATTCAGCATCTAATACTATATTAGATGGGAATTGGGTATCTTAATATGAAAGATTTCAAGTGGACTTTAAACCCATCCCTACAGCCGCCTTGTGCACAAGATCTCTGGCTAACCCTTTGGTTAAATGATCGGCTAAATTTAAATCAGTTTTCACAAACTCCACAGATATCACACCATTCATAATGAGCTCTCGAATCATGCTATGTCTAACACCCAAGTGTCTAGACTTCCCATTATACACATGACTATAAGCCTTAGCCAAGGTAGCAGCACTATCACATCTAATAGATATGGTGGATATCGGTTTGGGCCATAATGGAATTTCATAAATCAAATCCCTAAGCCACTCAGCTTCCTTACCAGCTGCAGACAACGCTACAAATTCAGACTCCATCGTTGAATTTGTAATACATGTTTGCGTCTTGGATGCCCAAGAAATAGCACCTCCTCCAAGAAGAAACACCCAACCACTAGTGGAGGAGTGATCCTCCATGTTAGTGATCCAGCTGGCATCTGAATAACCCTCTATCACCGAAGGAAATCCACTGTAAAATAAACCATAAGTCATGGTTCCTTTCAAATACCTAAATACTCGATTTAAAGCTTGCCAATGAACTGAGCTAGGATTACTAGTATATCTACTAAGCTTTCCAACAGCAAATGCTATATCAGGCCTAGTACTTATCATAGCATACATAAGTGATCCAATAGCTCTTGAGTATTCAAGCTGAGACACTGGATGTCCTTTATTAGGCAACAACTTAATAGTAGGATCCATAGGAGTACTGACTGGTGAACATTTCTCAAAATGAAATTTATTCAAGATCTTCTCAATATAATGAGATTGAGTAACAAAAATTCCATTGTTTCCTCGTTTGATTCTAATACCAAGAATCACCTCAGCCTCCCCCATGTCTTTCATATCAAAACTAGATGATAATAACTTCTTGGTTGTTTCAACTTGGTGTATATCAGTACCAAATATCAACATATCATCTACATATAGACAAATTATAACTCCTTTACCCGAGTTATCAAATTTGCTATATACACACTTGTCAGCTTGGTTTATCGCAAAACCATTAGACAAGATCACATCATCAAACTTTTGATGGCACTGTTTTGGTGCTTGTTTAAGAGCATACAATGACTTCTTAAGCTTGCACACCTTATTTTCATTTCCAGGCATCACAAACCCTTCAGGTTGTTTCATGTAAATCTCCTCATCCAAATCGCCATTCAAGAAGGCGGTTTTCACATCCATTTGATGAATAACAAGATTATGTATAGCTGCTAGAGCTAACAATAACCTAATAGTGGATATTCTAGCTACATGAGCATAGGTATCGAAGAAATCAATACCTTCCTTTTGCCTAAAGCCTTGGATAACCAATCTAGCTTTGTACTTATCAATAGTACCATCCACTTTCATCTTCCTTTTGAGGATCCATTTACAACCTAAAGCTTTGCAGCCAGGAGGTAAGTCAACCAATTCAAAGGTATCATTATGCATGATTGAATCAAATTCATCATGAATCGCTTCTTTCCAGAAATTTGCATCCCTTGATGCCATGGCTTCACTAAAGGTCTTTGGATCTCCCTCAATAATAAATAAATATTCATGTTGAGACATATTCCCATCTCTAGTTCCTTCAACTAGATATAGATGAAAATCAGATCCATAAGACTTAGCTTTCTTAGGTCTAGAGCTCCTCCTAGGTTCTGATGATTCAGGAACATCACTCACTGGTTGTGAATTATTAGTGAGTGATTTTTGAACCATATCCCTAGGTCTAGGTATAGATGTAAACCTATCCTCATCGAATATCACATCCCTTGACTCGATCACAGTATTAATAGATACAAAGTCATTAGATTCTATAACATAGAATCTATATGCCTTGGAATTCTCAGCATACCCAATGAAGATACAATCTATACCTTTTTCACCCAAGTTTTTCCTTTTGGGTTCAGTAAGTCTCACAACCGCTCGACAACCCCAAACTTTGAGATAACTCAAGTTTGGTACCTTTTTATGCCATATTTCATAAGGGGTATTTTTACTCTTTTTATTTGGAGTTCTATTCAATAAATAACAGGCTGTCAACATAGCCTCACCCCAAAACCCTTCACTTAGACCAGAATAGGATAACAAGGAATTGACCATTTCCTTCAACGTCCAATTCTTCCTTTCAGCCACACCATTTTGTTGTGGTGTGTAAGGAGCCGTGGTTTGATGTATTATACCAGTAGATTGAAAATAAACTGGATCATAATACTCACCACCTCTATCAGTACGCAAAACTTTTATTAATTCATCTTTATGTAACTCTACTTCTTGTTTATAAATTTTAAATTTATCTAGAGCTTCATCTTTTGTGTGCACTAAATAAACATAACAATATCTAGATGCATCATGAATAAAAGTTATGACATACTTTTTGTTTCCAAGTGAAGGTGTTGCATGAAAATCACATAAATCACTATGAATAAGTTGTAAAACTTTACTTTCTCTATTAACATCCTTAAAAGGTTGTCTAGTTATCTTAGTTAACATACAAGTTTTACACTTTTCATTTGTTGTGTAAAAAGCGGGAATTAAGCTCATTTTAGACATGTCTTTTAATCGTTTATGATGTACATGTCCTAACCTAGCATGCCACAATTATGATTTGTTTATACTATTATTTGAACTAGAAGTAAGCATACAAACATAATTAACATCAAAAGGATAAATAAGATTCAACCTAATCATACCATTACATACATAACCAAATCCAACAAAAGTACCATGTTTTGACAAGATATACTTGTCACTTTCTAACACTTGTTTGTAGCCAAACTTATTCAACACAATTTCAGAGAAGAGATTCTTTCGAATCCCGGGAACATACAAAACATTATCCAAACATAAAACATTTCCAGAAGTAAACTTAAGATAAACACGCCCTATTCCTTTGATTGGTTCGGTTGCAACATTTCCCATCTTCACACAAGATCCGTCTTCAATTGCTTGACATTCATCAAACCACCGAAGATCCTTGCAAACATGACAAGTTGCTCCCGAATCAACCCACCATGCAACATCATCATCCTGAATATAAAATGCATCAGAAATCACAGAAATATAATTCTGAATAATATTAAAATTACATAACATATTCTGACCTTGTTGCTTATCCGGATCCTTAGATCCGCTAGGACCAGCGCCATCCTTTTTACCTTTTCCATTACCCTTACCAACACGGCAATCTTTCTTCAAATGTCCCGGCTTACCGCATTTCCAACATTCAAATTTCTGTTTCTTAAAGTAACCCGGTTTGTCATCACCGCCATTATATTTGCGTTTGTTGTTGTTGTTGTTGTTGAATTTCTTCTTAGAAGATTCCCCTTCCACCATATTAACCGAAGAATTTCCAACACCATTCTTACCCTTCGGATTGTTGTCAAGGTCTTGAGAAATCAAGGCCTCTTCAATCCGAAGATGACTTCCAAGTTGAATTAAATTTAATTCTTCCTTGCTGTGTTTAAGAGTGTGTTTGAAATTCTTCCACGATGGTGGCAGTTTGTCAATGATCATAGCAACCGAAATTGCTTCATCCATTTTCAGATTATGTTGAACAAACTGTCCAAGAATCCTCAACAATTCATGGAATTGTTCCATAACAGGCCTGGAGTCTACCATTTTATAGTTCATAAAATTCCCCACCAGAAACTTCTTAGAAGAAGCATCCTCTGCCATGTACTTTGATTCCAAAGAATCCCATAGTTCCTTTGCAGATTCAACATTTTGATACACATCAAAGAGAGAGTCAGACATACCATTTAAGATGTGGCCACGGCAAATATAGTCATCGTTTTCCCATTTTGAACGCCTCCTTGTCACTTCCAGTGGTTCTTCATCAATCAATTCGGGCATGGGAGTACTCAGAACATACACAACCTTGAGAGTAGTAAGGAGGAAGTGCATCTTCTTCTGCCATCTCCTGAAGTCCTGCCCTTCAAACTTCGCCAATTTATCAAATTTGCTCGTCATATCTTTCACTGATTCACCGTTCGTCATGATTACAGAATACTTTGATCTTTGTTGTATTTGGGGATTTCGATACTGGATTTTGAGAGTCGTGATTTCACTTTCAGATCAAAGTATTTCGATGGTACTATCGAAATCTTCAATCGGATAAAACTCAAAATTAAGAACAACGAATCTGTGAAATATTTTGTGTAGAATGAATGTCCACGTACCAGTAAATGTTATTAACCAACAAGGAAGTTTTCATGCAGTTTTAAAACTGCCAAGCAGTTTTCTCAAAACTGAATAGGTCAAATTCGGGTATGGATTTCGGGTCAAAACCGAATCCATAAAATAGGGTTAAAATCGGGTCAGACACATTTTCTATGACATTTTTATTATAACACTATTAGTGTTAAATAAAAATTCCCGCGCTGACCCCAGCCAGGGGCTCTGCCCCTTGGACCCCGCTATCGGGGGCGCTGCCCCCGAACCCCCGTCGTTTAGGGGCTTCGCCCCTAAATAATCAAGATAAGTTCAAACAAGCGTGCACTCCACACTCTCCCGAACTTGTTCGATAATTATCAAGATTACATTGGTTAAAACAAGTTAATCCCATTACACTTAAATCATATTGGTGACATAAATCACCAACAGGATGGTGAGAAGATACTAATGTATGAGTATGCGCCTAATGGAAGCCTTGATCGGTGTTTAAGTGACCCGGGTCTAACATGGACACAACGTCTCAAGATACACATTGGGGCTGCAAAGGGACTAAGCTTCCTTCATGTTCCCAACGGGACATACCATAGAGTCCTTCATTGTGATATAAAAAGCTCAAACATCCTACTAGACGAGAGTTTGAATGCTAAAGTTGCTGATTTTGGTCTGGCAAAATTAGGCCCTGCCAATCAGCAGTACTCATACCTTTTCACCAATGCCAGAGGCACACACCCGGGTACTGTGATCCGCTATATATGATGACGTATAATCTGACGAAAGAATCATATATATATACTCTTTTGGTGTCGTTTTAGTTGAAGTCTTGTGTGGGAGACTATGCTATCAACTAAACAGAGGCCAGTTAATGGTTTTCGTGCCTAAGTGGAAACAAAGTTACACAGAGAACTAGTTAAAGGCGATTATTTTCCAAGATCTCATCCGACAATTGGATCCAACTTCTTTGACAATATTTTCAGACATAGCGTTCCAGTGTTTGCAGAATTCTCGTGAAGAACGGCCAACGATTTCTTATATTGTGAAAAAACTTGAGCTTGCACTTTAATCTCAGGAGGCCAAAACGGTAATCAGCTACATTTAAGTTTATTGTTTTCCTGAAATCTGATACATCTTATGTTTGTAGACTTACGTAGAGAACGTTGGGTTGCCTTCTAATGATCTTTCTCAAGGTGATTGTCATATCAGTTCTTTGCAGGTATGATGACATGTTTCAACCTCTAACTAATTAAATTAATATTACAGAAAATTAAATATCGTTACTTTTGTTTAGATCATAAGGAATGAAGATCTTGAAGAATCAAGGGAGCTTAGTTCTGGCATATTTGGGACAGTTTACCATGGAAAATGGAGAGGAGCAAATGTCGCCATCAAAAGAATCAATAAAAGCTTCTTTGCAGATCAATCGTCTGAGCAGGAGTCATTTGGTTAATACACTTTATAGTTATTTTCGTTATAAATTTTTTTGTATAGTTTATGTAACTTCATTTCTCTATAATTACAGACAGTAGAGTTCTGGAGAGAAGTTGTCGTTAAGTCAAAGCTTCACCATCCAAACATTGCAGCGTTTTACGGTGTAGTACTAGAAGGACCTGGTGGAACATTAGCTACTGTCACAGAGTTTATGGCTAATGGTTCACTAAGGCATATTTTAGCTCGCAAAGAAAGGTAATATCTTTCCTTATATATATCATAACTTAATAGTTACAACTTACGTATATTATGTAATTTTCAGGCATCTGGATCGTAACAAGAGGCTTATGATTGCATCGGATGCAGCCAGAGGGATGGAGTATTTACATTCCAAGGATATTGTTCATTTCGATCTCAAATGTGATAGCTTGTTGGTCGATATGAAGGATCATTCACGTCCTATATGCAAGGTTATCATGTCATAGATTAAACATGCAATAAGAAAAATATATATACTAGTTTCTAGTTTTTAACTATTAAGTTAATTTTATGTTTATTCAGGTAGACTTTTGGACTATCAACGATCAAGCGGAATAATTTGGTTTCGGGGAACATGGCTCCTGAGCTACTCAACGGAAGCAGCAGTAATGTGTCCGAGAAAGTATATATATAATTTTACGATGATCAAATAATGAGTAATTACCGTCCTACTTTAATTGATGATAAATCATATATTGTTTACTTTTATATTACAGGTTGATGTGTTTTCTTTTGGAATCGTGTTATGGGAGGTCCTAACTGGTGAAGAGCCCTTCGCAAATATGCATTACGGTAAAATCATAGGTGTTTTTTATTTTTATTTTTTGTCTATTAAATTTATTGTCTTGTACTCTTGTGAATTAGATGTGTGTACATTTTACATGTGTCATTGCAGGAGGCATTGCTAGTTGAACATTAAGACCACCAATTCCAAATAATTGTGACGGTGAATGGAGAAAGTTAATGGAACTAGGGGGATCTATGTATAATCGACCCCTTAAATTTGGTCATGAAGTGTAAAACAAAATTGAAAAATTAGTGTTTTAAGTTTTGGATACACCTCAACGAAAATTTGGATACCCCTGAATCTGGAAAAGGAGAAAAGGGTTTACATGAAAAGGTAACATGAAATCAAAACTTGTTGTTTGTCAATGGCGGTATGAATAAACGTAGAAGATAAGCAGCAGTTAGTTGAGGAATATTGGCACCCGGAGTGGTAGTGAGGGTTGTGGTGATTGCGGGACTACTTTTGCTGACGTGGCAGAATGAGAATGGTGAGATTTTGTGTCTTGTGGGATCCAGTTTTTTATTTTATTTTTTTTTTTTAAAACATTTATATAAAAGATTTAATTATAATACAAAACAAAAATATAATAATTAAAATAAAAATACAAAAGAATAAAAAAAAAATACAATAATTAAAAAAAAAAATACGAATACATAAAATAAAAAAACCTAACGTTGTCAAGTTTGTGGGAAAATAAGGTGGCATGGTCCACGTCCAAGTAGCGTAATAATAATAATTGTCAAACTAAACAATCACTCCGGGTGCTAGAGCAAGTCCATTTTAATCCGATGATGGTAGAAAAAAGTCAACTTGTGTTAGATATCGTTTCAGACGGATCAACTGAACCAACCGTCTCTACCCGAATGCCAAGCCGATTCAAAGTGATTTTCGCCGTTTCGACAGTTGGGATCGAATGCCAACTGCGAAAGGGCGGAAATCACTTTAAATCGGCTTGGGATTCGGTTAAAGGCGGTTGGTTCAGTTGAACTGTCAGAAACGAAACGTAAGAGAAGTTGACTTTTTTCTACCATCATTGGATTAAGCTGAACTTGCTCTTGCACCCGGAGTGATTGTTTACTTTGACAACTACTATTAGCCAACTCGGACGTGAACCATGCTGTAACACCCCGCTAAAAGCGGAACGCAGAGTGTTCCAGTTAAAGATATCAAGAGTCAAGGATTACAACATACAACCATAAACAAAACATCGAATCATATTAAATCATGCCTCAAGGTTTACAAAATACAATACAAGATCAAATGAGTACCAAAAGTTGAATACGAATACATAACAAATGTCAAATACGTGGATCATAAAGGAATTACATCAAACAAAATGAATTCCAAACACATAAGCTATATGATCCAAAAACAAGCAAGGCATGATCAAATAAATCCTCAAACTCCTGAAAAAGCGTTAAAAACGACATCAACACAATGTTGGTGAATTATTCGCAATAAGTAAATAAGATTTGACCCAATAAAAGATTTAATAAACATATTCAGTTTCAAAAGCATATCTTGATGTATAGTCCTAGTGTGAGTATAGATACCAAAGATTAATATACACTGAACCTGACCACATTCCCCTATCCTAAGGCGATGCAATACCAAAGGCAACAAACAATCATACGGCCATAACATTCACTCGTAGGGCTATCCTCTCGAGTAATGAGGGTTGGTCAAACCCATATAGATCTATATATATGTAACCGTGGGCAAATAGCTAACAAGTGTATGAGGGGGGCTTACCAAAAGCCTAATAAGCATCCTAATCTAAGGTGATACTGATACACTAGGCATACAAGATATACATCATATAATAGTTCAAAAACGCTTTCCAGCCCAAAATAATAAGAGAAAAAGGGGCTTCGAATAACTCACAAAATAAGCTCGGCAAGAGATCGGGTAATAATCAATAAGAAGCTAATAATCCGCCGCCTAAGTGCCCTAAATCAATATAACAAAGTCTAAGTATCTCAATAACATAGTTCGGTTTAGCCTTGTCGGTTAAGTCTAGAGTTTAAGATTTATTAAGGTATTCCAACGATTTCCAAGTTGAGTCGTGATGACGGTTCAAGGTGACGATGTTCCGCGTCGATAGGGACGATGGGAAAAATATCGATAAGTTTCACGTCATAATGACTTTTAGAAAGGAATAACATTCCGAGCCGAACTTGACTAACAGGAACGTCTATTGAAAAGAATACCGTTACCAAAGTTTATTGAAGTCAACCAAAGTCAACGTCGAAGATGTTGAGTTGGTCAAGGTCAAAGATGTTGACTTGGTCAAAGTCAAAGTCAACAATTGGAAGGACAAGTCAAAATTAAGGGTATTGATTTAGATTAGTCAAAAGTCAACAATTTTGAATAAAAGTCAAAGTCAACGATTTATAGAATGGAAGTTAACTTGACACTTTAAGAGTAAAAATACTTTTATTTTCAGAATAATGAAGTGAAAAATGATTTATGACGGTTTTAAATGATTTTCCGGAAAAGTAGATAAACGTTTGATTACATATTCTCAATTAAAGTTTAAGATTGCGATATGTCTTTGAGTCCAAAGACGTTAGTTTTGGCTTATATGATACTTTTATACATAATAAGTTACTGTTATAAGTTTTAAGTCAAAACACGTTACAAGTCTAAGTCGGTGATTAACGAAAAACGACATTTTTGAAGATCAGACCCTTGGTGCTGCGCACCAAGGGGGTGGTGCTTAGCACCGAGCCATTTTCCAACTTTACGAAATTTACGTTTTTGTTGCTAACTGTTTCGTTTGACGTTTTTAGGCGAAAGTGTAAACTGATAAATTGTTAGTTTAGGTTCAATTAACATTTACCAAGTGTTATATATGTCTAAATGTGTGGTTTTACATATATTTATCATAGAATACGTTATTTTCGGCAAATATCTTATCTTTACTTATTTTACATGTTTTAAGTCCAAACTTTATGAGATCGATAGGTGTTGGTCTAATATATTAACCTAACCATTTTCAAGGCTTAAAACCGAGTTTGAAAGTAATGAAAAGAAAAGATAAGAGATATGACAATTTTTACCGATTTCACCCGCAAGACGTGTCGATTATTGATACTTGCAAGGATTTCGGAAGGAGAGACTCTAAGATGGTGGTGAGGAGGTAAAGAGCTCCAAAACACAAAATGTCCATCATTAGTAAAAAGTCTCAAAAGAAGGAAGGAAGTAAGGACTTTTTTGGAGAAAACTTTCTTACCAAAAGTTTCAAGGTGTTTCTTTCACCGAAAGTCACTAGGCTTCAAAGGTGATGGGAGGATTCCGGGAAAGCAAGGACTTCCATGTAAACCATAAACAAGAATATATGTTAGAGATTTCTCAAGTGGAAGGAAAATATAAGAGCTTTCGGAGAGTTTACATACCCAAAATCGACCAAATGTTTCTTCAAGGAAAATCACCGAAACTCTTCATCTTCATGGGTGTCATCGGAAATGAAACTTGGTAGAGACAAGGGAAATAAGATTATGAGTTAGAACTCCAAGTTAAATGGAAGAAAGAGAAGAAAAGATAAAGGAATTAGCATGGAAACTTACCGAAAAATTATGTAGATTCAAAGAGTGTTTGAAAGAGATGATTTCTCTAACTCTTTCCCTTGGATTCTCACTTCAATTGGGATGTCTTCTATTCTTACTTCTCTGGAAATTTTAGAGAGAAAGCAAGGTTGAATTAAGTGAGAATGAGAGAGAAAAGTGATAAGAGTGTTTGATGTAAACTTAGGATTTAGGAAAGAGAAGTGGTCAAAACATGTCTAGAGATCCACATTTGAATCTAACCTATCCAAATGGGGGAGGTTGCAGAAGAAATCACGTGAAAAGGGGTTGGAAGTCTCAAGAAATTGACCAAAACTCGAAAAAAATGGATTTTAGCCGAAATTGGAGGCGGTGCTGCGCACCGTGGGTCTTCTTGGCCATATTCCGTTAACTTTTCGTTAAAGGACCAGATTTGTAACAGATTCCGTTAGTTCTCCGTTAAAGGACTAACTTTGTAACAGATTTAGTTAGAGGACTAACTTTGTAATGAAATTTCGAAATAATGATTTTCTTAACCGACGATTATGGCGTAAACGCAATACTTTAATGACGTGAGAATACTAGATATTAGGCACTTAGGTGATTCTAAAGCTTCCGTCTCGAGAGACAAAGTAATAAAACACATAAACCCGACTCAAATGCAATAAACGTGAGTAAAATAAAGCGAAATACGAGGGTCCAAATCATTGCGAATAAAAAGAGTAATAATCGGTAAATAAAATATACCTCGAAAAGACGGATTGTCACAGCATCCCCCAGTAAAAAGGAATTTCGTCCTCGAAATTCTACTGAACACCGCTGCTAGCAAAAAGATGTGGGTACTTCTTTTGCATCTCGTCCTCCCGCTCCCAAGTAAACTCAGCTCCAATCTTCGAGTTCCATCGGACCTTCACTATCGGAATCCGACTCCGCCGTAACTTCTTGACATCTCGGTCAACAATCTCCACCGGCTCCTCTATCACCCGAAGCGAGTCATCCAAACATAGTTTCTCCAGTGGTACAATCAGGGTCTCATCAGCAAGGCACTTCTTGAGATGCGATACATGAAATACGTTGTGCACACCGCACAACTCAGGTGGCAACTCAAGTCGATAAGCCACTGGACCAACACGGGACAAAATCTTAAAAGGACCCGTAAAACGTGGACTAAGCTTGCTGCGTTTCTCAAATCGAAACACACCCTTCCACGGAGAGACTTTCAACAACACCATATCCCCAACCTGAAACTCCAAGGGTCTCCTACGCAAATCCGCGTATTTCTTCTGACGGTCTCGGGCGGCTATCAAACGATCCTTGATCTTGAAGATCTTATCCGTCGTCTCCTGAATCAACTCGGGACCCGTAATCTGGCTATCTCCTATCTCTGCCCAACATATCGGAGATCTACACTTCCTACCGTAAAGAGCCTCAAATGGTGCACAATTGATACTGGCGTGGTAACTATTATTATATGAGAACTCGACCAATGGTAAATGTCGATCCCAACTCCCACCAAAATCTAGCACACAAGCTCGAAGCATATCCTCCAATGTCTGAATAGTACGCTCACTCTGACCATCAGTCTGAGGATGATAAGCCGTACTCATATCCAATCGGGTACCCAAAGATCGCTGTAAGGACTGCCAAAACCTCGAAGTAAATCGTGCATCACGGTCTGAAATAACTGATACTGGAATGCCATGCTTGGCCACAATCTCGTCGATGTACAACCTCGATAACTTCTCTACTCGGTAATCTTCACGAATAGGAAGAAAGTGCGCTGACTTAGTCAGCCGATCGACAATAACCCAGATAGTATCATAACCTCCTGTATACCTAGGAAGTTTCGTAACGAAGTCCATCGTGATCCTCTCCCACTTCCACTGTGGAATCTCGGGCTGCTGAAGAAGGCCGGAAGGCTTTTGATTCTGAGCCTTGACCTTTGAACACGTCAAACACTTGCCCACATACTCGGCAATCGCCCGCTTAATGCCAGGCCACCAATAGAACTCCTTCAGGTCATGGTACATCTTATCCGCTCCAGGATGAACGGAATAATTCGACTTATGACCCTCATCCAAAATCAACTGCCGAAGACTAACGGGAATCCAAATACGATCCATGAAGTACATCACCCCGTCGTCCTTCGGTTCCAACTGTCGAGCCAAACTGAACAAACCCTCATCCTTAAGGCGATCCTCGGTGAGAGCCTCCTGCTGAGCTTGAATAATACGAGCCTTCAAGCTCGACTGAATAGAAACCATCATCGCACGAATCCTCACCGGCTTAACCGACTCCTTGCGACTTAACGCATCGGCTACAACATTCGCCTTACCGGGATGGTAGCGAATCTCACAATCATAATCGTTGAGCAACTCAACCCATCGACGTTGCCTCATATTCAACATCTTTTGATCAAAGATGTGCTGTAACGACTTATGATCGGTGAATACGGTACACTTAGTACCATAAAGATAGTGGCGCCAGATCTTCAAAGCAAAAACTACTGCGCCCAACTCCAAATCGTGTGTTGTGTAATTCTGCTCATGAATCTTCAACTGACGAGAAGCATAGGCAATCACTTTCCCATTCTGCATCAGTACACAGCCGAGTCCCTTATGCGAAGCGTCGCAATATACTACGAAATTCTCGGTACCCTCGGGAAGACTCAAGATAGGCGCATCACACAACCGCTTCTTCAGTAACTGAAAAGCTTCCTCCTGTTCTTTACCCCAAACAAACTCCTCACTCTTCTGGGTCAATTTAGTCATAGGCGAGGCTATCTTCGAGAAATTCTCGATGAAACGACGATAGTAGCCTGCCAAACCTAAGAATGACCGGATCTCAGTGGGTGTCTTCGGAGCGACCCAATCTCTAACGGCTTCAATCTTGGCAGGATCAACGTGAATGCCCTCACCGCTGACCACGTGGCCAAGAAACTGAACCGCAGATAACCAAAACTCGCACTTAGAGAACTTAGCGTAAAGTTTCTCCTGTCTAAGCAACTCCAACACTAGTCTCAAATGCTCCTCGTGCTCTTCCCGGCTACGAGAATATATCAGAATGTCGTCAATGAATACGATCACGACCTTGTCGAGGTAAGGACGACATATACGGTTCATCATGTCCATGAAAGCTGCAGGCGCATTCGTGAGACCGAAAGGCATAACCAAAAACTCGAAGTGGCCATAGCGCGTCCTGAAGGCGGTCTTCGGAATGTCCTCCTCCTGCACTCTCAACTGATGATATCCGGATCGTAATCAATCTTCGAAAAGAAGCAAGAACCCTGAAGCTGATCGAACAAGTCATCAATACGTGGTAAGGGATACCGATTCTTCACCGTCAACTTATTCAGCTCCCTGTAGTCGATACACAACCTCATAGATCCATCCTTCTTCTTCACGAAGAGTAGGCGCGCCCCAAGGAGAGAAACTCGGTCTAACAAAGCCTTTATCCACCAACTCCTGAATCTGCTTTGATAACTCTAACATCTCCGAAGGTGCTAACCGATAAGGAGCCTTTGCCACCGGCGCTGCTCCAGGAACCAAGTCTATACGGAACTCTACCTGCCTACTAGGGGGTAACCCAGGTAAGTCCTCTGGAAATACATCAGGAAAGTCACGAACTACCGGTTGCTCCTCAATCTGCCCCGCGGTATCTTTCTTCACAAGGTGTGCAAGAAAAAGTGTGCAATCCCGCTTGATGTACTCCCGAACCTTCATACACGAAACGATCTTAAGGCGCTTCCCCGCCTTGTTCCCCTGAACCAACAACGGACCACCAACTGACAACGGGATACGAATCATCTTCTCAAAACATACAATCTCTGCACGGTGTGTCGCCAACCAATCCATCCCAATAATAACATCGAAACTACCCAGTGTGATAGGAATTAAGTCAATAGGAAAAGTATGATCCTCAAAGCTAATCCTACAAGCACTAAGTATCTCGGAGGCACGTAAATGCTTACCATCGGCTAGCTCTATCTCATAAGTAGGCACTAATGGTCTAGTAGTACAACTAATCATGGTCCTAAACTCAGTAGATATGAAACTCCTATCGGCACCAGAGTCAAATAAAATAAAAGCAGGCTGATCACAAATAAGAAAAGTACCCGTGACAACACTGGGATCCTGCTGTGCCTCTTGAGCGCCCATAACAAAAGCTCTACCACGTGAGCCCGAACCAGATGCCGTACCAGTACCGGCCGAAGCTAACTTGGGACACCTGTCCCGACGATGATCAGTAGAACCACACTCAAAACACTTGCCCCTCTGGACACGACAATACCTATCAGTGTGTCCCAACTTCTTGCATTTCCCACACTCTCAACACTTCACCTCCAGAGAATGATGATTACCACACCGCCCACATTTCGGATACTTGCTCTGAGCATCCGGGGTCACCGCAGCATAAGACTGCACTACCTGAGGTGTATCCTGCCTCCTATTCTTCTTCCTCGAGTCACTGTGACGGAATCCCCCACTCCGTTTCCCTCCGGAGTGCTGCCTAGGTACCATGGGTGGTAGTCTACCATCGCGAACCGCGTTATGAGTCAACGTGGTCGCAAGCTCCACTGCGCTCTGAAATGTACATGGCTTCGATGACATGACATTATCCCTAATCTCCTTGGATAATCCACGAATGTAACGGCTAATCCTCTTAGGCTCCGGACGAACCAAATGTGGAACCAACTGTGACAAAGTGTAAAACCGTGTAGTGTATCCCATAATATCCGACCCAACCATCTCTAGTTTCCACAGCTCCTCCTCTAGCCTCTCGAGCTCCGCCTCAGGCACATACTCAGTAAGGATCAATTCCTTCAACGTATCCCATGTCATCATATCAGTCTCCACCCGGCCTCGAACGCTCACTATGGAATTCCACCAAGTCAATGATGTCCCCTGTAGAACAAATGTAGCATAACGGACTTTATCCTCCTCCGTGCAACCCACTGTACTGAAAATAGACTCCAATTTCTCCATCCACTGGAGTGTCCCAATAGCGCCCTCAGTACCTCGAAACTCGGGGACCTTGCATCCCATAAAGGTCTTCAGTGAACATCCCCTCCGTGGAGTGTCGTCATGAGTACGACGAGTAGAATCATTCGCTCTACCTGAACCAGAACCTCCCATATGTATACCCGTCTCGGGTCCACCAAAACCAGTAATCACTACATCAGGACCACCATGTCCAGAACCACCTGAACCAGTAACCACTACATCAGGACCACCATGTCCAGAACCACCTGAACCAGTACCCGTAGCCTCGGGACCTCCACCAACCACAATAGGCTCAGAACCACCCTGATCTGATCCACCAGTACCCGTGCCGTCACTGCTATGCAACGTACTCTCCCTAATCTGAGCAACAATAGTCGGCAACAACGCTGCTATCTGCTGGGCTACAAGCTGAGCCAAGTCTGGTGTAGTCTCTGGACCCGAATCGTCGGTCCTCGTAACAGGAGTAGGACCGTTGGTCCTCGTAACAGGTGTAGGACCACTAGTCCTCGTGACTGGAGTAGGACCTCTAGTCCTCGTAACAGGTGTAGTCCTCGTACTCGTACTCGCGTCTCTAGCCTTCGCACTCGGGCGACCACGTCGTGCTGACTTCTTAGGCGGCATCGTCCTAAAAGTATAAACGTGTTAAATAAGATAGGCGATAAAATAGAGTTAGATGACAAAAGCAAAAGCAAGGAAAATAAACACGTAAAGCACATAATGCACACTTAGCAAATCAGAGAAAATCGATTGTAAAGCCTCCGGTCATAGTCCAAGTGATTTCCTTCATAAAGCCACTTGGTTCGCTATAACCATTGGCTCTGATACCAATTTCTGTAACACCCCGCTAAAAGCGGAACGCAGAGTGTTCCAGTTAAAGATATCAAGAGTCAAGGATTACAACATACAACCATAAACAAAACATCGAATCATATTAAATCATGCCTCAAGGTTTACAAAATACAATACAAGATCAAATGAGTACCAAAAGTTGAATACGAATACATAACAAATGTCAAATACGTGGATCATAAAGGAATTACATCAAACAAAATGAATTCCAAACACATAAGCTATATGATCCCAAAACAAGCAAGGCATGATCAAATAAATCCTCAAACTCCTGAAAAAGCGTTAAAAACGACATCAACACAATGTTGGTGAATTATTCGCAATAAGTAAATAAGATTTGACCCAATAAAAGATTTAATAAACATATTCAGTTTCAAAAGCATATCTTGATGTATAGTCCTAGTGTGAGTATAGATACCAAAGATTAATATACACTGAACCTGACCACATTCCCCTATCCTAAGGCGATGCAATACCAAAGGCAACAAACAATCATACGGCCATAACATTCACTCGTAGGGCTATCCTCTCGAGTAATGAGGGTTGGTCAAACCCATATAGATCTATATATATGTAACCGTGGGCAAATAGCTAACAAGTGTATGAGGGGGGCTTACCAAAAGCCTAATAAGCATCCTAATCTAAGGTGATACTGATACACTAGGCATACAAGATATACGTCATATAATAGTTCAAAAACGCTTTCCAGCCCAAAATAATAAGAGAAAAAGGGGCTTCGAATAACTCACAAATAAGCTCGGCAAGAGATCGGGTAATAATCAAAATGAAGCTAATAATCCGCCGCCTAAGTGCCCTAAATCAATATAACAAAGTCTAAGTATCTCAATAACATAGTTCGGTTTAGCCTTGTCGGTTAAGTCTAGAGTTTAAGATTTATTAAGGTATTCCAACGATTTCCAAGTTGAGTCGTGATGACGGTTCAAGGTGACGATGTTCCGCGTCGATAGGGACGATGGGAAAAATATCGATAAGTTTCACGTCATAATGACTTTTAGAAAGGAATAACATTCCGAGCCGAACTTGACTAACAGGAACGTCTATTGAAAAGAATACCGTTACCAAAGTTTATTGAAGTCAACCAAAGTCAACGTCGAAGATGTTGACTTGGTCAAGGTCAAAGATGTTGACTTGGTCAAAGTCAAAGTCAACAATTGGAAGGACAAGTCAAAATTAAGGGTATTGATTTAGATTAGTCAAAAGTCAACAATTTTGAATAAAAGTCAAAGTCAACGATTTATAGAATGGAAGTTAACTTGACACTTTAAGAGTAAAAATACTTTTATTTTCAGAATAATGAAGTGAAAAATGATTTATGACGGTTTTAAATGATTTTCCGGAAAAGTAGATAAACGTTTGATTACATATTCTCAATTAAAGTTTAAGATTGCGATATGTCTTTGAGTCCAAAGACGTTAGTTTTGGCTTATATGATACTTTTATACATAATAAGTTACTGTTATAAGTTTTAAGTCAAAACACGTTACAAGTCTAAGTCGGTGATTAACGAAAAAACGACATTTTTGAAGATCAGACCCTTGGTGCTGCGCACCAAGGGGGTGGTGCTTAGCACCGAGCCATTTTCCAACTTTACGAAATTTACGTTTTTGTTGCTAACTGTTTCGTTTGACGTTTTTAGGCGAAAGTGTAAACTGATAAATTGTTAGTTTAGGTTCAATTAACATTTACCAAGTGTTATATATGTCTAAATGTGTGGTTTTACATATATTTATCATAGAATACGTTATTTTCGGCAAATATCTTATCTTTACTTATTTTACATGTTTTAAGTCCAAACTTTCTGAGATCGATAGGTGTTGGTCTAATATATTAACCTAACCATTTTCAAGGCTTAAAACCGAGTTTGAAAGTAATGAAAAGAAAAGATAAGAGATATGACAATTTTTACCGATTTCACCCGCAAGACGTGTCGATTATTGATACTTGCAAGGATTTCGGAAGGAGAGACTCTAAGATGGTGGTGAGGAGGTAAAGAGCTCCAAAACACAAAATGTCCATCATTAGTAAAAAGTCTCAAAAGAAGGAAGGAAGTAAGGACTTTTTTGGAGAAAACTTTCTTACCAAAAGTTTCAAGGTGTTTCTTTCACCGAAAGTCACTAGGCTTCAAAGGTGATGGGAGGATTCCGGGAAAGCAAGGACTTCCATGTAAACCATAAACAAGAATATATATGTTAGAGATTTCTCAAGTGGAAGGAAAATATAAGAGCTTTCGGAGAGTTTACATACCCAAAATCGACCAAATGTTTCTTCAAGGAAAATCACCGAAACTCTTCATCTTCATGGGTGTCATCGGAAATGAAACTTGGTAGAGACAAGGGAAATAAGATTATGAGTTAGAACTCCAAGTTAAATGGAAGAAAGAGAAGAAAAGATAAAGGAATTAGCATGGAAACTTACCGAAAAATTATGTAGATTCAAAGAGTGTTTGAAAGAGATGATTTCTCTAACTCTTTCCCTTGGATTCTCACTTCAATTGGGATGTCTTCTATTCTTACTTCTCTGGAAATTTTAGAGAGAAAGCAAGGTTGAAGGAAGTGAGAATGAGAGAGAAAAGTGATAAGAGTGTTTGATGTAAACTTAGGATTTAGGAAAGAGAAGTGGTCAAAACATGTCTAGAGATCCACATTTGAATCTAACCTATCCAAATGGGGGAGGTTGCAGAAGAAATCACGTGAAAAGGGGTTGGAAGTCTCAAGAAATTGACCAAAACTCGAAAAAAATGGATTTTAGCCGAAATTGGAGGCGGTGCTGCGCACCACCCTCTTGGTGCTGCGCACCGTGGGTCTTCTTGGCCATATTCCGTTAACTTTTCGTTAAAGGACCAGATTTGTAACAGATTCCGTTAGTTCTCCGTTAAAGGACTAACTTTGTAACAGATTTAGTTAGAGGACTAACTTTGTAATGAAATTTCGAAATAAGATTTTTCTTAACCGACGATTATGGCGTAAACGCAATACTTTAATAACGTGAGAATACTAGATATTAGGCACTTAGGTGATTCTAAAGCTTCCGTCTCGAGAGACAAAGTAATAAAACACATAAACCCGACTCAAATGCAATAAACGTGAGTAAAATAAAGCGAAATACGAGGGTCCAAATCATTGCGAATAAAAAGAGTAATAATCGGTAAATAAAATATACCTCGAAAAGACGGATTGTCACACATGCCACCTTTTTTGTACACAAACTCGGACATTTTTACGATTGAAAAGTGTATGTGTTATGAGATTATAGAGATAAAGAGAGAATGAGATTGAGAAATGGTGTGATTTTTTGGTTAAGTTGTGGGGGGTATTTATAGGTGAAAATGTGGTTTAAAAGAAAAAGAAAAAAAAAAAAAATTTAAAATTCAACGGGCTAAAAGTTAGCCGTTGTAAATATTAAATGGGATTTGGGTTTAAAAATGGAGCCGTTGGCAAAAAGGAAAAAAAAAAAAAAAAAAAAAAACGCATAACGACTCGTTACTGCGAGAATCAGCGCGACAGCGAGCCTCCACAACAAGTGGGAGCGGTATCATAACGAGAGCCAAGGCTCGTTCTGGGCACCACAACGAGTTAGAAGGAGCCCCACTCCAGATGCTCTTAGGAGAATATAAATATAAAAGTGGGATTTGTTTACTCGATAATCTAAATATATCAATAAATAAATTAAAGTTGGACAAGATAAACTATGATTTGTTATTTTTTTCTAATTATAATAATTAAATTCCACTTCTAGCTTTATTTTGAACTTTAGTTTTAGTTACGCAATATATTGGTTTAAATCATCATTTTGAATAAATTTTTTATCACTTATTTGTGTTTGTTATATAGATTGTTATACTATATAATATAGGTCCTTGTTTTTATTTAGTAATTAGGTTTATAATAAAATATTATAGTTCTAATTTAATACCGAGTAATTGATATAGAGATCCAAGTTTTATTTTGAATTTATATTTAATATTTATATATATATATATTTTATATATAAAATATAGAGAAATGATCTATAATTTATTTGAGACTAAAAAACAACATCTTTGTCGTTCATCGATTTTAATCCAATGATTAAGATTAAAACCAAATGTCACTTTTCTTCTATTTTTTTAAATTAAATTATCCCACAAACCGTTAATCGTTAGACGAAACAAAATATACCGTTGCGATCGTCTCGCTTTTATCTTTCATTAGAGCAGTGGTGTTATATACTTTCGACGACTTTTTTTTTTTTTTTATGGGTATTGAAATTGTAACGATGTTACATCAATATGTACACATTTATAAAAGAGAATTACTATAAATGTATAAACTACCTAAATTTAGAAGAAAAAAAAAAACGAATTTTAACTAGTTTATTTTTTCTCGTTTTTGACATAAAATATGATATACTAAAATCACATATGATAATACTATATCATATGTGATATTACTGTAAATTATATGTGATATGAATACAAATCATATTTGACATAAAATATGATATACTAAAATCACATATGATAATACTATATCATACAGTATGTGATATTACTGTAAATCATATGTGATATGAATACAAACATATGTGATATTATATATCAAAAACTCAAAAGACAATAACACACATGATTTTAACTCCAAAATGAATTTTAATACACAACAATGTCATACAATGTATAACCTATATGGACCCGGAAAAAAGTTTGAATTTTGACGGCTTTTTATTTTTTCGTTTATGGGCAAATGTTGAAATTCGTAAGGCAATATCACATGTGATTTGAACACTAAATACGAATTTCAAAACATAGATTTGTTATATTACGTACATTCAACTACAATCAAAAAGAAAAACAAAAAAATAATATGTCAAACTACTGATATCACATGTGATAAAACAGTGATTTATAATATAAAATTTCAAAACCCGTAAAAGAACCCGAAAATAAATTTCGTCAAAAGTATATCGAGTGGGTGCTCTATAGAAAGAGGAGAAAATACTCGTTTTAATGGTGCAATTTATTCGTTTAATACATTTATCGTGTATGAGATAATTAATTTTTAAACAAAAATAAATTATGGTGGGTTTTTAAAATGGAGGGATGTGATTGGTCCATTTGGTCTTAAGTTTTTTCATTGTTTTTCTTGATCTCAACCCATAAAATATATAAAAATGTAAAATGTTACAAACAAAAATAAAAATGCATTGTGTTATACATTCTTTCATAAACTTGTTTTTCGGTTAAGGTACAATACATAAAAAAAAAAATTGACCCGAAAAAAGCCCGACCCAGAAATAAAGGATCCAAATCGCAGTTTATATCACGCATTGAAATTTTTATGGATACCCCTCACAAAAATGTCTACATCCGCCACTGAATGGAACAATGTTGGGCGCAAAATCTTATCGACAGACCTTCCTTTACTGAAATAACGCGACAGTTACGTGTTATGTCTGATAACACGATTCCAAAGGAGAGATAGTAAAATTTTGAATTTTTGATAATTAGTTTAGCTTTCCTTATTTTATCATATGAACACATAATAATTGTATACATATATCATTATACCAGTTCATTTGTAGACATAATTATTTTTAAAGCTTTCGCCAAATGTTAGAAGGTAGTCCGATTAATGCCCAATAAAAGGAAATTTCTCTAAGGTCAAAGGAAGAGCCACGGTAACAACCCTCAAACTGTTTAGTCTATAATAACAACTGGATTATACAATGTTTATGTTATATTATGCGATGACGACACAGAGGCCGACACACACAAAGGGTTCACTTTGCATCATGTCCCAACTAAACTTCATCAGGTAAATCACCAGTCTCCATTCATGTTCTGCAAACATATAATGTCACACCCTAACCCGAAACCGAACCCGAAAACCGAACCCGGTCAAACCCGGGTCGGTTTTTCCAATAACCAGCGGGTTGAACCCGGTTTGTATATATCCTTTGGGGACCGGGTATAACCCGGTTTTTCCCGAACCGGGTTGAAAAACCGGGTTTTCAAACCGGTTTGAACCTAGTTTCTGCAACTAGCCATTTTTTTCATAATTTGATTTTTCTAGCCGTTTTAGAGTCGTTGGGAGCCGGATTTTTTGTGTTTCTTTTTACCATTTTGCCATTCCAAATTTACTATAAGTATGTAAGTTGAGTTTGGGGTTAATCACACAATTTTAACTCTCTCAAAACACTTTAAAACTCTAAAAACACAAAAAATACGTTCGAAAAACGTTAGAAAAATTCTCAAAAAATCATCAACAATCACATGGCAACTCGAAGCTCTACCACTTCCACCGGTTTCGGTTTCTCAAGAGAAAGAACGATTGTAGCCGTTCTCGAAACAACCCCGAACCGATCCATTTGGTGTCATTTCCGTTTGATGAAATTGTCGGATGGTGAAAAGATGGCGCATTTGTAATCATTGCGGCAATTTTTTGAAAAGTAATTCCAGCTTGACGTTGAAGCATCACATCGAGAAACATTGCAAAGTACTCAATAAAGTTCCGAAAGCGGGTCAATCATCAATGGGTCAAGACGGGACTATTGTTGTATATTCGGTGGAGCAGATGCATCAAAGAGTTTGCGAGTTATGTGATTCAATCTTGCCATTCAATCACTTCGGTAACCCTCGATTCACCGGGGTGGTTCAAAGGTGTCTTCAACCGAGATATACTGACGTAAGTCGTAATACTCTTAGAAGTAATTGTTTGAAAATATGGAAAAAAGCTAAAATAAAGGTAATAATAAAAGGTTTTGAAAAATTAAATACAAATATAAACTTAACAACCGATGTTTGGTCGGTTCCTTATGGTTTGCCCGATTCATACCTTTGTGTTACCGCACATTGGTGTGATCCCAAAACGTGACAAATGATGAAGAGGGTTATTGCTTTTGACCAATTTCCTTATCCTGACACGGGTCAAAACTTATTTCATATGTTACAGGATGTATTACAAAGGTATAATTTGGAAGAAAAAGTGTTTTCAATTGAATTTGATAATGCGAGTAATAATACAAACGCGGTGGGTAAAATAAAACTAAAATACAAAGCACCAATGAATAGTGACTTTTATCATAGTCGATGCGTTGCACACATTATAAATTTGGTTGTGCAAGTCGGACTAGAACTCACCGAAGTAAAAAACGCCATAAGCTCTTATAGACAAATGTTAGCCGATATATTTTCAAATCACAAAAGTAGATACAAGGGATATATGAAAGTGTGTAAGGAAACGAATTCCATCTTTTTGGCCCTAATTGGGATGTTCCCACAAGATGGAATTCGACTTACAATATGCTTGTATGTGGTTTAATCCAACTAGGTACTTTAACCTATTATCATGCCAAGTTAGTGCCTAAATATCGGGTTACACCATTTCCGCTTGAAAATTGGGATATTATTCAAAAACTAAGCCAATTGCTCAAAGTTTTTAAAACCGCAACAACTTTATTATCGGGTGTTTATTATCCAACTAGTCATTTAGTCCTTAAACAAATTGGTTTTATGGTTACAAAGTTGGACGATTTCGAACGTGAATGTGGATTGTATTTTGAAATGGTAACGTCCATGAAAGAAAAAATGAGAAAATATTTTGCTACATTGTCACCTTTAATTACCTTTTCCGCCGCATTAAACCCGTGTTTGAACAAAATTTGGGTGGAACATCTAATGCGAGATATCTTTACAAAATTGGATATCATTATTGACCCATTATATGCCGATAACTCCATAGCCGAATTTGATAAATCTTTTAAAGGGTTATTTGGGGTTATTTTAACAACCCCATCAAATGTTGGTGAATCAAGTTCTTCTATGGCGTCGACCTATGAAACCTATACTAGCATGGACCCGGAAATTGACTTGGTTAACAATTTAAAAAGAACTTAAACGTGCTAGAGGTGATGGGGATGACCAAACAAATACCAAATATGATAGGTATACGGTAACCGATTTTTTAGCCTCTATTGGAGTTAAAGAATTCTCCAACTTTGAGGTTTTGGCTTGGTGGAGAGCACGGGAATCTCAATTTCTCGTTCTAGCCGCCATGACCAAAGATCTACAAACCGTCCAAGCTTTTTCGGTAGCTTTGGAATCCACTTTCTCTTAGTGGTAGGGTATTATCTTTACGAAGAACAAGACTCACACTGACGGCATTAGAGATGTGCATTTGCTTGAAGGATTACTTAGACGCGTCCGAGCGTACACAAGACCACCAAAATCTTGAAGGTGAACTAGAATATGAAGGCGAAGTACTCAATATCGAGGTGGAACAAGGAGTTGCAATATCACTTTCCGATGAAGAAATCGCTATCGATGAAGCTTCCAGAGCATCTAGCTCTGAGGATGAACTCGTTGAAGATGACTATATGGAAGTAGACGATGATTAAGAATGAAGAAATAACTTTCAAATCTCCAATGTTATTAGTTACATTTCATATTAAAAATAGTATTTTTTCGAACATTTTGATTTCAATTATCGTAAAATTAAGGTTATGAAGATGTATTTCATGTTTTTTTTAGTAGAAGACAACGTTTAGGTATGATGTGTTACAAAGTTTAATAAAAGTTGAAGTTTAACGTGTTTTTTCAACTTACGATTTTTTTTATCAATGTTATTAGTTACATTTCATATAAAAAATAGTATTTTTCCGCACATTTTGCTTAATAGTTATCGAAATATTAAGCTTTGAAGAGTGTTTCAAACTTTTTTAGTAGAATGAAACGTTTATGTATGATGTGTGTCAAAATTGTTTATAAAAAATCAAATTTTAAAGTTGTTTTTTTATAAGTTATGTTTTTTTTTATTAAATACCAAAAACCGGATTTTAACCGGGTTTTCTACCTGAACCGATTTGGACCCGACCTAAACCGGTTGTTTAAACCTGATTCGGATATCGGTCAAACCCGAAAATGACATCTTTAATGTCAACCCACAAATTGTTTAGCCAGCTGGAACGGAACAGTTCTACATGCAATCATGTTTGCTCAGACAGACAGATAATATTTTTTTTATAAATCCATGTAATCATCAACACACATGGAGGGTTGACTTTCGCATTCAGTTTGTAAGCCTATATAAATATAAATATAAGTATAAATGAAGGGGTCGTTGTTTATTGAACTAATCTAATCAAGCACGTCTTTTATTATTTAAAGAGTTTGAAACTTTCATTTCATCACTAACCAGAAACGCCTTTGTTTCATCCACAAATTAATCAATTAATGGCGTCCTTCATGAAAGAGTTTGAACATCTTAAAATCAAACTGGAAGAGATAAAAAACGCCACCAATGGATTTGGTAATCAAGTTATCGGAAAAGGTGGATTTGGGGCTGTGTATAAAGGTGAAGTGTCTCACTCTAAGGGGCGAAGCATCGTTGCTATTAAGCGTCTAGACCGTAAATTTGGGCAAGGAGACCCCGAGTTTTTGAAGGAGATAATGATGCTCTCCCGCTACACGCATCAAAATCTCATCTCTCTCTTGGGATACTCTGACGAGGATGGTGAGAAGATACTGGTTTATGAGTACGCATGTAATGAAAGCCTTGATAAACATTTAAGTGATCCGCGTCTCACATGGACCCAACGTCTAAAGATATGCATTGGGGCTGCGAAGGGACTAAGGTACCTCCATGATCCTAAGGGGACGCACCAAAGAATCCTTCATTGTGATATAAAAAGCGCCAACATCCTACTAGATGAGACTATGGGTGCTAAAGTCGCTGATTTTGGGCTAGCGAAATTATGCCCCACTGATCACCAGTATTCGGTTCTTGTCACCAATGCTAGAGGTACAGCCGGGTATTGTGATCCATCATATATGATGTCATACACACTAACGAAAGAATCAGATATATACTCTTTTGGTGTAGTCTTATTTGAAATCTTGTGTGGGAGATTATGTTTTCAATATAGCAGAGGTCAGCTAAAGGTTTTCGTCTCGATGTGGAAACAAAGCTACAAAGAGAAGAAGTTGAATGAGATTATATTTCAAGATCTTATGCACCAAATGAATCCGGCGTCCTTGGAAATATTTTCAGACATAGCATTCCGGTGTTTGCAGAACTCTCGTGAAGAACGGCCAACGATGTCTGTTGTTGTGAACAAACTTGAGCTTGCACTTGCATCTCAGGAGGGAAAAACGGTAATAAGTTACATTAGTTTTTTGTTTCTTTAGATTGCTATATTGGGAATTATTAAGTATGTAAACTTATTTGTCAAATTACTTTACATCCTTATAACTAACTGCAACTTATTTTGGTGGTGATGCAGACTAATTCTTTATCTATGACATCAGTACCCCAGAGCAATAGTACTCGTGAATCAGTACCCCAAAGCAATAGTACTCGTGCATCAGTACCCCAAAGCAATAGTACTCGTGAATCAGATCCTTTCGTGAATAAGTATTATGATTATTATGATCAGTATGTGAAAGATCATTATGATCGGACCCGGTAATTGTAATGATTAAAATGTTTGAAAAATGAGTTTAAGTTCATGAATACTGTTCATTAGTACTGCACAAGTACTGTTCATTAATGAACAGTATTCATGAACTTAAACTCATTTTTGGTTAATACTGCTGAAAACTGATGATTACTATTGCTGAATAGTGTTACTACTGCCCGTCTTCTGTTACTACTGCATGAACAATTTAGATAATTCGTGAATAATTTTGTAATTATCTCTTCCTTATTTGTAGCAATTGTAGTTATATTACAATTGTGATTGTAAAGTCGTTTCCTAGATTAGCTAGGTTAGCCTTACGGGCTATATATACTATATACATAGATCCTTGTATTAAGAGAAACATGTATATTGATCATTCTTTCAAGATTAATATATTGAGGCTTATCATTGATATTCTTTATTGTTTTTATTCTTTGTTAACAATATTCGTTTAATCAGTAAAACTTGTGATGTCAAAGTGTTTATATCCGCTACTAAACTTCTTTGATAGATCTAGATCTTCATTCAACGTGTGGTTGTGTTTACATAAACCATATTGATATGTGCAAGATATCAAACCAAGCCCAAGATGTCTCATCTTCATGCAGTCAAGAGGATCTTTAGATATTTGAAAGGAAAACCTACACTAGGTTTATGGTATCCCAAGGATTCTCCCTTTTAACTGATTGTATATACTGACAGTGATTATGGAGGTGAGAGTTTGGATAGAAAATCTAGATCAGGGGGATGTCAATTTCAGGGTTCAAGATTTGTGTCTAGGGGTGACCAAAAAACCCGAGAACCGACTTGGACCGAAAAACCGACCGAGTTTGGACCGGAACCGAGACTGAACCGGTTATGGTGGTCTGGTTCTCTGTTCTCAAAAATATGCAAAAAAAATTCTAGTCCGATCCGTGTCTAAACTGACGGTCCACTCGTTTTGGACCGGAAACTATATAACTTTTGTATAAATCTGGACTTTGCTTCTTTTGATATGAAATTATACTATAGCAACAATTTACGTTTTCTGTTTTTACTATTCATATTGGTTTCGTTTTAGTTTTTTACTATGCCTATTACGTATTTACGTTTATGTTTGTAATTCAATTCAATTATTTTTTGTGTTCTTTATTGGTTCGGTTTGATATTATGATTATGGCACCTATCGTTGAACCTACTTTATTTTTAATCTTTGCATAACCTTTTTTTCTTTCTTAAATTGGATAACCTTTTTTATTACTATGTTGTGCATTGTGTGGAGTATTAAAACCGAAATGAACCGAAAAACCAAAGAACCGACTAGGAACCAAACCGGAAATGACCCAAAAAAGCGGTCCGGTCTTCGTTCCACCGTTTCTTGATTTTTTTTTGTCTCGGTCCGGTCTGGTTTTCTACCGGTTCGGTCCGGTTCATGCCTTTTGAACACCCATGTTGGTGTCCTAGCAGTGTAAAAAGCAAACAACTGTGTCCACTTCATCAACAGAGGCATAGTATGTTGCAGCATCCAGTTGTTGTGCTCAAGTGTTGTGGATACAAAATCAGATGATGGAATATGGCTATGCTTTCATTAATACTCCTATCTACATTGATAACAAGAGTACCATCAGCATCATCAACAATCCTATGAAGCATTCCAAGACCAAGCACATTGAAATTAGATTCCACTTTATCAGAGACTACAATGAGAAGAAGTTGATTCATGTCGAAAAAGTCTATACTGACAATCAGTTTGCAGATCTTCTCAGAAAGCCTTTGATGTGGGAAGATTTACATTCTTGATTAGTAATATTGGCATGCTCAATATTGAATAAATAAGTACCAATTAGTTCTTTAAATTGTCCATATACAAGGCCTTTTGGTACTGCAGTAGTAACCTTTAAAGTTCATTAGTGCTTTACTTTTTAGTTCTGCACTATGTTACTACTGCAACATTAATAGTAGTATTATATTAGACTTAGTATTATTAGTACGACAAGTGTTTTCATTACTACTGCTGGACTGATTAGTACTGCCAGTAGTTTCATTACTTTTCATTACTACTGTTGGACTAGTTAGAACGACAAGCCGTATTATTAATACTGTTGGAATGGTTAGTAATGCTAGTAATTTCATTACTACTGCTTTGCAAGACTGGTTAGTACGGCTCGTATTGTCATTACAATGCTGACCTGGTTACTACTATCTAATGTGTTACTACTGCAACTGTTAGTACTGCAGGGTAATTTTAAACAATAAATTCCTCTGTTACTACTGCGTTGACAAGTCAAAATTTCAGGTTGCAACTCACTTTTACACATGGTAACACTCTCTGATGATGCTTCATTTGAGGCAACATTAGAGAGTGGACCCAGGTGCCAAGAAACCGTGAGGGAAGGAGATGCTTTTGCTTGGCAGGAGGCTCATTCTGTTCGTTCCTGTGATCTCCCTACTGTTGGTACCCAACAGGAAAGGGGTGAGGATAGTTGCGAATACTCAAACCTGAAATTGATGGATATGTGTATGCAATTCAATGCCAAGATGGATAAACAGGCTGAGGAGCTTGCAATCCTCAAGAAGATGGTCCTTAAGCTGGTACAGAATAAGAAACGTCTTAAGTATTTTTTTATGAATCCATGGAGGGTTCACTTTCGCATGTGATCATCAAATAGTATTTTTTTTTATGAATCCATGTGATCATCAACACACATGGAGGGTTGACTTTCGCATTTGGTTAGTAGTAAGAAGAATATATGGTGCCAACTATGCCTATATAAATATAAATATAAATGAAGGCGTCGTTGTTTATTGAACTAATCTAATCAAGCACGTCGTTTATTATTTTAAAGAATTTGAAACTTTACTTTGATCAGTAACCAGAAACACCTTGGGTTCATCCACAAATTAATCAAATAATGACGTCCTTCATGAAAGATTTTGAACATCTTAAAATCAAACTGGAAGAGATAAAAAACGCCACCAATAGATTTGGTAATCAAGTTATCGGAAAAGGTGGATTTGGGGCTGTGTATAAAGGTGAAGTGTCTCACTCTAAGGGGCGAAGCATTGTTGCTATTAAGCGTCTAGACCGTCAATTTGGGCAAGGAGACCCTGAGTTTTTGAAGGAGATAATGCTGCTCTCCAGCTACACGCATCAAAATCTCATCTCTCTCTTGGGATACTCTGACGAGGATGGTGAGAAGATACTGGTTTATGAGTATGCATGTAATGAAAGCCTTGATAAACATTTAAGTGATCCGCTTCTCACATGGACCCAACGTCTAAAGATATGCATTGGGGTTGCAGAGGCACTAAGGTACCTCCATGATCCTAACGGGACGCGCCAAAGAGTCCTTCATTGTGATATAAAAAGCGCCAACATCCTACTAGATGAGACTATGTGTGCTAAAGTCGCTGATTTTGGGCTAGCGAAATTATGCCACACTGATCACCAGTACTCGGTTCTTGTCACCAATGCTAGAGGTACAGCCGGGTATTGTGATCCATTATATATGATGACATACACTCTAACGAAAGAATCAGATATATACTCGTTTGGTGTAGTCTTATTTGAAATCTTGTGTGGGAGATTATGTTCTCAATATAGCGGAGGTCAGTGTGACAACCGTCACTCTCTCCGTCCATAGTTAGTCTAAGATGCCTGTAGATCATTACTGCATTTTACTGAAAAATTTAAAACTTGATTATTACTACAGTTACGAGATTAAAAGTTATGTTTTTTTGATATAAGATGACTTCTATGTTATGTGTGTATATTTGTTATGATACTTCCGTTAGTTAAGTGCACATTAGATAGTTCCCTAGTCGAGCTCCTAGATAAATTAACGAGAAATTCTAAACTTTACAAAATGTTGTTACTAATTTTTATAACATGACTTTGTACGTAATTAATTTATGTTTGAAGCCCAACTATTAAGTAATCCAAATTTAATTAAATAGTTAAAAGCCCGTATAATCTTAACCCTACATTACTAAATTCCTAAACTAAAAAAAATAAAGAACTACAGCCCTACACGTTGGTTTTCTTTTTTTTCCTTTCTTGGTGCCGTCATCACAAACAAACCATCATTCCAATTCTTGTGGTAATCTTTATACTCTTTTATTTATACTATAATTATTTACTTATTTTGTTGCTAATCAAGGTTTAAACAAACTTGTTTGATATTATGATATATAAAAGTGGTAGATTTTTGTAAAAATACTATTATAAAAGTCTTGTTATGTGGTAATATTGAAAACTTGCTGATCGAAATTTCAACCTGTCTTGCTCGGGCTGTAGCTTTAAACTGATTTTGAACCTGTCAATGTGGCCTAAACGAATATTGTTGCCCTTACTTTCTAGTTTTCGGAAATATAAGATTTGTAATCTGAAACATTATAGAACTCCCGGAATCTGCGTTTTAATACACGTTGGTCTAATCTGAATTTGGTAAGATAGCTGTTGTGTTCACCTATTTTATAAAAGTTATAACTACTAAACTGTCTTAAATTCCAATCAGGTATGAAAGTCAAAGTTGTAGGTCTTGGAGTCTAGTTTCTGGGAAAATTGGTCTCGTTGTCTAACTGTTCGTCAAACTCTCTAAAGGTGCAATTTAGTGAACGTATGTAAAACTTGTTGAATTGTACTGGTAGTCTGTCTTGTTCGTGCTTTATCTATAAAAAGATTTGGAATTTAATTAAGTTGTCTAAATATAAAATATAGCCCTTTGAATCTAGTTTTTGAATATATAAGATATTAAGTCTAATTCATTTTCAAACTCCCGTTATCTGCATTTTAGTAACAGTATGTACAGCTGAGTCTTTCGGGTTGTTAATCTTGAATTTTTGGTGTTCTCTTGCGGGTGTTCATTTAACGAGTTTTGGGTATAATTATAAATGGAATTGCTACATGTTTTAAACAGGTTTTTATTGATTAGATAAGTGTGGATTAATTTTATATTAATATTAATACTTCAAACGATTTATAACTTTAAAACTACAGCATTTATACTTTTGGACAGATTATGAAACCCGTTTTGTTTTGGTCATATCTTGGTCTTAGAAACTCAAATAAACTGAATCCGGGGTCTATAACGTAGCTCTCTGAGTCTAGTTTTCGTACGTTTCAGAATCATGGTCTAACTCCTTTTCAAACTTTAGATATTCCAGATTAAGTCACTAGTGGTACAATCTGAGTTTTTTCGACCGTTACTCAATAATCATCGTTTCAACTTCCGAGTCACTACTTAACAAAATTGTTAATCTTTATACTTAAACGGGATTATAAACATATCGAACTCACATTTACGAACCTTACTTGTACTTTAGGGGAGCTCGATACCTAGACGGGACCATACTTGTACTTAGCTAGCTTACACGGTTGTAATAACATCTTGCTATTTCGAGGTGAGTTCATTGCCCCTATTTTCTACTGCTTTATGTGTTTTAAACTAATCGGGGGGAAGTAAAACTCAATTTACTATTTTAAGAAAACGGATACTATTTTCAAACTTATCATAAATAGATATTTCTATTTATTGAAACTTACTATATTTGGAAACCTTCTATTTCGGGAAATTTACTACTTTCGATAAACTTACTATAAATAGAACTTCCTATTTATAGATACTTACTACGAAATGGGATTTCATAAAACGTTTACAAACTTATGCATGTTTTCAAAATATTACGAGATTACTATTGTGGGATTACGGTTACTTCAAACGTGCTCATTAGTAGATATGTTCTACTAATGGAGTCTTCTAAACGTGCTCACTAGTAGATGAGTTCTACTAGTGGAGTCTTCTAAACGTGCTCGTTAGTAGAGATGATCTACTAACGGAGTCTTCTAAACGTGCACATTAGTACTAATGGTGTCTTCATACGGTAGCGTGGCTACTACTACGGATACTTGTGGGTTTGCGATTACATTTCTTACTTACATGCATATGATTACCTGTTTTCTATTACTTACATTTATTACTGCTGAACTGAGATACAAATGCTTATTAATTACCATTTTTAGAAACTTACTTTCAAATGATTACTAAACTATTTTGTTACATACTCGATGGACTCGCTCAACCTTTGTGTTGACTTTTTAGTTTTACTTTCAGGTATTGATCAGGCATAGGATCTAGCTAGACTGGACTCCTAGAGACTTAGAGTAATATTGCATTGTGGCTTGATTTGATACATTTATTTACTTATATTTCGGGCTTGCATGCCTAAGTACTTTATTTTTATTTTCGGATTTTATTTTGGATATTGTTTCATTGTAGTGATTGACGTAATTGTGTACCAAAGGTTTTACCTTGGACATGGCGACGTCATGACATACAAATTTTATTTATTTCATATAGATTGTTTTCTTTATTTACTAATGTGTTATGACGATCGCCAATCAGTTGCACTCTGCGTTTCCGCCACTGGCGGGGTGTGACAGATTGGTATCAGAGCCAGGTTATAGAGAACTAGGTGGTTTGGCCTAGACTATAACTAGGTGTCCTTCATATAGATTCTTTTAGGATCTTTTTCATTGATTTCATTACGTCTCACTACTCGTACGCGACGACTTATTCGCCTAAGGAAGACGGCGACCAATATCGGCTTTCGACATTGAAAGAATTTTGTTTTATGGATTTATTCTTTTCATTTATATTTCTTTGATCACATCTTTTGGATACTATTTTGGAACCTCGATTAAACTCTCATATACTATTTCTTGATTCGAATATGTTAATATTATGATAATGAACGTGGGGAGCGGACATGTATATGAGGCGAGGTGTATATAATTATGGGTGGCCAACGTAATTATATCCATAGCGGGTCATATATATGTTTACATGACCATGTTTGTAGTCGTAGTACAAAACATACCTAAGGTTCTTATGGTTGAGTTATTGATCATATCCATTTCTTAAAATTCACAATTTCGTTTGTATTACAGTATGCTTATTTGGCCGCCTACTTAGATTGTTTTAATGAGCTTACACGACTTTGTCCTCAGATGTAGTTCCGAAGTCGCAACGAATAGAGTGTTTCATCCATGGTTTGCACCCCGAAGTTCGTCGGTCGTTGAGGAGTATATTTAATTTACCATTCAGAGTGCTATTCAGTGGACTGGAGCTATCACCGGTGATGTGGTTCGAGACGGTGAAATGTCGGACGGGAAGATGAAAGATCGCAGTGACGAGGAGCAGGGAAAGTCCAAGGAAGTTAAACGAGATTCAAGTCAATCTAGGAGCACTAGAAGCCTGGGTATACTCGTACACTTCTTCTATGTCAGAAGTGTTATCATCACCATGAGGAGCACATGATATGCAGTTGTTCGCTATGCCGCAGGAGAGGCCACTTGGCCAAGGATTTCCGTTCCGGGTCTATTGCTGCCGTACCAGTGAATGCATTGAGGCTTAATTCCAGTTTTGGTTGCGGAAGTACCAGTCATTTTCTTCGAGATTGACCTCACAAACAGGGAACTGTTGGTCATGCTAACACACCCCAGAACGTTCCAGGAAACTAGTGTAATCAAGGTGGTCAAAACACTCGAGCTCGTATTAGAGCATATGTACTGAGAGCTGCGGAGAAACCGCAGAATCCGAATGTCGATCTTAATACTTTTCTTACACAATAATCTGATATTACTTGAAACGCATGCTGATACTTTATTTTCTGATTATGAGCCTTACCTTTCGATGATCTGGTTCGTGACGGTACTTTCTACTTGAATTTCGGGACGAAATTCTTTTAAGTGGGGTATACTGTGACAACCGTCACTCTCTCCGTCCATAGTTAGTCTAATATGCCTGTAGATCATTACTGCATTTTACTGAAAAATTTAATACTTGATTATTACTACAGTTACGAGATTAAAAGTTATGTTTTTTTTATATAAGATGACTTCTATGTTATGTGTGTATATTTGTTATGATACTTCCGTTAGTTAAGTGCACAGTAGATAGTTCCCTAGTCGAGCTCCTAGATAAATTAACGAGAAATTCTAAACTTTACAAAATGTTGTTACTAATTTTTATAACATGACTTTGTACGTAATTAATTTATGTTTGAAGCCCAACTATTAAGTAATCCAAATTTAATTAAATAGTTAAAAGCCCGTATAATCTTAACCCTACATTACTAAATTCCTAAACTAAAAAAATAAAGAACTACAGCCCTACACGTTGGTTTTCTTTTTTTTCCTTTCTTGGTGCCGTCATCACAAACAAACCATCATTCCAATTCTTATGGTAATCTTTATACTCTTTTATTTATACTATAATTATTTACTTATTTTGTTGCTAATCAAGGTTTAAACAAACTTGTTTGATATTATGATATATAAAAGTGGTAGATTTTTGTAAAAATACTATTATAAAAGTCTTGTTATGTGGTAATATTGAAAACTTGCTGATCGAAATTTCAACCTGTCTTGCTCGGGCTGTAGCTTTAAACTGATTTTGAACCGGTGAATGTGGCCTAAACGAATATTGTTACCCTTACTTTCTAGTTTTCGGAAATATAAGATTTGTAATCTGAAACATTATAGAACTCCCGGAATCTGCGTTTTAATACACGTTGGTCTAATCTGAATTTGGTAAGATAGCTGTTGTGTTCACCTATTTTATAAAGAGTTATAACTACTAAACTGTCTTCAATTCTAATCAGGTATGAAAGCCAAAGTTGTAGGTCTTGGAGTCTAGTTTCTGGGAAAATTGGTCTCGTTGTCTAACTGTTCGTCAAACTCTCTAAAGGTGCAATTTAGTGAACGTATGTAAAACTTGTTGAATTGTACTGGTAGCCTGTCTTGTTCGTGCTGTATCTATAAAACTATTTGGAATTTAATTAAGTTGTCTAAATATAAAATATAGCCCTTTGAATCTAGTTTTTGAATATATAAGATATTAAGTCTAATTCATTTTCAAACTCCCGTTATCTGCATTTTAGTAACAGTGTGTACAGCTGAGTCTTTCGGGTTGTTAATCTTGAATTTTTGGTGTTCTCTTGCGGGTGTTCATTTAACGAGTTTTGGGTATAATTATAAATGGAATTGCTACATGTTTTAAACAGGTTTTTATTGATTAGATAAGTGTGGATTAATTTTATATTAATATTAATACTTCAAACGGTTTATAACTTTAAAACTACAGCATTTATACTTTTGGACAGATTATGAAACCCGTTTTGTTTTGGTCATATCTTGGTCTTAGAAACTCAAATAAACTGAATCCGGGGTCTATAACGTAGCTCTCTGAGTCTAGTTTTCGTACGTTTCAGAATCATGGTCTAACTCCTTTTCAAACTTTAGATATTCCAGATTAAGTGACTAGTGGTACAATCTGAGTTTTTCCGACCGTTACTCAATAATCATCGTTTCAACTTCCGAGTCACTACTTAACAAAATTGTTAATCTTTATACTTAAACGGGATTATAAACATATCGAACTCACATTTACGAACCTTACTTGTACTTTAGGGGAGCTCGATACCTAGACGGGACCATACTTGTACTTAGCTAGCTTACACGGTTGTAATAACATCTTGCTATTTCGAGGTGAGTTCATTGCCCCTATTTTCTACTGCTTTATGTGTTTTAAACTAATCGGGGGGAAGTAAAACTCAATTTACTATTTTAAGAAAACGGATACTATTTTCAAACTTATCATAAATAGATATTTCTATTTATTGAAACTTACTATATTTGGAAACCTTCTATTTCGGGAAATTTACTACTTTCGATAAACTTACTATAAATAGAACTTCCTATTTATAGATACTTACTACGAAATGGGATTTCATAAAACGTTTACAAACTTATGCATGTTTTCAAAATATTACGAGATTACTATTGTGGGATTACGGTTACTTCAAACGTGCTCATTAGTAGATATGTTCTACTAATGGAGTCTTCTAAACGTGCTCACTAGTAGATGAGTTCTACTAGTGGAGTCTTCTAAACGTGCTCGTTAGTAGAGATGATCTACTAACGGAGTCTTCTAAACGTGCACATTAGTACTAATGGTGTCTTCATACGGTAGCGTGGCTACTACTACGGATACTTGTGGGTTTGCGATTACATTTCTTACTTACATGCATATGATTACCTGTTTTCTATTACTTACATTTATTACTGCTGAACTGAGATACAAATGCTTATTAATTACCATTTTTAGAAACTTACTTTCAAATGATTACTAAACTATTTTGTTACATACTCGATGAACTCGCTCAACCTTTGTGTTGACTTTTTAGTTTTACTTTCAGGTATTGATCAGGCATAGGATCTAGCTAGACTGGTGTAACACCCCGCCATTTCATGCCCACGATATTGTCCGCTCTGCCACATCAAGGCTCACGGATTTGTTTTTGGCTGAGCTTCCCAGGGGGTCACCCATCCTGGAACTACTCTGGCCCAAGCACGCTTAACTACAAAGTTTCTAAGCTCTGCAGTGCCTGTAGCCACCAAAACGCGTTGTGTCATGAAAGGCTAAAGGTTTACTTATATACCCAACATCACTCTTGTGCACGGGGATGTGGGATTTGCATAAGGTGTCACACCAACGTCTAAAGATATGCATTGGGGCTGCAAAGGGACTAAGGTACCTCCATGATCCTAATGAGACGCACCAAAGAGTCCTTCATTGTGATATAAAAAGCGCCAACATCCTACTAGATGAGACTATGGGTGCTAAAGTCGCTGATTTTGGGCTAGCGAAATTATGCCCCACTGATCACCAGTACTCGGTTCTTGTCACCAATGCTAGAGGTACAGCCGGGTATTGTGATCCATTATATATGATGTCATACACACTAACGAAAGAATCAGATATATACTCTTTTGGTGTAGTCTTACTTGAAATCTTGTGTGGGAGATTATGTTTTCAATTTAGCGGAGGTCAGCTAAAGGTTTTCGTCTCTATGTGGAAACAAAGCTACAAAGAGAAGAAGTTACATGAGATTATATTTCAAGATCTTATGCACCAAATGAATCCGGCATCCTTGGAAATATTTTCAGACATAGCATTCCAGTGTTTGAAGAACTCTCGTGAAGAACGGCCAACGATGTCTTTTGTTGTGAAAAAACTTGAGCTTGCACTTGCATCTCAGGAGGTAATAAGTTACATTAGTTTTTTGTTTCTTTAGATTGCTATATTGGGATTTATTGCAGTATGTAAGCTTATTTGTTACATTAATTTACATCATTATAACTAACTGCAACTTATTTTGGTGGTCATGCAGACTAATTCTTTATCTATGACATCAGTACCCCAAAGCAACAGTACTCGTTCAATTATTAGGATTTTATGTAGTTTTGGTGGCAAGATTGGTGGGGGATACTTTAGTGGAGATACTACACGTATGATCCATATAAAAAAGGACATTACCTGGCAAGAACTATGGCAGAAAATGCAAGCAGTTTATAACGTAGTGAGTTCAATTAAATATCAGCTTCCTGGTGAACATCTTGACGCTTTGGTATCTGTTTCTTCTGACGAAGATTTCAAAAAAATGATGGAAGTATATAGTGAAGGGTCAATAGCAATTAGAATGTTTCTATTTTCATCGAGTGAATTGGAAGATGCCATTTCGATGTGAATGATGATTTTGCGCCTGGTTATTCGTCTGAGTTATGCGGAAGAGCAATGTCTGAACATTCATTTGGTACAGATGTGATGCCACAAGATGAACCAGAAGTGATTTAAAACCCGGGACGGAGCTACCCTTAACCCAGAGGATTCAATCGCACCCACTCAGGCTTGAAAAATCGCTACTAGTAACTACAAAAATCTCTTGATTTTTTCAGTTTTAATAGATGATTTTTCAATATTCTATATTTCTAATTGGGTTTTGGTTTAGTTCTTAAATGTGCTTGCTTTTCAATTCCATTTCCATTTGAGTTTTACATTCTATGCAATATTAATTGTTCGGACAAAAAAGATTCTTTTATGTATCCATGGGCTTTTTTGTGAGCACCAAGTGCTTCATGAAATTTCTCAACAAGAATAATGATAAAAGTGTTTGTAAAATATGTTCTAGTTACAAAATGATGTTTCAAAAGTTAGATACAGTTATTTTTTTCTGTGCTATATTCACAGATGTTGTAATCTAGTAACATTTTAATGTTGAGATATATTATGAGATTGAGCTAAACTTATAGGTTATTTCATTTTACAACATGAACCGCTCTTTTGAAATATATTAGGAAGATTGGACCAATCTTATTACATATCTAATGAAACAAAGTATCTGTAATTTACTTTTTGGAGACAGCTCTTTATTAAATGGTTATTTATATTCCGTGTTATCACCACAAACAATTTAGTCTTCATTTTGCATAAGTTGAAGGAATAAGACAGAAGGTGATCATGAACCTCAAGAACGTAATATGGAAAAGGAATATGATTCACTTAAATCACTCAGCAACGACTACTCTAAAATTCCATCCTTTGTAAGTGTGTCATCAGTGAAGCATTTATTCATTAAGTGTGTTCAATGTGTTCAATGTGTTCAAATTAGTAAGAATATGCTATACCAACTACTATTGGTCCTTTATGTTTTTCTTATATAGTTTTTCTTTGTTTGACATATCTTATTAAGTAGAGAAGTCAATTTCGGGTTTGACCACAAACCGAACCGGGTTTGAAAACCGAACCGGTTTTTGGTCAAACCTACCAAACCGGTTTAGGTTCCAAACCGGTTCGGTTTGGACCGGTTTTTGGTCGAGGAAATTACAAACCGATCAAACCGGTTTACACCGGGTTCAAACCGGTTCGGGTCCAATAACCGGGTTAAAACCGGTTTGGACTTTTTAATTAAAAAAAAAAAAAACGATGATCTGGAACCCTATGTTGACGATTCCGATCAGTATGGATTCGATTGTTGATTGAAGTAGTTGATTTATCGGATTTTCGGCGACTGATGTACGGTGAAACAGGGGTTGCCGGAGACAAGAAGAGGTGTTGCCTTGCCGGAGACAAGAAGCGCAGACGCCGGAGTGATGTGATTGTGATTGTGATTGGGCGGCGATGAGAGAGAAGAGGCGTTGCCGGAGACAAGAAGCGCAGACGCCGTTGATGCTACTGAGATCGGAGTATATGTGATTTTCGGCGACTGATGTACTATCAATTTGTTTCTTCTTTTTTTTCAATAAAAGTCTGTGTGCTTATTTGTTGATTTTAATCCCGTCTAGAACTACAAAAAAATATTGGGCCTTAAGTTTGGGCTTTTTACACCTCATTTGTGTGTGAGATTGAGATATTATATATGAAATTCAAACCGGTTTCACTCGAACCGGTCTCGAACCGATTTACATATTAAAAACCCAAACCGGTTCCAAACCGCCGGTTTCGGTCAAAATCGAACCGGTTTTGACCGAACCCGGTTTAGACCGGTTTCGGTTTCGGTTTTTTTTTTCGGTTTCGGTTTCGGTTTTTTTTTCGGTTTCGGTTTCGGTTTCGGTTTTTTTCGACACCTCTATTATTAAGACAAGTATTGGCTATATAAGCTCATAACCGTTTTAAACAACGTGTATTCCTTTTAATCACCTTGAAGTTGAATTAATGTAAATCCCTTACTTCCTAGGCCATTTTTAGAAGGTTGGCGCAAACACCCCTTAGACTAGTAGTTAATGCTTACAAGGTTGGGAATGGAAAAAAATTGCTTATAAGTTAGGGAATTTTTTGAACCCTCTCAAAAAGTTTGGTTCAAACATAGCAAACGATGACCCAAAAGGCTGGTTGTATGTCCAGAATTTGGCAGGAGAAAGCATACCGTTTGCTGATATGATAAGAAACTCAAGAGACGTATGAGGTAAATTTAAATCGTCACCAAAAAGGATCTGCAAACCTCATATTTGACCGAATGTTTAAAAGCTTTGAGTGTGTGTTCTTTTTCATTTAGAAGTAAAAAACCTCTTATTCGGTATGACCCAATAGAACCTTCTTTCTTTTTTCTTTAATACGTAATATGACCAAACATGCCTTATTAAATTGATTCATAATTTTTATTTCTTTAAAAGCCAAACAAATATGATTGACATATATACCATATATAATTTGGTATTTAGATTCAAACACAAAACCTCTTAAAAGAAAAGCCAACGCCACGTGAGTAGCTCATGTTTTCCTGAAATATGATAGATGCATCTTCAAAATGTAAAGACGGTTTTGTTTGTTTGATAACGATTATACAGATGCTGATGTTCGTTTAACGTTGTATCATTTCCAATATTATTAATTTAGTTAGCTTTGATATGTTTGGTAATTCGTGTTTGACGGGTTGGAATCAACCAACACAAACCAACACCAACCAGTTTATTATCCAATATGTCTTTGACCTAACGGTATTAAACAAATTATCAAAAGAGACAAAATTGCAAGTATATGTCATTCAAGAAAAAAGATGCTTGTCTATTACTTGCTTCTTTGGCCATGAAATTGTAAGCTAATAATATATCGAGAAAAGGAGAGAGAGCTTTGGGTTGTGTCCAAAAAGGAACATTGTTATTTTTTTGCCTTTTAATGAGGTTACAAAAGCCCACCATCTTGGCATTCACCATTGTACATTCAATTATTTCACAATTATGTTAAATGTTCTTTGTAACCATGTTTATATTTTCACACATTTGCATAGTAAATTAGATAAATAACCGTGATGTCGTGATAGTACTATTATTTCGCTTACATATATGTGAACTGAATTTAAAAGACCAATATTTTAATTTTCGCCCGAGACGTTTAAATTATTGGATCTAGCTTTGCTACCAAGGAGCAACATCAAACATGTTCACCCTGCCTCATACCAAGCGGTGGTTTTCATACCGAAACTTTGTTTATTACCCTGATTATCAGTAAAACTAGAACGTATAACATCTACTATATATGGTGAATACTCAAGATTAGCCTATAAAGTAGTTGATATGAGTGTGGACTATGTCAAGTGCAAGTTCAACTTAACTACTATGTATTTCACTCCATCCGCGAGCTATAAAAAAAAAAGATTTACATTCTTAAACAATCATTGATAAATGTAAGTAGAAATATATTTATTCACATGTATACAAGCTAGACCAATATCTTATATTTTATAAGTAATTAATTTCAAAAACTGGATTAAATAATAATCAATTATAGGTAAAAAAATCGTTAGAACTATACTTTTACCACACATTCTTGTTGAACAACTACGATTTTGTGCATAAAAATCGACCTCTAATTAAATAAGTGAAAACATAAGAAATATAGCTAATAGTTTTTATGGTTCTTAATATTTTATATTTGGGGTTCAAAACGGAACCCTAATTCTCTAGAGATCCAGGGATCCCTTCCTAACCATTCACTTTTCCTTATATCTTTGTTTTTTTTTTTTTACTTTTTTCCTTTACCTATTTATTTACTTTTTATTTTTTATTTTTTTTTCTCCCGAAAATCACATTTGATTTTCAACCTTACTTTTAAAAATCACATGTGATTTTCAATCTACAAATCTTTTATGGGTAAAATCACGTTTGATTTTAAAAAATTATTGATTATTTTTTACCAAAATCACATGTGATTTTTAACCTACAAACTATTTTGCTTATAAAATCACATGTGATTTTCGAGGAACAAATTTTTCAAGTGTGATTTTAAAATTTATAAATTTTGGTTTTTAAAAATCACATGTGATTTTCGACAAAAAAAAAATCACGTGTGATTTTAAAATTTATAAATTTTGGTTTTTGAAAATCACATGTGATTTCAATTTTTTACAAAAAATCACATGTGATTTTGAAAAAAAAAAAAAAGTTAAGTAAAACATAGCAAAAAAAAAAAAAAAAATAGGGAATTAAAAAACGAAAAAAAAAATGAAAAAAAAGAAAAATATATTAAGGGAAAAATGTATGGCTAGGAAGTGGATCCCTGGATCTCTAGAGAATTGAGGATCCCATTTGAACCTCACCCTTGTTATGTGCTAAAAGTTATTAAATCATAAAAATAAAAATGATCTTATGGGTTGTTTCTAAAATTCAATATAGGGTTAAGGTCACACAAATGCAACTAACTTCCAATTTTTATCAAGGTCATACGAGAACTCGTTTTATTGTCCAGATATGACATTTTTCACTTCAAATCAAGATATGTGGCATCAAAGGCTTGGACATCCAAGACACGATGTTTTGCGCATTCTCATTTCAAATAATTTGATTTCTTGTAATAATCACAAGTCTCAAAACTTGTGCAATGCTTGTCAACTTGGTAAACATGTTATGTTACCCTTTTATTCGTCTTTGTCGTCAGTTGAGTTGGTCTTTGAAATTGTGCACTCGGATCTACGGACATCTCCCATTCCTAGTGTCACGGGAATAAAATATTATGTTATTTTTGTGGATCACTTTTCTCATTTCTTGTAGGTATTTCCATTACGTAATAAGTGATGTTTATTCAAAATTTGTAATTTTCGTGCTTATGTTAAAAATCAATTCAATCGAGAAATTAAATCTTTCCAATGCGACCATGGCGGTGAATTTGACAACCACACGCTACATAGCTTATTTGAAATTATTGGCATCAACTTTCGTTTTTCGTGTCCTAAAACTTCGCAACAAAACGATAAATCCGAGCGAATGCTTCGTACTATCAATAACTTCATTCGTACTAACATCTCCGAGTCTTTGGATGTCTTTGTTACCCACATCTCCACCCCAAACACAAACTCGAACCACAATCCCTTGCATATTTCTCCGATATGTAGTCAATCATCGCGGTTTCTGATGTCTTGATCTAATCACAAAGAAAATCATAATCTCACGTCACGTCACGTTTGATGAAATCGTGTTCCCCTTCACAACAAAATCAAATGCCACACCCACATCCTACACCTTTCTAGAGGAAGACTACCTTGACTCGCCCACATCTCGCCTCATACAATCCATGCAAACCACACCACCTACACCAAAAGCCCCCCCCCCCCCCCCCCCAACCTGCCTCCCAAACCGAACTCATCCCTATACCTTCGGCCAGTACCACTACATCCACCCCATCTACACTCGTTTCACCTGCCCACCCCGACCAACCCATACCCGACGCCCAACCCGAACAAAACCCCTCACCCGCTCCTTCACTCATACCCGACGCCCCACCCGAACACAACCCTCACCCGATCCCACTCCCCCACCAGCACCTCACACACAACATCCCATGAGTACTCGCCCGCGCCTTGGTCACCTCAAACCAATTCAAAAACTAAACCTACACATTTCTCACCACCATCCTACACCCAAGCTTTAAAACAACTTGAATGGAAATCCACCATGATAAATGAATATAATGCTCTTATTAAAAATAATACGTGGCACCTTGTCCCAAAGCCTACAGGTGTGCATGTCATTAAATGCATGTGGTTGTTTAAGGTTAAATGTCAAGGTGTGCATGTCATTAAATGCATGTGGTTGTTTAAGGTTAAATGTCATGCAGATGGAATGATCAGTGGCTAAAAAGCACGTCTTGTAGCCAAGGCAGCAGTCAACAGCAGGGGGTCGATTGTGATGAAACCTTTAGCCTAGTAGTCAAGTCGACTACCATTTGCACAGTCCTTAGCTTAGCCATTTCGCGAAAATGGCCTAACCACCAGCTTGATGTCAAGAATGCCTTTTTACATGGAAATCTTGATGAGACTGTCTACATGTGCCAATCACCCGGGTTTATTGATTCCAGATTTCCTGACCACGTTTGTCACCTTCAGCGGTCTCTATATGGTTTGAAACAGGCACCTCGTGCTTGGTTTCAGCGATTTGCAGCTTATGCCTTACGCATTGGGTTCATTCACAGCCGGTCGGACACATCTTTATTTATTTTACACCGTGTGATCGACACTGCCTACCTACTTCTTTATGTTGATGATATTATTCTGACGGCTTCTTCTACAGCTCTTACCCGGTCGTGATTTTGATATGACAGATTTGGGGCATTTGAGTTATTTTCTGGGCATCTCGGTTACTCGTACAGCTCACGGCATGTTTCTGTCACAACGGAAATACGTCTTGGATATTTTGGAAAGGGCTCATATGCTTAACTGTAACCCCTGCTGCAAGACACTTGTGGATGTTGATTGTAAACTCGGTTCCTCTAGTCCTCTCATATCGGATCCGACTTTGTACCGTATTCTTGCGGGGGCACTCGGTATCTGACTTTCACCCGTCCTGATCTTGCATATGTTGTTCAGCAGATTTGCCTATTCATGCACGACCCTCGGGAACCGCACTTTCATGCTATGAAGCGTATTCTACGCTATGTCCGCGGCACATTAGATCATGGCCTACAATTTTATACATCCCCTACCACTCAGCTTACCGCATTCTCAGATGCTGATTGGGGCGGTTGTCCGGACTCACGTCGTTCCACCTCGGGTTGCTGTGTTTTCTTGGGATCCAACCTCTTATCTTGGTCGTCTAAGCGTCAACACACTGTTTCCCGCTCTAGTGCAGAATCCGAGTACAGGGGAGTCGCAAACGCAGTTGCAGAGACATCCTGGCTACAAAATCTTCTTCGCGAGCTTCACAACCCACTGTCACCGGCCACCATTGTTTTTTGTGATAATGTCAGTGCAGTCTACATGTCGACCAATCCCGTTCAACATCAACGCACTAAACATATTGAGATGACATCCACTTTGTCCGGGATAAAGTGGCAGCCGGTCAGGTTCGAGTGCTTCATGTACCATCTCGCTACCAGTATGCAGATATCTTCACCAAGGAATTACCATACCCGTTATTTTCTGATTTTCGATCCAGCTTGAGCGTTCGACAACCGTCTCCCGCTCAAACTGTAGGGGCATATTAGACATATGGGCCTAGCCCATCATTTGTAATCTTGTATATATGTATGTATTATGCTATGCAGAGACAATCAATCAAGAGAATATATCGATATCAATTTCCAATAGAGGTAAGTTAAGGGTATTCGTGCCTATGTGGAAACAAAGCTATACAGAGAAGAAGTTAAAAGAGATTATTTTTCAAGATCTCATGCAACAGATGGATCCGACTTCTTTGGAGCTATTTTCAAGCATTGCTTTCCAGTGTTTGGACATATTTTCTTAGATTAATAGATTGCTTTTTAAATATGTCTTTTACAACGACGTCCTATCAGTCCTTAGATTACTTTGCAAATTTTTTTTTTTTTTTCGCTCGATTTTTGTTCTTTTTTAAAAAGCAAGATAACACACATCCAAATCTGTTTTTTTCCCCCTCTGTCAATCAGTAAAAAAGAAAAAATCTTTTACATCATCATAACTAGTTGCTACTTATTCTGGTGGTGATGTAGACTAATAGTACTCGTTCATCAGATAATTCTTTAAAGATCAAGAGTTTATGTAGTTTTCGTGGCAAGATTTTACCTCTTCCAAGTGACGAGAAACTTAGATACGTTGGTGGAAGTACACGTATTTTCCATATATAAAAGGACATTTCTTGGCAAGAACTATTGCAGAAGCAGTTTATAACGTAACAAGTTGAATAAATGATGGAACTATGTATCGAAGGGTCAATAACATTTAGAATGTTTCTATTCTCTTCGAGTGAATTGGTATCTGTATCAGGTTATGATCCATCACGTGTTGAAGTAAGTGAAAAAATGCTTGTTTATATGAATGATGATAATGCTCAATCTTCTAATCATACTGAGAAACGAGACATACTTGTTGATTAGAATGATCGGTTCCCGACTGATTTTTGTCTGATATATTCTCAAGAGCAAACATGTTTAAAGATGATTTTGTTTTAGAAAAACGTTTATCGGAAATATACAAATTTTGGAGACTTGTACATGTTTAGTATGTTTGGTAATTTATGTCGGATTCGAGTCGACCGGTTGAAATCACACCATGAACTCTATCAAACTAATTATCAAAAGAGACAAGTGAGTGAATGTTTGAAGGACCGACCCGAAACATGTATTTGACATAGCTCAAAGACCAATTAAACTTATTTGATTTAGTCATTTTATGTGGAAATAATAAAATCATATAAAAAAACAAATAAAATATATAATCAAGTCCAATAATTTAAGCACATTAGCCCTATTGATAAATGAAATGTTGCATTCATGTTAAATAAAAAAAAATATTTAGGAGACATTTTTTCTTTTATTCTCTCGGTATCGAAAAAAAATGGTCGTCTATTACTTGCTTTTTTAATCGTCGGTTGTTAGCTATGGAATTTTAAGCTAATTATATAATGATAAAATTTATTAGGTTTGTTATTTTTTGCCTTTTAAAGTGGTTACAAAAGACCACCATCTTGGCATTCACCATTGAACATTCGATTATTTCACAATTATGTTTTTCCGTTGGCAAAACATAACTATTTTTATTTTGGCAAAAGTTGTCCGTATTCTTTTTTTTGTCAAAAGGTTGCATTCTTAAACAATCATTTAATAAATGTAAGTAAAAATATCTTTATTCACAATATATTAAACCAAACCACTATATTAGAATTTTGATATAACTGATCTTAGAAACGGGATTAAATAACATAATATAAGAATGATTAGAACTAACGGGTGTAAATGAGACGGAATATTTTAAAGTATTTGAAATCGACCATGACTTTTAAATGAATAGAGCTCGAGCTCGAACTAATCGAGTGCACTTTCGAATTAAGTTTGAGCTTCAAAATACTTGGCTTATGATGCTCGCAAGCTTTATTGAGCTTAAGTTATATACATATAATAACTTATATATCATAATATATAAACTAAAATTTATACGAAAGAAATCGAGTTTGATATGATGTTTTTTTTTTATCGAGTATGAGCTTGTTTTGTAGGATCTATTGAGCTCGAGTCGAGTTTTGAGCTCTAGTTTTACAAGTTGAGTCGAGTTCGAGTTTGAAATATAAAGTCCGATCGAGATCGAGTTGAATTTCGAGCCCGAGTTATTCTAGTCGAGTCAAGTTCGAGTTCAAGTTCAAGTTTGGTAGTATTCGACTCAACTCGATTACACCCCTGATTAGAACTAGGGGTGTGCACGAGACGGTTTGGTTCGGGTAGTTCAATATTTTCTGAACCAATTGCGGCCATCAAATTGTAACTATCCTAAACCGTCCCTCAATGAGCGGGTATCCTAAAAACGCGGGTATCCACGGGTACCATAAAACTAGAGATGAATTAAATTCGAGACTAATTAAAAGATGTAAATTTAATCTATTAAATATGATACAAGACTTTGAAGAGATAATAAATTATATTACAGTTAAGTAATGTATGATTACACTAAAAGATATCATGATACAATTAGATTATAAATATTCTTTCGATTTTTACAATTGCTAGTAGGATTTTAAGATGTAAATTAGGTCATATTTTCATAAATTCAACCAAACAAACTTTTACAAGCTTAAAAGGTAATGTAAATAAGTATTAATGATTGCAAATTAATTTGGTATTTAGTTATAAACTTATATATACATGTAACGGTTCGGTTCGGATACCCACATGTATTTTAAAAATAAAATTGTAACTGCCTTTCATAAACCGGGTTTTTTGGGTTTCGGACTTTTTGGATATCAGATTTTTCGAATATCAGGTTTTGGTTTCGAATCGAACGTATTAGCTTGATTATTCTGATTTTTTGAACACTCCTAATTTAGAACTATATTTCATCTATATGCATAACTTAAAATTTGTCAATCTAAATTTTGACATTTGATTAAATAAGTAAACACAAATCATAAAAAATATAGGACCATAAATAGTTTTTACGTTTCTTTATTTTTTTTTTTTTTTTCTTTTTTGTCATATGCACAAAATATTTAAATATAAATAAAAATATAAATAAAAAAAATAACAATAAATATCTTTTCAATAAAACACAAGAAAAAAAATTCATACGACTTGTTAAAAGATACCATGTTCCTTAATAAAGTAGGTGTATTAAATAATAATTGGCAATCTTTTATAAAAAAAAATAAAAACAGATCCTTTTTTATAAAACTTTGGTTTCAATTTGTATCACGACAAATATCTCTCAGCCGGACAAAATATGGAGTCGCCGTTTAAGCCGGAGATTCTTAAAGGCAAGGTTGCTCTTATTACCGGAGGAGCTTCCGGCATCGGCTTCGAGATTTCGACTCAGTTCGGTAAACATGGCGCCTCAGTCGCCGTCATGGGCCGTCGTAAAACCGTCGTTGATTCCGCCGTTTCTTCACTTCAGTCGCTTGGTATTCCGGTACACTTTTTATAACCACGGTTTCAGAAATACCAATTACCTTAAATAATAAATGACGAAAATGCCCTTACTTTTTTTTTAGTGGATTTATAACACGTTAAGTGTATGAAAGTGTAATAAACTTTTGATCGTTAATTCCCATATACTCTATTGTATTTTATTCTTTTAGAAATGATATAATGGACCTGATTTTTTCTGACGTGAAACCAATTTAAAATCCGGTTTACCAGAAAATATAAGTTGAATACAAATAATAGAGGTTATGAGAGTTTGATACACAACAGCGGAACTTGCAAAGCTTGTTACACTTTTATGCATTTTAACATTTTTTTAAACGTCAAATGTATTTTTTAAGTGTTTGGATAAAAATACGTTTTTTAGTTAACTTTAGAAAGAATTTTGAACATTTAGCTTGATACTTATTTTTTTAAACGGATAGGTTGAAATTTTATGTTTTTGGCATATTAGAAAGCTAATATAGCTTAGCTGAGAAGATATGTTGATTTGATGGATTGTACAGGCTGCTGGCTTTACCGGGGATGTTCGGAATCAGGAAGATGCAAAGAGAGTTATAGAAGCGACTGTAGAACGATTTGGAAAGCTTGATATACTTGTGAATGGTGCAGCTGGGAATTTCTTAGTGTCGCCTGAAGATTTGTCTCCAAATGGATTCCGAACAGGTTTTGACTTCACCTTAAAGTTGACTTTAGAATTAAGGAATCAATTGAACATTGAATTTTTATAGGAAATATTAAATTGATTCATATTTGGATAGTTGACTAATGTATTGCGCTATTTTCATATTTTCCGGTTTGGGTACTTTGCTAATTAATAACAGTGAAGGTCCCTAAACTTAGGTTGACCTGTTAAATGAGTCACGTTAGAGATCACTAGTGATGGATTTCCGTTACTAGTCCTTTACCATGTGACATGTTTAAACGGTAATTTTTAGTTTAGTGACCCTTCTTTGAATATAAAATAAATTAGTAGTCCCCGGCCTCTAAAGAACAAGTGAAAGTAGAGAACCATACCGGTCAATTTAACAATTAATTTTTTATTTTTTTTATGCTTTTTATCTTGGGCAGTGATGGATATCGACTCTGTTGGTACATTTACCATGTGTCACGAAGCAATCAAGTATCTTAAGAAAGGAGGACCTGGAAGAAACTCAGATGATAGTGGCGGAATAATACTAAACATCAGTGCCACTCTACACTATACGGCTTCTTGGTACCAAATTCATGTATCCGCTGCTAAGGTAATAGAATATTATCTAAATTGATGTTGGAGCACCGTGCAAAATATGTGTTTTTACAATTATGTACGATCCTTTGGAATAGGCTGCAGTTGATGCTTTGACAAGAAATTTGGCTCTAGAATGGGGTACTGATTACGATATACGGGTCAATGGGATTGCTCCAGGACCAATAGGTGACACTGCAGGCATGAGGAAACTTGGTCCCGACGAGATTAAAAACAAGACTAGAGAAATGATGCCTCTGTTTAAACTTGGTGAAAAATGGGATATTGCTGTCGCAGCTCTCTATCTTGCATCGGATGCTGGTTTATAACTAACTTATACCTTTTATTTCACTAGTGCATTTGGTTGATTATTTTCACGACAAGTTTTTAACTATAACATCCATTGTTGATATGAAATGAAGGTAAATATGTGAATGGGACGACCCTTGTTGTCGACGGAGGACTGTGGTTAAGCCGTCCACGCCATTTACCAAAGGAGGAAGTGAAAAGGATTTCCCGGATAGTTGAACAAAAGGCTAGAGCTGCACCCACTGGGGTACCTTCTAGCAAACTCTAGCCATATGGAATCGATGGATTCGTCTGTCAATAAGAAATTAATACCTACGTGAACTATATCATATATGAAATCTTGCTTATAACGATTATTGATGATGAAATTTCTTGGAAAAGATTGTAATCATACTAGCTATTTGTCTAAAATATATCTAAGTGTACTTTCTTAATTTATTTGGGTTTTGCGGTTTTATAATAATCGTTGATGCGTCCCACAGATCAAATCTTTCTTATATTTATCTGGGTTTTGGGGTTTTATATGATCGTTGATACCTCTCAAGATCCAAATGTGTCTGGAAATGAAACGTACTTAAAAAGTCGTACTGATTGAACAACTGGTATGATTATGAAGTGAAGCTATCATTCATTGAACAGCGAAGAAGAATACAACATTGGTTAATGCTTCTGCTCTAATGTACAATTAAGACATTGATCATATCAGGAAAAGAAAATCTCGCCTACAAAAATTATAGTTTGTGGGTTTCGTATTGAAAGCCCTAAAACTCCAGTAATGAAAGCAATTCAGCATTTCGTTGTTTAACATCTGTGAAGTGGTGCTTGGTAAACATCTAATGGTTTGTATCTCAAGCGGTCATTGCGAGGTAATGGTCCTTCCTGAAAAAACAAATACATTAACAATATATCGTAAAAATACTATTTTCATATATTTAAAACATGTATTATACATACCTCGTCAGCATTTATTTGGAAAGGCTTAACAAAATCTTCAAACATTTGTGGAGACATTTTTTCTATTTTTGCTTTAACTTCCTGGAATCATTCAACATACAATCACTCGCTTTCAAATGCACACCCTAATCCAATAATCTAAAGTTCAACTTAACGAGATGTAAACTTACCACCCCGGTAATTCTTGAGTTCTTCAGTAAATCCTCTGAAAGTAAATCAAGTATGTGTCTATTGTCCATCAATCCTTTCATTGCAAGTTCTTCAGTCTCTTCGATATACTGGGACCCACATCAGATATAATATTTGGTAATAAAAATATAAATGAAGTCGTTAATTAAAAAAAGTGGGCAAAGCATTAGTTACTCTTGTTAATTCTCGAGTGAAAAGCTCTGCAACTTCGACCGACATATTAGCAGGAACTACATTAGGGTCGTCCCACTGAATTAAGATAATTAGCAATGGAGATTGATTAATGAAACTATAAGATATTATTATATGTAATGATAAAATTGAAGAGAGTAAATACCCTGTATTTTATGAGTTCTCCATCGGTACTATCTGCTTTATTAGCTAATCCGACTCTGTTTGTCAAAGTTGCATACGCTAACCTCGCGTTGCTTGGGCTTATCACCATTTCTCGAGCAATCTGAACAGACAATCACTTGTTAAGTAATACGCAATTCTCAGAATTCAGAAAAGTTTCATCTTTGAAATATAAATCTTAAACTAATTGCAACCTCTCGAGAATTAGTAATTATTAATAAATAATCAAGTGAAATATATATACACCACCTTTGTGATTTTTTCTAGATCATCAATTCCACCATCAGTTACATCATCGCCAAACACAACACGTTCAGCACAACGTCCACCGTGGGCCACCACCATTTGCATCATCATATAGCCAAACGTTGTGTAACCTTGATCAACCATATCTTCTCTAGGGTAAAAAACAGATATTGCGGTTTCCTGTTGAAGTGTGTTAAGCTAGATGAACACGGAAATTCAAACTAAAGCAAACAACCTATTAATAGAAGTTAAATGTTAAAATTTATACCTTACCACCAGGTAACAACTGCGAAAACGCATGCCAATCAAATCGAGGAAATAAATGTGCCAATAAAATATGACCAGCTTCATGTACTGCTAACAGCCTCTTCTTTTCAGTAGATACCTATCTCAATTCAAAGAAAATGGTTAATGACTATATTACCCCTACAGGAATGTAATATTTTTGTAAGTCGAAAGTATATAAAGATGCTTACTCGTTCTTCACATTTCTGTTGCTCTTCTTCCGTCAGAAGCACACCCATTCCTTCAAGCAGTTGCTTATCTAAAACGTCAACGATATCTTTCTGAAAGATTTTCGTATGCCCTTTTCGCACCTGCACATAGAAAGTCGTTTACTCAAAATTCATATTTTTCCAAATTACAGAAAAATAATAATAAAGTTTTTGAATATAAAACTTACCGCCATTATTCCAGCTTCATTGACAAGATTTCGTATATCAGCCCCAGAATAACCAACCGTGCGAAACACCAGCTGTAAAATCAAGGTTTTAAAGTTTATAATAGTTAATTAAACTCGAAACTCTAAGATTCCACATAAATAGAAAACATATAATTTCCAAATATTACCTTTCCAAAGTCGACATCTTCGGCAAGCTGCTTCCCGGTACTGTGCACACCAAAAATTTGCACACGTTGATTAGCATCAGGTAAACCAATGTACAATCGGCGATCAATACGTCCCGCCTGAACAAATTCTAGATCTAGTTCATCTGGTCTATTTGTGGCACAGATGAATATAACAGCTTGTCTTAACGAAAATCGATCAACACCAGTTTTCTCTTTACTGAAATTCAGAGAAATTATATATCAACAAATCTTTTAGAAAAATGATAAATATTTTTTTATATAAAATACTAACTCTCCGTCAAGTTGTGCGATTAGGGCGTCAAATGTTGATCTTCTTCGTGGATCCTTTCTTGCATGTCTTCCAGCAATGGCATCAATCTCGTCTACAAAAACAAAACAAGGAGCCTGCAATAACAAACAGATATAAGTTACTCTATTTCCACATAAACTAATTACAAAAAAAAAAAATTGATCTTACATTTCGCCTTGCAATTGAAAACATTTGATTTATTCGTGCAGCACCACTTTTTTCACTATCTGTAAACTCTGCACCAGAAGCAAAAACAAAGGGCATCCCGCTCTCTTTTGCTAGTGTTCGTGCAAATAGTGTTTTCCCTGTCCCTGGAGGTCCTGATAGAAGAACTCCCTGTAGCAAATATAACAAATGTAACGAAAAAGTTTATAATATAATGCAAATGTGAAAAACCAAACTATCAAAATTACCCGAACAAACTTCACTTCTTTTTCATAATATTGCATAGGATTTCGCATGTAAATCATTAGTTCATCTAACAGATCCCATACGTCTCCTCCTAACACTACATCTTTATACATCGATTTCGTTTCATCGACTTCTCTAACTGGCTACAAAATGTAAAATCAGATTATGAGTACAAAGATAACCATAAAGAAATTTGATAACAAAAGTAATATTACATAATCGAAAATACAAAACTTTACCAGGATAAAATTCTCAGCATAAGCCATGTCAAAAAGCTGATTATACTTCTTGTAAAGGAAACGTTGAGAAGTAATGTGTAAAAGCATTAATGATTCCCGTAAAAACCATAAAACTAAAATGCCGGGAAGTAATGCGATTACAACTTTTAATAAGTAATGGCTTTGCCGCCGTTGAAGTAAATCAACTTCAGCTCCAGAATTCGTAATCATTTCAAATAAGTACGGATCAAGTGGAATATCAACCTACACAAAAAAGTAATCATCTATTTTCTAAGTAGAAATAAATTTCCTTTAACAACATTGAAATGCAAAACTTACAATATATTCTAGAGGGAACCCTTCATTCATTGTAACGTATAATCTTTTCAAATCCTCGGTAAACACAACAGCAGCCACCTGAGAAAAACGGCGTAAGTCTATAGCATTAAAATGAAGTATTTGAACAGAAAAATCTTATATTAAAGTCAAATGGTTGACCTCGGAGCATTGAAGCTTTTCAAGAAAATAGGTATATGGTAGTTTAGGTCGGTAACGCCACCATCTTTTGGATATCCAAAGTGCCCTAACTCCTTCTGTGCCTTCGGTTTTCCCCTTTGTTTCTTCACGGAAGCTTTTCTCAACCTCTTTCATGTCAAATTCTATTGCATACTTAGCACTTGATGAATCTAATTGCTCGGCTAATTGCTCATTTCTAAGAACCTCTTTCCATATTTGCAGTCGTTCTTGCCATGTTCTGCTACTTTCTTGATTAACATCTGCCACATAAACCTGTCAATATTGCAACATCATAATTCATAAATGGGATTAAGGTCTCACAAACTTACCTGAAAGCCCGAGTTCTTCTTGAAGTTCCCTTTTGTTTTTTGTGTTCAATCTCGTATCACTTTCGATTATTTCCTTGACTTTGTTTTTGGAAAGTGTACCATCATCATCATTATCGTCCTCCCATGCATCTTCTCCAACGTAAGCCGTGTCATGGATAAGTGTTCCTTCAGGTCCTTCGATGAATTTCTTCATTTTAAGGCCTTTGGGCATCGACTTCCTCCATAATCCTTTTTTGTACCTTTAAAAACCAGCATAATGAACTTTAAACACACACACAAACACACACGTTTTAAGTACCATCATGAAGCTCAAATCATATAATTATTCCCTCACGATAACTTGATGTGGACAACGTCTTCACTGGCTAACAAAGAGAAGCAAGGCAGCGGTAGTAAGTAGATAATAGCTCTAAGGATGGTGTTGTGCATTTGACACGGGTGTTTGGAAATGTCTTTTAATACAATTATGGGACAAGGAATAATCAGAATCGGATAATCAATTGTCATGAAATGAGTAAGCTTCAGGAGATAGTGTTGGATGCTGTTTGTAGTTATAATAATCAGATAACCAAATAGTTATTTCGAGTGTTTGGAATATTCAAATTACTTATGGAGTTATAGGTAAAATGACCACTAAATAATCAGAATCAGTTTTTGTTGCACCAACTCCTAACTTGATCACTTAACACTAAATAATCAGATCATCACTTTTAAAACGCAATGTCAAACACCTGTTAAGGTTATTTGGATGATATCCTCATTTACAGCAAACAACGGTCCTAACACTTACAACAGCTTCAAATAGTATTACACGCCTTAGAGAAACGTGCTTTGTCTGCCAACTATTCTAATGTACGTTTGGCAGAACAAAAGTAGATTTTTTGTGGCACGTTATCAGTAGAGAAGGGTCATGACAGTTGGAAGTCCAAAGAAAATAGAAGACATGCTGGCCTGAGCTAAAAACCTATCAAACAAATGAGAGGTGTTCAGAGCCTGACTATAGGCGTTTTATTCGAAACTACGGTAAGAGCTAGGCCCTTAACAACATTACTGAAGAAAGGTAACTTCCAGTGGACAAATTAAGCTATTCTAGAATTTCAAACGTTGAAATCAGCATGTTGCTAGGAAAGGAAGACTAGTGGTGGTTACTGACTTGGACCTAAGGGCAAAACTGACCAAATTTTTCCATGGTAGTGAGTTAGAGGGCCACTCTAGTATTCATGCTACTACTCACACAATGTCTCGACAGTTTATAGGAAATGTATGCAAGCTCACATCAGGATTCGGGAATCCGATTAGAGAGTGTTTCGTCTGTCAAGTGTCAACAATCTAAGTATGCTATTACAGCTTCTCTGGGCTTGTTAAAATCTATAGCAATTCCACATAGCTTTTCCGTTTTCGCCTGTTATATGCCTTTGAAAAAGACTGACCTAAGTCAGAGGAATCCACCACTATCTTACACTACCGTTTGAGTAGCCCACTCTTCTTACCAATATATCTAAATTGTGCAGTATGCCATACAAATTATCTCAAACAAAGATCCTATGTTCTTGAGCAATTTTAAAAGGAGTTGTTTCGTGTAGTTTTGTTAAAACACCTTATTTTATTCTAATACGGGTAAGTCCGTTTGGCCCTGTTTGGACAAAATCCTCCTAATTACAATCACTACCATCCTACCGACTCTCCCAACCACACTATAGATACTATGCTCAAAGAAAAGGAAACCCCTTTACAGCTACTAAAATCTATCTCTTAAACGCACATAACAAAATGAAAGCTCAAACTTATAAGAATACAAGTAAAAGAGCATTTGCAACGAGGGATTCAGTGTATCTGAAATTACAGCAGGGTGATATTTCTCACTATATCATTCGATCTTTGTTAAAATTAATTCCTTGTATAAGTCATGTGAGTTGAGAGTTAGTTACTACATACTAAACGAACCATAATATAAATGAAAATTAAGAAAAATGTAACGAAATAAGAAAACAGCTAGAAAGCCACATACTTTCTAATATTAGCCGGAGTAGGTTCAGGTATCAAAGCATCCATATACGCTTCCGACACTTCTTTAGCTTGCCGGTCAACAAACGGACCTCTAACCGTCATAACTATCTTTCGCCCCAAAACAACACTCACCAACACATAAACAGCCAACACACCAACCCTTACAGGATCCCAACTCCCGATATCCTACAACCAAAACATAAAAAGTCAACATCTTTTAAAAAAACCAGTGACGGAGACAAGGGGGGTCCTGAAGGGTGCTCGGCCCCCTCCAACAAGCCAAATTTATATGTTTAGATTTAGTAAATTCTAAATAATCACAAAATAATACACTACGCCCTGCTGACTCAAAATCCTCGCCCTGCAAATCCTAATCAAAATTAACTACCAAGTACCTTCCATCGTTCCCATTCGTTCCAATTCAAGAACTCGGTTCGAGCTTTTGACACCGAGCTTCCAACCCGACCCACAAACCCGGAAACTTCAACATTTGCATCTTTTAAATCAAACCCAGTTTCTTTCTTCAATGACTCGTTAAAATACTGAGAGAAACGGGTCCAACCTGACCCGTTAGGAGTATTTGAAGCTGAAACATGAAATTTTTTATATTTTTTTCTGGGAATTCGATTGTGACGATGAAGTGGTAAGAAAACAAGATTTGGGTGATTTTTGTTTAGTAATATTACTTGTTTTGTTGAAGAATTTGAAGATAGGTGGAAATGGGTTGACCCGGATTGTAATTTAAGATCCATTTCTGGGTATCATTTAGTTTGTGAGAAATTGAACAAGAACCCTATTAAAAAGGTGAAGGGGGGTTTTAGAGGTTTATCTTTGTTGGTTCACTAGAGCCAAAAAGGATAAACTTATAAAATGGAAATGTTTACAAACAATTATGTATTATGTGTTTGTAGGTTTGTGTAATAACTAGATTTTGTATATTCGTACGTTGTGACGGGTCAAAAGTTTATTTTGTGAATTAAATATTGGAGACAAAAAGGAAAAGATAAAACCGATAAATAATTAAAAGTTGTTAAAAATAAAAATTGATCATTTAAAACAAAAAGGAATTTGGAAAACAAACTCAAAGGAAAAATCTAAAAGAGAAAATTAACAAATATCAATATATATAGTTCATTATAATTTAAGAGTGTAATCGAAAAACTAGGAATAAGGGAATATCCAAAGAAAAAAAAATAGTTAGAAAAACAAATGTTAAAGCCTAAAGCGAAAAATAAATAAAATAGATAAGCAGGTAGGTTGGCTGCTGAAAATTGATATTATTATATAAAAAGATAAAATATTTAAGTAGGTAGACTGCTTGTTGAGAAAATGTTATTATTTTATAAATTAATATATGTTATCTTTGTATAAAATAATCGGTTATGGTTATACATTAACTTTGGACCTTTGGTTGTCGTTTCAAGCTTGTTTATACTTTTGAAAAGTGAATTAGCCTTTTCTTTTCTTCAACGGTTTTATAGACCGACGATCCAAAAATAAAAAATAGATTGAAAGATACCAATAGCTTTTCATAAATCACCTATATGTAATGAGGTCCGAATTACGACATGGACGTTTACAATGATGGTACCACTTGAACTTGGTCCAATTGACTCAAAGTCTATATATTATCAATTATATTTATTATATTTCCATTAATATGATATACGAAAATATAGTAACAATTATTATTCTTCATTCATGTAAAAATAAATAAAACATGTTTAAACATTTTTTTATAAAATTCGTATAATTGTCATTACTATTATTATTTTTTTATATCATATGTGATTTTTCTGGTTTATGATTTATTAAACCTTATAACCTAAAGCTTGTTAAAACAAGTATTGATTTTTTCAAGTTTTACTAAGATAGAAGTCTATCAAGTATTTTTTTTTTTTTATCTAATCATATGGCTTTGTTAGTTTTAGTTTGTTGGAGGAATTTGAGTATAGAGGTAATTGAATTAATTTATAGGAAAGATCAATAAATATTATTAATTTTAAAAGACTCAATTTCAATCATCTATTACATTAAAATTAATATTTAATTTAAAATAAATTTTTTAAAGGTATTGAAATTGAAAAATAAAAATCATATGTGATTTTAATATAAATATGTAAATTTAAAAAATAAAAAAAGTGTTATATAATATAGAAGACAAATGTTTAAACTCGTAAGGTTATATCACATTTTAATTTAACATAAAGGGAGGATTTAAATACCTAAAATCGTTATATACTATATATAATTTAATTAAACCTATAAAAGTTTCAACGAAATCACATGTGATATTACTAAAATCACATGTGATAGTAATATAAATCTTATGTGATATTATAATATAAGTAGAATTTTAAAACAAATAAGCCAATAACACACATGATTTTTACTTTAAATGTGAATTTTAAAACACAACAATATTAAATGGGGTATAATCTATATAGACCCGGGAAAAAAATCGAATTTTGACGACTTTTTTTTTTCTTCATTGTTTGTCAGATGCCGATATTCGTAAGGTCGAATCACATGTGATATGAAAACTAAATGTAAATTTCAAAACCATATGTATTATATAATGTATACTCAACTGGAATCGAAAAGAAAAACACAAAAATTAATAGTCAAACTACTAAACTCACATGTGATAAAACTGTGATTTTATAATATAAATTTTCCAAAAACCGTTAAAAAATCCTGAGATTTTTTTGTCAAATATATATCGAGTGGGTGCTCTATAGAAAGAGGAAATAATGCTCGTTTTAATGGTCTAATTTACTCGTTTCATATATTTACGGTTTTTGAGATAATTAAGTTTTAAACATAAAAAAAATTTAAAATGGATTTTTGAAATGGAGAGTTGTGATTGGTTCTTTTGGTGAATTTTTTTTAATGATCTTTAATGATACCAACCCTAATAGATGGATATATTAAATTATTAATTAGTCGTGTAATTATTTTGAAATCGTAGTTATCAAAATCGCGATCCTGATGGTAGGATCGTACGATCCTACGATCATACCTTGTAAAAACGATCTAGATCGTAATTGGAGCAGGATCGCGCATGATCGTGGGATTGCTAGTAGGATCGCTTGTAATATAGTGGGATCGCTAGCAAAATCGTGGAATCGTAGGATCGTCGCAATATTGATTTTTTTCTCTTTCTATTATAATGATAGAAACTTAAACTAAATTGATGTATTACTCTTTGTCACAATTACTATGTAGTTGAACTTTGAAATTTGACATTTCTATAAGATAAAATTGTGTTTATATCGTATAAGCTCTAGAAATATATAATATTATAACTCTTATTTAAAAATTATAATTTATTAATATAATACGATCCTCATTCGATCATGCGATCCAATCTTACAAACAAGAAAACGATCAAATGTAGGATCCCGATCTTTTTAATCTTGTTTGAAACTATTCTATCCTAATTGTTTAAGTTACCCGGATATTCCATTTAGAATAATTCATAGATTTTATTCTTAGTTTAAATAAAAAATAAAAACCATGTTATTGAAGAGTGATATGTGTGTATTCGTGTATATTGCCATGTAACGTATTGTTCTATAGAACTTCCGATTAACGTGAATATTATGGGAATTGGCCCGCCAATTTATCTAGCAAGAGTGATTGTCCATAACAGCCAAGCGGTTCGGGACCACGGCAGGGGCTTGACACCTTATCCCCTCTATAATAAGCGTACACCATGTCCCTCTAAACTCGTATTCAAGTAAATAAGCATATCCACCATTAAACCGCTTACAATATAGTTTAACTAGTATTGTCGGAGATAAAGTTTAGCTATTTATTACGCAAACTTACATAAATTGTATATGGTTTTTTAGTAAGTACATCCTTAAACAACTTGCTAAGTAAAACTTGTATAATTTTCAAACTAACCAATGTATCAAGAAAATCATCTAATCCTGACACTTAGAAACCTTTTAATGGCATAAAGTTGGACCTTGTTGTTCAACAAGGCTTCGACTATCACAATAAAATTTGCCAACGTGTTCATGGGGCTGACCTCCGATAATACAATTCGGAGCCTAACCTCTAGATATACATTGTCTAACCCTCGACAATATATTATGTATCCAAACATCCGGTAACACATTTCAAAGCCTAAGCTTCTACACCCCTACGGTCTAACGATTTAATGTGTGCCTGAATATAGTGGAATGCGAGTTTAGTCAAACTAGATCATGTACATGACTACCATAATATCCGAAAATACCGACAAAGCCTCATGAAGGTCACATCCTATCCTTGTAAAGCTAACGATGATTCAAATATTATCATCTTCTCCAATCCACTTTTACACACACATTTACGATCACAATCTCGAATTCTCTCATCAGAGACATTTTGCGGGATCAATCATATTATTCGTTCAACCACATATCGTCTATTTCTTATTCGTAGGTTATAGTCATCTCGTAACCTTCATCAACACCGTTAAATAAAAAAGACATTAATTTTTTTCTGGATGGTCTTATATAGGTATGAGTGTGGTACTAGTCTCGTAACGAACCAATACCATATCGATTGGTACCGCTTTTCTTAATCATTTTTTTGATACAAGGTACCGTACCGAAATCATCCGGGTCGGTTATACCATACAAAATACCGTAACAAAAACGGTATGATACACGTACCATTAGTATTGCATACCGAATTTTAAAAAAGTATAATATCAAATATCATACTGCTTGTATTCGATTTAGGGGGTGTTTGTTTCGGCTTATTAAACAGGCTTATGAGCTTATGTAATTTTTCATAATCTAATAAGCTCATTTTTTTCGGCTTATGAGCTTATGAAGCTGAGCTTATGGCTTATTTAAAGTCATAAGCTCAACTTGATAAGCTCATAAGCCGAAAAAAATGAGCTTATGAGCTTATGAAAAATTACATAAGCTCATAAGCCGGTTATATAAGCCAAAACAAACACCCCCTTATACCAATACCAGTTCAATATCAATACGATATCGATATTTTTGAAAGAAAAAGTTTTGTTTGGGAAATCCAAAGACAAACAACTTAGGCCTCTCCTCAACGATAAGGAAAAACATCACAACCAATCCCTAATATCTTCCTTCCCTCCACACACAGATACTAATAAAACCCCCAATCACTGTGTGCACCATTTCCACCTCATCATCCTCACCAATGGCGGCATCCCTCTCCCACTCCCTCCTCCCCACCACCTCCTCCGCCACCACTTCCACCACCCGCACTCCCACTCTCCGTCTCTCCTCTCGTTTCCTCCGCTCCCCCCTCCGCGGTCTCGGCTTTGCGGCCGCGACCGCCGATCCTCTACTATCCGTAGCTTCTTCTACGAAGCTTCGGTCACTTAAAGTCATGGCCAAACCGGTAACCACGACTATCTCCAATGCTAAGAAAAGCGTTGGAGACTTGTCTGGTGCTGAATTGAAAGGGAAGAAGGTTTTTGTGAGGGCGGATTTGAATGTACCATTGGATGATAACCAGGTTATTACTGATGATACTAGGATTAGAGCCGCGATTCCGACTATTAAGTATTTGATTAGTAATGGCGCTAAAGTTATCCTTTCTAGTCATTTGGTATGTCTTATACTTAATAATTCTACTTTAATTGTTTTTCGTTTAGTTATTACCAGATACATTATTATGCTTGTTATTTGATTGTTTATGTAGCATTTTATAACTGATCTAGTTGGTAATATAGAGATTTTGAACCTATGAAACTCGATTTTAGTCATTTGTAGCAAATTTTGATGGATGAGTGTTTGATCTTTGATCGCTTGATTTTGCACACTAGGTGTTTGATATTTTGCCTCTAAGATTATGTTGATACGCTCTTTCAGTACCTGACTGAAATGAGCTTCAATTAGAAAATTATGTGTTCCTGTACATAGTATAACCTTTATTTTTTGGTAATAGTGTGATAGTGTGTTATGGGAGTTTATCATCTTATTGTACACCGTATCATGATCTCTGGAGTGTTTTTTTTTTTTTTTTTTTTTTTTTTTTTTTAATGGTTAGTTGTTACTTTTTATTGTTAATTTATTGAAGAAAAAGTAAATGACGCTCTATTTTGATTTGATATTTTCGCATCTCTTACTTTTTAAATAAAATTTCAGGGTAGACCAAAAGGTGTGACTCCCAAGTACAGCTTGGCTCCTCTTGTTCCCAGACTATCTGAACTTATCGGTATTGAGGTACGTCTTCTAAATGATCCAGAGAATGGAAAAAGAAAAAAAGAAAAGAGCCTTTTTAAAGGAATTGAGATTTATTATTGGCAAACATCTGAAAACATTAGATTTTTGGGATAGTTATTTTTCAAATAACCGTGCTGTCAAATATAGGTTGTGAAGGCTGATGACTGTATTGGTCCAGAGGTTGAGAAGTTGGTTGCTGCCCTTCCCGAGGGTGGTGTTCTTCTTCTTGAGAATGTGAGGTTTTACAAGGAAGAAGAGAAGAACGATCCTGCCTTCGCAGAAAAACTTGCAGCATTAGCAGATCTGTATGTAAACGATGCTTTTGGAACCGCACATAGAGCACATGCCTCCACTGAGGGAGTCACAAAGTTCTTGAAACCATCTGTTGCTGGTTTCCTTTTGCAAAAGGTTTGACATCTCCTCCCTATCTACCTATAAATCTAATTAACTCGAAAAATTATCTTGATTACGTTTTTGATGTAGGAATTGGATTACCTCGATGGGGCAGTTTCAAACCCAAAGAGGCCATTTGCTGCCATTGTCGGTGGTTCAAAGGTGTCATCCAAGATCGGAGTTATCGAATCGCTTTTGGAAAAATGTGATATATTGCTTTTGGGCGGTGGAATGATCTTCACATTTTACAAGGCACAAGGATTATCAGTAGGATCTTCATTAGTCGAGGAAGACAAACTTGAACTTGCAACCACACTCCTTGCAAAGGCCAAGGCGAAAGGTGTATCCCTTTTGTTACCAACCGATGTCGTGATTGCAGACAAATTTGCACCTGATGCAAACAGCCAGGTTTCTTATTTGTTTTTTAGTTTAAATAAATATTTAACTAATCGCTGGAAATTATAGCGTACAGTATTATTTTATTTTGAGTATGCAGATTGTGTCTGCATCCGCTATCCCAGATGGGTGGATGGGATTAGATATTGGTCCGGATTCTGTCAAGACATTTAATGATGCATTGGAGACCACCAAAACCGTCATTTGGAATGGACCAATGGGAGTGTTTGAGTTTGACAAATTTGCAGTTGGAACCGAGGTGTGTAAACTTTTTCATTTTCTCTTCATCTCAAATTCACAACCACATTGCTTAGTTTTTAATACCGCTGCTTATAATAATTTGATTGTGAATTGCAGTCGGTTGCAAAGAAGCTAGCTGAACTTAGTGGAAAGGGGGTGACAACAATCATCGGAGGTGGAGATTCCGTGGCGGCAGTAGAGAAAGTTGGAGTGGCGGATGTCATGAGTCACATCTCGACAGGTGGTGGTGCAAGTTTGGAGTTGTTGGAAGGAAAGATACTCCCCGGTGTTGATGCTCTTGATGAAGCAGTCGCTGTTGTTGTGTAAGACTTATAGTTCTAAATCCTGATTTGATTTTTTTTTTTTTTATCTTTTGTCGCCTCACTATATTTATGAGTTATAATTCCGTGAGTTTGTAAACAAGAACACGAGTTGTTGTAGATGCTTCTTCATAAATTTAAGGTCCAATTGTTGTATTCACATAAACAGAGGTGGTCCTTCAAGATCTTAATATATATTCGTTTCCGTTCCATGCCCTGTTTGAATTTCGGATTGCAATGTCTTTTCATTAAAATTAGTCGAAGTTAATATGAAATTCTTTCGGTTGATGGTTTTCTGTTTGTAATCGAGGATTATTACAAAAACGGTAGACTAATTAGAATCAGCCAGGCATAGACTGTTTAGGATCTGAAACTCGGCAATTACTCATGCTGGTTTTGGTTGATTGCAGAACCAGAAGTCGTATGTAGTTGGAAGTTAGAACTGCTAAAATTAGGAAATGGAAGAGGAAGACGGATATAAGTGCATAACCACCTCTGTATTCTTGCTGTTATTGGGTTATTGCAATCAACAAGGAATTAGCGACCCAAATAAGGTAGCCATATAAGGTAGATGAGCAATTTCAGAAACCAGTATCGAGTCTCATAGACCCCGCCAATTCTTTCTGCAGCTTAGGCTACTTGCAATGCAAATAAGCAATTAGTACATACAGGTATAGCTAAAACATCGCCCCATTTCCATATTAAAGCATGAATCAGTTCATACATTGGTATATGCCACTTATGCGTAAATTTGTAATAATTAAAACACATCCATTTTGCATCTGCTGTTGAAGATGACCAAGCCTAAATCCGCCGCTAGAAAGTGGGATTCAAAGTATTTTAAACCTGTTATAAGCTCCCTTGAACCCTGCTATGTAATTAGGAGTGACAATCATGACCCTAAACTATTAAAAAGGGTCAGTTTGGTTCTTTTATTTTGTTTGTTGGGTCAATTCGGGTCCTTCAAAAATATACCCACGGATCTAATTGGGTCATCTTAAAAATATTATAATACTATGGGGCAAAGGGTTTCAACAACGGGTTGACGGGTCATTATTTAAAATCATTTAAACCCTAAATTTCAGACGACACTTGATTGAAGACCGGCGATACCTGAATTAATACTTGAACTGAAGACTCACAAAATCAATTACTTGGAGTAAACCCTTATTTCTAACATTAGGTTAAACTTATTCTACTTATTTTTGTTAAATTTTATATAATTTATCTTAATTTATAGGATTTTGTAATCTAATCGTGATTTGTGTAAAATTCCTTGTAATTCATCTCAAATTTGTCTAATTAAAACTAAAGTTTGAAACTTTAAGCAACAAACAGTGATGAGTTAGTTTTGATTTTGTGTATATGTGTAAGGATAGTTTTATTTTAATTTCTTGAGTAATTATAGTTTGGTGTAATTTGATATGTTTGGACGAAATGAGTGTTAAACCAAAGAACTTGTGTTTTTAATTTTGTATGTTAAGTGAGAAAAAAAATGAAGTTATAGCGAAACTTAACTCAAATTTTTTGTTATACGTTTACTATTTTGTGTAGATATGATCAATATTGTACGTTTAGATATGATCAACTTGTTTATGGTAATATGTTGTTTTCGACTATTTTTAACCTCATGTTTATAGTAATTTGTTGTTTACGATTTTTTTCTTCCTTTCTCCAACCTTCCATTGTTTATAGTATTAGCTTACCGTAAAATGACCCTACTGTTTGTTGTTGACAAAATAGCATTTCTGGTGTATGTCATCTAACAAAATTTAAGTTTCACTTATCATAAATATATTGATGGCAATTTGGCAAGTCTCATAATTAGCACTGAAGTCAAAGTCGAGTCATCCATATTTCACACATAAGCTATTCAAGTTATGCCTATATTATTTTGATTTATTAGAGTTCATGATGTATTTATACTAGGAGTGGCAAAATGGGCGAGTCGGGTTTACGGTCATGATTGCCAATTTTATACCAACATATGTAATTTGGTTAAAAACTATTTGTAGACTTTCGATGGATCTACAAAATATAATATACCGGTGAAGATCAAAAGGAGATAAAAACGACAAAAAAGAGAAATTCAAGACTAATGTGCAGCAGGACAACATAAGTAACGTCACAAATTACGACATGATGGGATCTAAAACGTTTTATGTATTCAGACTTTGATGAGATTAGAAACGAATTTGTTTCTAGAATCTGTGATTTGTACCAAATCTTTATTTCTAGAAATTGTGACACTTTGTCGACTCTCGAAGTAGTTTAGTAGCATCACGAAGCTTTATATTTTTTCTCTTAATTTTTAATGTATGATCTAAACGTCTTATTCAAATCATTATTGGTGAGTAAAGTACTTTAGGTGGACAATCAAGTTGATGGTTTGGTGGTTATTTAATGTAAAAATTCGAACGTGTGTTTGATTTGTTGGTAGGATCCACTCGTTATATATCAAAAACCGCTTCACACGAATGCAACAATAGGAAAGAAATAGCAGTTTCATTTATTTTCAAAAAAAGAAAAGAAAACAAAGGGTCAACCCGACCCGACCCTGTATGACCCATTCGACCCGTTTTACACTATGACCCGTTTTGACCCTTTACTCAACCCAACCCAACCCGCTCATTTTGCCACTCCTATATGTAATACACAAGTAGCATTAGTGATTTAGTGGTTAGAACCCTGTTTTCCATAGTCTCACTTCGCTGCCAGTAAGCAATCGAGCATATGTTAGAATCCAGACCGTTCTATCCATTAGCTACTTTTGTTAAACAGAACCATTTTCATGGTGCTGTTTGCATCTGGTTATTGCTACACTAATCAATGCAATTCATAGGTAACTTCCGCATGACATTTGTGTTGGGTTCAGGTTAGCATTTTGGAATCACAAACCCACGTAACCCGTCTATCAAAATGTGAAAACGGGTGGGAGGGTCAAATAGGATGTATACTGGTTGTTCAAGTCAACAAATTGTAAATAGGTTAGCGCGCTGGAATAACAAACCCCAACATGACCTGAGCGACCCGTTCATCCAAAATAGGTAAAACCTGGTTGGTCGGATCTGTTGGTTCAGGCCCATTAACAAGCACACACTACACACTCAAAGTTTTGGAACGTTTTCTATATATTACTTGAATGGAAAAGTTACATTACATAAAAACAAAACAAGCTATTTAAAGTATCAAATGCAAACAACTAACTCCCTAAAGAAAAGGAAAGTCTCATGCAATACCCACGTATGTAAACATGAGTGACTGCCTACAACTAATAATCTAAAAACAAGGAACACTACTCCACTACTCTATAAAGAAAACATGCAGCTACAAGCCACTTTTCCTTTGACTAGATCAACCAATGCAACGGTTAACCTTGAACTGGAATTTCGTTAACGAAACACTAAATAAAGCAAACCACAAGAAAACGACATATGACCCATAAGCTACCGAACAGAAACCCGCTGACCCATAAACAATACCGATTAACCCAACAATCACCCCCTTAATCGGTTTGTTTATACCACTCGTTTTAATCACCTTCTTTTTGGACCATCTAGACTTTTACCGGATACCCGACCTCCATCTCGGTCACATCCAAAGTCTTCTCGGTTCAAATTCTTTCGATTATTCGCAACACCGGTAACATATAACATGGCATCCCGTTGGACACGTTCATTAACATCTCGACTTCTCCCAGACCAACGACCTCCTCCCCGGCCACGTCCTAAGCCACCCGATTTGAACTTCCACCACCATAATGTTCACACAATGTTGTTTCTCCATTCTTTTCTTATCTTGACACCCGCTTGTTCCGAGAGCACTCTTCCACCAATCAAGAAAACAAGGTTACCACCACCTTTACCGTTTTCCATCACCCGCAAAACGAACTGAATCAAAGCCACCTGCTTTTCCCGACTCTTCCTGTCCGTTTATCCTGCAACCCGGTTAGCCTCTCGTTACCAACAAGCCCGATCAAAAGTACAATTTTCTTTCTTGGACAGCCGCTAACAACCCCGGAGTACCAACGTTTATCACCAGTCACCCCCGTCGTTTCAAATGGTACTTCCATCACGACAACGACTGAACCGAAACACTTTACCGCCTCCGTCTTTCGCTGCTAACAACTGGACCTTCAATCCCTTTTTACGTATGCCCTCCACCGACCGACATACCCGCCGGCGGAGGCTGCCTTCGATCTTCAAACCCGCTACCTACGAGCCCTCTGGCTCTGATACCAAATGTTGGTTCAGGCCCTTTAACAAACACACACTACACACTCAAAGTTTTGGAACGTTTTCTATATATTACTTGAATGGAAAAGTTACATTACATAAAAACAAAACAAGCTATTTAAAGTATCAAATGCAAACAACTAACTCCCTAAAGAAAAGGAAAGTCTCATGCAATACCCACGTATGTAAACATGAGTGACTGCCTACAACTAATAATCTAAAAACAAGGAACACTACTCCACTACTCTATAAAGAAAACATGCAGCTACAAGCCACTTTTCCTTTGACTAGATCAACCAAGGCAACGGTTAACCTTGAACTGGAATTTCGTTAACGAAACACTAAATAAAGCAAACTACAAGAAAACGACATATGACCCATAAGCTACCGAACAGAAACCCGCTGACCCATAAACAATACCGATTAACCCAACAATCACCCCCTTAATCGGTTTGTTTATACCACTCGTTTTAATCACCTTCTTTTTGGACCATCTAGACTTTTACCGGATACCCGACCTCCATCTCGGTTACATCCAAAGTCTTCTCGGTTCAAATTCTTTCGATTATTCGCAACACCGGTAACATATAACATGGCATCCCGTTGGACACGTTCATTAACATCTCGACTTCTCCCAGACCAACGACCTCCTCCCCGGCCACGTCCTAAGCCACCCGATTTGAACTTCCACCACCATAATGTTCACACAATGTTGTTTCTCCATTCTTTTCTTATCTTGACACCCGCTTGTTCCGAGAGCACTCTTCCACCAATCAAGAAAACAAGGTTACCACCACCTTTACCGTTTTCCATCACCCGCAAAACGAACTGAATCAAAGCCACCTGCTTTTCCCGACTCTTCCTGTCCGTTTATCCTGCAACCCGGTTAGCCTCTCGTTACCAACAAGCCCGATCAAAAGTACAATTTTCTTTCTTGGACAGCCGCTAACAACCCCGGAGTACCAACGTTTATCACCAGTCACCCCCGTCGTTTCAAATGGTACTTCCATCACGACAACGACTGAACCGAAACACTTTACCGCCTCCGTCTTTCGCTGCTAACAACTGGACCTTCAATCCCTTTTTACGTATGCCCTCCACCGACCGACATACCCGCCGGCGGAGGCTGCCTTCGATCTTCAAACCCGCTACCTACGAGCCCTCTGGCTCTGATACCAAATGTTGGTTCAGGCCCTTTAACAAACACACACTACACACTCAAAGTTTTGGAACGTTTTCTATATATTACTTGAATGGAAAAGTTACATTACATAAAAACAAAACAAGCTATTTAAAGTATCAAATGCAAACAACTAACTCCCTAAAGAAAAGGAAAGTCTCATGCAATACCCACGTATGTAAACATGAGTGACTGCCTACAACTAATAATCTAAAAACAAGGAACACTACTCCACTACTCTATAAAGAAAACATGCAGCTACAAGCCACTTTTCCTTTGACTAGATCAACCAAGGCAACGGTTAACCTTGAACCGGAATTTCGTTAACGAAACACTAAATAAAGCAAACCACACCACAAGAAAACGACATATGACCCATAAGCTACCGAACCGAAACCCGCTGACCCATAAACAATACCGATTAACCCAACAGGATCAATGCTTTGTAAATAAGTTGCAGGTTGAATTTAAAATTTTTAACTTCTAAATTTTAACGGATTGTCAGAGTTAATCTTAAAAGTTAAAACAATCCCTTTATTCAACATGCTTAGACCCAACGATAACCCATTTATTTTCGTGTGGATTCGTATTATGTTGGGAATTGCGGCCCCTAGATTTTCATCATCTATGGTTACAAATTAGGTGATGGAATGTTCTCATCATGCCATTTGAACGTGGTATATTATTATATATGTCATGCTTCGGTGTGATTCTACTACAGTAAACATTCAAACCATCATAAGAAAAAGGTGTCAGTTCATCTGTCTGATAAATATCTAATGAAGCCTTAAGAGATCTCTATAGAATTCTACATTAATTCCGAATCATCATTATGCATTATTCACAGATTTTTTACGCCACTATAAAATATCCTCGGTCTGCTTACTTTAACGGTCCATTTGTATCCACAAACATGAAATATGCATATGCAGGGGCGAATCCAACATAGAAGGTGGGAGGGCAACCGCCCCCTACAGTCAGAAAAAAATTAGAGAAAACTGGTATAAAATCAGTGCCGCCACGCCTAATTTGTTTAGACTTTTATATGTTTGCCCCCACCCAATTGGTCGAAAAATAATTATGCCCCCCTTATCTCGATTTTCTGGATCCGCCACTGTGCATATGGGAAACAAGCTTCATGAAACATCATAACTCATACAATTGTTCAAATTGTTGATAAACATAATTAATGAAATTTAAAGCCAAAACAATATGTTAGATATTGATCTACTATACTATAACTAATGATATTGTGAACAAGTTAGTGTGGAAGTTAGAAATGAGTAAGTAACTAATATCAACTATATATCACATCCAACATTCCAACCGAGACGTTTAATCTAAAGGACACATGAAGCTTTCACAATGTAACACTAGCATCAATGTATGATTATCATTTATCGATATCATAAACAATGTTTCATCAAAACATAATTGTGGCGGCAATGTACGTAGTATAATCATGTAGGTACCAATCGGTGAATTATCTAGTGAGCTCGAATGCATGCTAATGGAGATAACTGATAAGGTTCATGCTTTGGCACTTGTTTAATCAAAAGTCAACTACCCTAAATCTCAGACTTTTGAAGGCATGTACCATGGCACCATTTCTTAAAACTAATAGTACGTGTACATTTGATGCTAGAACTTAACTAAATTTGATAGTATTTGAAATTGCAACCATACATATTTTATTTATATGTATTTAGTATCTAAAAAATGTTATCAATTAAATTTTTAACACTTGTCATTAAGAATTAGAACCAACATACATCTCACTTGATAAATAATCCAAGTTGTGATTAAAGAACAAGTTCAGTAGGTCATGTCAATTATCGTTTAATCTGTAACTCTGTAAGTATATTCTCGTCTCTCAACAGTCAACACTGTCAACTCGTATGCGTATAATCCTCATTCCGAAAGAGAAATAAGAGCCTGTAAACCCGGTTTTACATTAGGGTATATACAAAGACAAGGTTTAAATATATAATGATATAATGTGTTTTATCAAATAGAGGTGATATATTAAGTCAACATCAAATTCATGCAAGTCATTCATGGTTGATGGTTAGTAAGTGGTTGCTATTATAATAAGAAAGTTTAATGAAAATGTCAAAAGGTAGGTGTTAAAATGGTAAAAAGCTAGGGTTTCAATGTGTTAGTTCCCCTAACCCAGACTTTAATTTGGATTTTTGAGGTTCAATATATATGGTAAGAGGCTCTCAAACTTTTTTATTTATTTAAATCATACCATGTGATTTTTAATATCTCGTACATGTAGCTGAGTTGGCAAAAATAGAGACAATTTCGTAAGGTTTATTAGGGGTGTTCATGGATGGTCAATCGGAATTCAGTTACCGTGAAAAAACAAAGACAAATTCGGTATGGTTTGGCTGTTTTTTGATTCGGTTTTTTGGTTTTGGAACTTGTTGAACACCTCTAAGGTTTAGTGTTCGATTCATGAGTTGAGCACGTAAACTCCATTGATTTACCTCTTAGGTGTTGGACCCGAGACGTTATGAGAAGTGTCGGTTGCAATTTGTTGAGTTCAACTTTTTGCCCAAATTAATCGGTACTCTATCATATTTTTAACTAGTTGACATGATCTACATGTAAGAAAAAAATAACCCAATACACAAAAAGTAACAATATCAATAGGCTTAAGCTCATACTTTCTATTTTATGTTAAACATATTTAAGTTGATTCTATCAACTTAATTAAAAAATAGGTTTTTATTTTTATTGGGACACCTTTACAAGACCACTATTATATGACGTTTACCAATTCTTTTCTTTTGTCAACTGATTCTTATATAAAATTGAATCTTTAGCAAATACTCGTTTTATATAAGTTGATATTTTATTTCATGCATGGTATTATATTTAATGCATGCTTTTTCCTATAAAACTTTTCAATAAGTTTTGGTTTCACATAAACTCTTGTCGCATTAATTAACATATGAAGTTAAAGGTGATAGCGACCGTGTTAGTACTAGTGTAACACTAGCGGAAATTGAAAGAACGAGCAAAGTAAACTAGAGAAGTTTGACATGTAGTGTGTCAAGATATATAATTTGTCTGATTTTTAACGATAAGTATATAATATAGGTTTCGAGTTTGTATGTTTATTAAGGATGGTGAAATGGATAGAAGAATAAGGTAGTGTTGATTGTTCAAATGGGATGGTAACCTAATTACTCACTAAAAGGACTTGAGTCCTGACTTCATCATGATGTATTTAGAAGTAGGCTTCATTTATTTAAATATATTTTTATTTTACAATTTTTAATAAGTAAGATAGCACATTATGTATAACCTAAAATGTCAATAAAAATTGCAAAGCTATATACAAATAATATTTGGACATTTTAAAGTTGATAATTACATCATCAAGAGAAAAAAGGTAAGAAAAGCAAATTTGGGGCCACCAAGTTGGCCATAATCCAATCTAAGAAAAAGTGTCGTTAGCACATAGACTTAAAACTAATTATGTATATATATAGAGGTGCTCAAGGTGAAGAAAGTGAGCATGCATAGAATTGGGGTTAAATCATACTTCATACATATACATATATCTAACATAATTGAATAAACAAGATGGGAGGAGGTCGTTCTCCATGTTGTGACAAGAGTAAGGTGAAAAGAGGCCCGTGGAGTCCCGCAGAGGATGTGAGGCTCGTCTCCTTCATTCAAAAACACGGCCATCCTAACTGGCGTTCTCTCCCCAAACAAGCCGGTAGGTACACTTGTTTTTTCTTCACTATATTATATGTATCCATTGGGTTTAATTAGTTAGCGTTAGTGAGAATTTGTCGTCTAGAGAAAAAAAATTAAACGTCGAGTTCTGTTTGATTTGAAGGTTTGTTAAGATGTGGCAAAAGTTGTCGTTTGAGATGGATAAATTATCTACGACCTGACGTTAAGAGAGGCAATTTCACTCTACAAGAAGAACATGCCATTCTTCGTCTTCATGCCACCTTTGGGAACAAGTAAGCAACTAAGCATGCATCATATTTTAATTACCAGAGTTGTATAAAAAATGTACTATGTACCATAAGAAATAATCATTAATTAAGTTGATGCTTGCGCAGGTGGTCGAAAATTGCAGCTCATTTGCCTGGACGAACAGATAACGAGATCAAGAATGTATGGAATACACATTTGAAGAAAAAGTCACTTCTAAAGAATGATAATGATGCTAACAAAAGTCTAAAAAATCGAGAAACTATTTCTTCCTCTGAGCAACATGAAGACGATCAAGTACAAAATCGAAAAGGGATTGAAGATGAATGTGCAATAACAGTTGAAGATATATTAATAGATCAGCCATCAACCCCATCTTCAACCCTATCGTGTAACTCGGATCAAGATAAGACTTGTTGCCACGATGAAACAATCATGATCAATCTAGATCTTCCTTTAGAATCCGACGTTGAGTTTTGGAACATGCTCGAGCCAGAAACGATCAACGATCACGGAGATACATCATGGAAAGACCAAGATGTGGATGTTGAGCATTGGATGAGATTGTTGGAACAGGAACTCGGATTAGTGAGTCCAAGTCCACCTCCTGCTAGTCAACAGGTTGACCAAAATGTCCCAAAGGGCAAGGATTATAATGAAGAGCAGTCAGTTTCTGAAATTTGGTGCAAAATAAATGATCAAATATCTCCATTTTGGCCTAATTCCCCACAGAATTATGGGTTTTAATTAATATTTAGTCATGGCTCATGGTTGAAAATTAATTGTGTTCATGTTAGACTTGGCAACCTTGTTATGATATACAGTATATGATAGAAACATATATATGTATCTAGCCATTGCTAGATATAGTTAGGTCCTCCATTGTTGTACTACTAGTCAAGGGTACATACTACTTTATAAACTTCGATGATCTAATTAGGTAATGAGTTACAATCATGGATACTAAACACTTGTAAACTTGTTTTTTATAAAACAAATTACAGTGTAATTACTATCAAGAAGCTTGTAAGTGAATGAGAGTTACAATACTATGTTATTAGCGATACAAGTTTTGATCTGTTATTTTTCACGTCAAAAGCTCTCACGTGTCATACACGTAATATCATTAAAAACAAATGGTTGTCGAAAATAGAGACAACTTGATGACTAGTGAAATCTTTTAAACTTATGCACGGATATCGTAATTTGATATAAACCCTATACATGGACGATTTTTGCAATTTACTTTAAATAAAATTTGTATGCTTACTTTTCGTTCAAAGGTTCAAAGTCGCATGTATATCATCTAAACACTTTCTATGAGGAAAGTTGGCTAATTGAAATGTCACGTTCAAAAGAAGTACATCGAGTACAACATATACCGCTTGACTACATTTTAAAATCAACTCGTTTCTTTGAAAGGTTAAATTTCAGGAAATCATAACCTAATGGGATGAGTTCGCAAAATGTCAATCATCTTCATTTCAAATTAAGAAGATCATGAATGGCAATGGCCTAAACATAAAAAGGTTCACGATGACAATCAATTTCAACTAACTTGTAAAACAAATAAAATATAATTCAACATTTCTTTTTCTTTTTTTTTTATCAAAATGATGTTACTTTCATGAAAAGAAATATAGTTTTCTAGAAAAGAAAAGGGATTCACTGTTCACACCAAATTCAAACAAACAATTTACATTTACACCCCTCAAGTTATTATCATATTTTCATTGAGGTCTTCAATTATATATTTTTGTCATAATCTAAGATTTTACTAGTATTTAACAAAAACTATTTTTTGTCATTAATATTATATAAACATAAGAATTGATGTTTGCAAGTGATCATTTGTAACAAAAGTATGATGTTTCTTATTTCCATACGTATAACTAAGTATTTTTTATACGTAATTTCATTCTGCATTTCACAAAAAATAAAAAAAATACCATTAAATATGATGAGTTTATAAAAATATATGTATTGTTCATAAAACTCACATTATAAGATATCTTTATATGATGTAATGTTTTCAAAATAATACCTATCTAGTACCCATACACATAAGAATTTTCCAAATAGATTATGTAAGAAAAAAAGATACAAAAGATATGTCGTTGCTACCAAAGGTGCACTACGAAAAAGCTAAGTTGCGTAAGGAACCATCCCATTTTCTCATATAAAGTCTATCAACGATTCAATTTACTATTCTTTCTAGTTATGATGTATCAATTTATAACCATCAATCAAATATCAAAATATTCAGTATGTCTATCATTTTAAAGGTGTTATCAAGATCGTTTCATTGATGCAAATTATAACAAATAAGAGTTATGGTGAGCAAAAATGGTAGAAACGCACGTCTAATGTTTGAAATAAAGTAAAACTCCGCAAAATCTAAAAATAAGAAATTAAAAGGACATAAATAAAACTTAATTTTAAGTTGAAGGGTGGTACATGGAAATGTTATTCATGTATGAAGTTTGAACCCTTTTTGGGGGAAAAAATGAAAAAACAACTTGACTTTTTATAATGTTTTCTAGAATAGCACTATTTGTGAATAATAACAAAACTCATAGGCATGACATTTATATATATATATATATATATATTTTTCTTCATAAAAATCTTACGATCATCCAAAATAGTATTTGATATTTAAGTTCTTAGAATGATTATTATGGTAGTTAATTATGATCAATACGTACTATTGAGTCTATGCAAGTTTTAGTAACTTTTTCTTTTGGTAAGGTAACATTAACATATGTTATTGGTTGTATGTCGTTATTGTGTGAAAATAGAGAAAGAAATATTGTAATCTAAAATGAATAATAACATGTCCTCTAAGAATATTAGCAATTTGCGAACAGAAATTCACAAGGTTCAAGGTTAATAATATGTTACATAGTTGTCGATTTGTCCCACAATATTCAATATATTTACGAAAATATCAAAGTAAGTAATAAAGTTTCCATTTTTATACCGATGTGCTAACAACTAAAATATGATTGGTTATCATCTAATTTATATTTAACATGTATTATGATTTCTTTAAGAAAAACATTTTCCTACTTGTATTCAGTGTCAAATGAGTGAGGAGTGAGGTGCAAATCCAAATCTTTATCTATTACTATAACATAACCATTAAATTTCGTATGACAACATAAACCCTTTCAATGAGTTCAATCTTGAATTTTCGACACTTAGATCAATAGCATTGAAGATTGATATGGATCGAAAAGCAGTAAAGGTAAACAAATATTCAACCAATGAACGCGTTGATTATTACTAGAGAAACTCGGTTTCTAAAAACTCTAACAATTGTTGTTCCTAAATCTATACATCGGTATCACTATATATAGACTAGGATAAGTAGTATACGTATTGGATTAGAATACGTATTGGATTACAATTCTTATTATTGGGTAAGAATAAGAAACTCTCCATACGAATGGGTCGACCCGCAACCTAAAGCCCATGGACGATCCAACCATTCTCCAACAATCACCGCCTAAATGGTTGAAGCGGCAATTCTCCCAAACCGAGTAACGTTCTCATCTCACCAAACTTGACTCGTGCTAAGGCCTTCGTTAGAGGATCCGCTACTTGAATGGTTCCCGCTACGTGTCCGACTTCAACTTGCTCGTTTTCCACACGCTCACGAATGAAGTGGTAAGGAGTGTGAATGTGTTTGCTCCTTCCATGAAACACCGGATTTTTAGACAAAGCAATTGTTGATTTGTTGTCTATACGAAGAAACACCTTTACTTCCGTGAGTAACTCTCTTAGCCAAACTACTTGACACGCCGCTGAAGTAGCTGCCATGAACTCGGCTTCACATGACGATAAGGCCACGGTATCTTGCTTTTGTGAACACCACGTGATAGGGGATTTTCCAAGAAAGAAAATATGACCAGTAGTGCTCCGACCATCATCCACGTCTACATTGTGACTGATGTCACTATAACCCAGAAGTTTCAACTCATCGCATCTCTCGTATCTTATTCCAAGTGAAATTGTACCGCGAAGGTATCGAAGGATTTTCTTGACTGCATTCGCATGAGATTCTCTCGGACTTTGCATATAACGACTCACTATCCCGACTGAGTAAGCTAAGTCCGGACGAGTATGAAGAAGGTAGCCTAAGCAACCTACTACCCTCCGATAATGGGTGGCTTCAACTTCTTTTTCATTTGTGGCTTTCGATAATTTTAGTCCCGGTTCCATTGGACATTCTGTAGCATTGCTTTCATTCATGCCCGTTTCTTTCAAGATTTTCATAGCATAGTTCGCTTGCTTGATTGTTATACCATCATTTTCTTGAGAAACTTCAGTTCCCAAGTAATAAGTCAACAAACCAAGATCAGATATTTCAAGCTTTGAAGACATCATGCTTTTGAATTGGTTTTTTATTTCATGACACGTTCCTGTTACGAATAAATCATCTACGTACACAGCCACAATGATGTATTCACCTCTCGAAACCTTTTTGTAAACTGCTGTTTCATGCAAGCATCGTATAAAATCCATTCCTCGTAGGATGCCATCAAGTTTAATGTTCCATGCCCTTGGAGCTTGTCGTAATCCATACAGAGCTTTTGATAACTTGCAAACTTTTTCTTGCTCTCCCTCCTTTACGAAACCATCGGGTTGACATACATACACTTCTTCTTTCAATTCACCGTGTAAGAAGGCCGTCTTTACATCTAAGTGGTAAATCTTCCATCCTTTCCCGGCCGCAAGAGAAATCAATAATCGTATTGTCTCGAGTCGTGCTACTGGCGCGAAGACTTCATCAAAATCAATGTCGTATTCTTGAACATAGTCTTTTGCTACAAGCCGAGCTTTGTACCTTGAGATTGACCCGTCCGCATTTCTTTTGATTTTAAATAACCACTTTAGTTCGATTGCTTTGGCATGCTTGGGTAGGGTCACTAGCTTCCAAGTTTTTTTTTTATTGACTCGATCTCGCTTATCATCGCTTTAAGCCATTCAGCGTTCAATATGGCTTCTTTAAAATTCCTTGGCTCCTCATCACATGTTAGCATTAATTCGTACATGTTTAGTTCATAGTCTTGTAAACGAATAGGTAAAACCGAGACACGACTGGAACGACGTACCGAGTTAGCATCAAATTCGTTATGCCCGTCTGACTCGTGATCGTTACTCGACACAGATTATGTTGAGGTTGGAGCTTCCGCCGCTGGGCTCATCGCTGACTGTGGGCTCATTGCTCCTGGACTTGCTTCGAAGGATTGTTGCGTCGTGGCAGTGGGTGCGGTTATCGTCGGGTTCATAGGAATAGGCTCATTTGTCACCATGTATGGTATTACAAATGTGCTGGACTCAGTTTGATTGCTGCTACTGCCTTCATGCACCTCATCCTTTTATTCCAATTCCATGCCACTTTTTCGTTGTAAGAAACATTGCAACTTATGATGATTTTGTTATCCTTCGGGTTGAATAAGCGAACACCACCTGAACCGGGTTCCTTTCCAAAATAAACCAATGGTCTTGATCTATCGTCTAGTTTCTTTAGATGTTTCGAAACAATCCTTTCGTACGCGACACATCCTCACACCTTCAAGACTCGGTTTTTGCCCATAGAATTTCTCATAAGGTGTAACTCCTACCAATGATCGCGTAGGGGTACGATTAATGATATAAGTTGCATGCCGAACGGCTTCACCCCAAAATTGATTTGGAACTCCTCTTGCTTTCATAAGACATCGTGTCATCTTGATCAACGTTCGGTTTCTTCGTTCCACTATGCCGTTTTGTTGGGGCGAGTAAGGAGCTGTTAACATTCTTGAAACACCTTCTTCATCCCAAAATCGATTAAAATCGTTTGAAGTAAATTCACCGCCTCTATCCGTATGAAAGGTTTTTATTACTTTGCCGGTTCGGTTTTCGATTGACCTTTTAAATCTTTTGATTACTTCCGCTGCGTCGCTTTTATGTTTCAACAAAAACGACCACATGTATCTCGAAAAGTCATCAATGAGAACTAATATATAAATATTAGCGGCTTGAGTGGGAGGCTCAATCGGTCCGCAATAATCAATAGGTTTAATCTTGTTGATCCAATACCTGTGACCTACAATACATATTGGATGGTATAGATCAAAGCAAATAAAATGAATGATGAAATTTTTATTTACTTAAATTTATTATTTAGAAGTAAGAAGGTTAAAATGCTTTATTATATAGTATAAATATAGATTATTTAGCTTTTTAATAAATAAGGTAAACAACATACAATCAAACACCATTTTGTTTATAAAAACCTCAATTAATACCAAAAACATAAAACTACAATTTTATCATCATCTTAAACATATAAGTACATGCTTAAAGCTTCTATATTAACATGATTAACTAACATTACATTTACTAATACTATTTATAGATCTCTTCTTCGTCATCTTTGTCTTCGTCTACTTCGGTAACTCCACTTAACCCTTGAAGATGAATCATCATCATCATATGAATTCAGTTCAAAGTCGATATCATCACTTTTCTTCAAATAATCTCTGAAAAGCACCCACCCATCCATACCCTACAAAGATTTTGAACTTAGGTTATTAGAATTTGAAAGGAAGAAAAAATCACCAAACAAGATTTGTAAAGTGATTTTATTACCTGGATAAGGGTTACCAAGATAATGTCTCTTTGAACCGGTAAATGTCTCCAACAAGATTCGAATTTGATAACCCTATCATTGGTGTAAGTTTTATCCATTTCAAATTATTACTTTAGCAACACTTAGAGAAATATATATATATATATATATATATATATATATATATATATATATATATATATATATATATATATATATATATATATATATATATATATATATATTAAAAAGGGTTTAAAAATAAAAAAGTGTAGGAAAGAATGTTTTTTATAAAAAATAAAATTTGATGATTTATTTAACTTACATTTTATACGGGGTTACCCTCGTGTTGCGGTGCGATCCCATTTAAATAAATAAAAATATCATTTAAAACTTTAAACAAAGAAACAATAGATAATAATTTCATGAACGTAGAACATAAATAAACATTAAAATAAAGCCTTATCTATTTCTAAAAATAAAAAAACACAAAACTCTAAACAAAAAAAACACATGACCTTTTATAAAATCTTACTTATTTCTAAAATAAACCACATAAAACGTAATCATTAGCTATTTATTTTAGCCATTCCATTCTGAATGTAAAATTTAATCCTTCAACTTTAATATATATTATAATAAACAAAATTTATTCATTTAACTCGTTTTATTTATTTATTCATCATTTAAATATGAGACTAACTTTGTAAAAAGAAGAGTTAATCGAGTTCTTCGACAACATAACGTGCCACTATTAAGGAGTTTAAGATTTATATAGCTCATACCTTAATGTCTTCACCCTTATCAAACTCATATGGCCACATTGAATCATCTTCTAGAAAATGAAGAAGTAAAAAAATATGTTAGACATTGCCATCCTAAATGACACAAAAGATATATGACGTACCAAAACTATAAAAGAGAAAAGTTCATAAAACGTTTATATTGCAATTATGTAAATTATTAAATTTTATAACACATTTTTATAGAAACATATACACAAAAGAACTAACTAAATGGAGAAATAAAATTAAAAATTAATTTATAGAACAAAATGAAATACCTTTAGATCGATGTTGGATTGATAAGCCAACAAAGAAGCAAAATTGGGATCGAAGAGAATATCGTCCATTTTTGCTTCCTTTTTTTCCACCCATGAAATCAATATAAGTATAAAAAAGGAATAATCTCAATTTAATTGCAAAATTGTTTCTACCGGAGTACATATCAAGAGTCAAATCGATAGAATAGATAGATTAACGATGAAAACATATAACGGGGCTTAAAACATGAAAGTAACAAATTGAAAAGGAAAAGTTATAAAGAAATTACAATAACATCTTGAAAATAAAAATACCTTGAAATCGAACCGATCTTAGATCGATTAGCCACAAAAGAAGCAAACTGGGAATCAGAGATATTTTTTTACAATCGGTGCAGTCGTCTTCTATTGAAAAGGGGCGAAAAGGGTATCCCTACATATCGAATCCATTTAGAAACCCTAAAGTTATAAGAGCCATTGGATTAAAGGATCATCACGCTTCTATAAATTTCAACTCTTTCCAACCGTTAGATCAATACTCCCAATTACATAATAGTTACATAATAAATGTTAAATATATTGCTTATTTTAAATATATATTTTGTACTTGATGGACGTAGATATCTATATGACACAGTAGTACAACTACGGTAAACCTACAAGATCAAATAATAATGGTTTTGAAAACCAAACTTGACACTAAACCAGATAAACAAAATTTATTGGTCGTACCGGTCGTACCGTTTCAGTGAAATAGGTGCCATTTTAAGTAAAAAAAAATATAAAGTATAAATCTCTTAACTTATATATAACTTGATTATTATCCCGCTATAGCGCTGAAAAAAAATAAACCTTAAATCATAAATTTTATGTTTATATAAATTTTAATTTATTATAAGAAAATAATGTTGTACGTATAATACATATATATACTTTTACGTTTATACACATATTGTTTATAGCTATAATAACATATAAACTTTTATCTTTATACACATGTTTTGATATTTTGTATTTGCAGAGATTGAATGAAAGAGAGAATGTAATTATGTAATGTAAGAGGGTGTAAAATGAAAATAATCTTTGATTACATCATCAATCTGATCTAACGGTTGACATCAAAGAAGATAACCCATCCAACGGACCTTAATTCGTCATGTGACATTTAAGGCCCCCTCTTTTATTATATATTAAAGATATAAGTTCTAACGATATTGATTTTAGCATAGTTAATTCATAAAATTTTAAAATTACAATATACAATCAAATACCAAATTTAACATAACAATTAAATCATAATAATAAAACACAATCAAAATTAAAAATGTAATAAATAAAATTAATAGTAAATAAATATAAAAAACATAATATTAAATGAATTAGGATTGTAGAATTATATAATTATTACATATTTATAAGATGAATAATATTAAGTTTTAGCATTATTAGTATAAAAGTTAATATAATCTTAGTATAATACTTCCTCTGTCCCATACTAGTTGTCCCGTATTTCTTTTTGGATTGTCCGAATTTACTTGTCAACTACTCAAAATAGATAGAAAAGTTTGATGAGTTTACTATATTACCCTTGATTGAAGTTATCATTACATATTTTATAGAAGACATTAATTAATTAACTAAGGGTAAAACTGTCATTTTGCAAAAATTTAGAAACGGAAAGCAGTAATAATTATGTTTTTCTAAAACTGTGTGTTTTTTATGTAGGGACAATAATTTTGGGACAAAATGATTAAGATAGTATAGGAGTGAAGAGGTTGAGTACACTCACTTGACCACTTCAAAAACTTACTCTATACTCTAAACTCTAACATTACCTACTTAATTATTCTACACTCCTCCGGACGGAACACTCCCCTAGGGGAACAATCCTCTGGGGAGAACACTCGAATCGACGGAACACTCCCCTCAGCGGAACACTTCCATCGACGGAACACTCCCATGGGCGGAACATTCCCCTGGGGAACAATCCGTTGGCGTAACACTCACATTGGCGGTAGTGCTTTACTTCGTAACACACTGAGCACATGTAATTATCTACCTCGTAACACATGAAACACATGTAGTGCTCTACCTCGTTACACACGGAGCACAAGTAGTGCTCTACCTCGTTATTACACGGAGCACTAGTGCTCTACCTCGTAACCCATGGAGCATAGGTAGTGCTCTACCTCGTAACACACGAAGCACAAGTAGTGCTCTATCTCGTAACACACCGAGCACAAGTAGTGCTCTACCTCGTAACACTTTCCGCTACCCGACATCAATTGTGCTCACCCGTAAAAGGGAACCTAATCAATTGCTTATGAATAGATGATCATTTGTCAGATTTCGGCAGACTAGATTACTCAATTCCTAACACGCGTACCAAAGATTTTTCTACTCTCTTACGTCATAAACCTTAATCAATACGTCACTTTAGGCTCGTCAAGAGCTTGGTAGGTTTTCACTATGCTCGCAGGAGACCGTATTGGTTAACCACCACACCCAAACCCTTGAGCTCGTCAATCGTTGCTCACACATTGGCGCCATCCGTGGGACCATTTTAGAACAACGATTTCATTAACTTTTTTTCTCAATCCTTCACTGTCCATGGATTCAAGCCCTTCCATGAATCCACCACTGAGCAGAGAAGAAACTATTCCCTTTGTGGACATCAACACCGCTCCCCCAAACTCCCAAAGAACAGGCACGAGAGCCGTGGCAGGAAATGCTCGAAGGATCAGCGAAGAAAACTTATCTGGTGTTCAGACTAGACTCTATCCTTTCAGGTCTACCGATAAAGATGAAGTGGATGTGCTCAACACTGGTGTGGCGGGCCAGTCAAGTTATCAAAGTTTCTATATAGGATCCCAAGGCTTCCAGATGGGAGGGCGTCCCTTGATCACGACACAACCCTCTCCTTTGAACAATACTACACTTCAAAACACTCTACCACTGGTTAACTTGGAGGGTTCCACTCTAAGTCAGCAGTTTCCTCCCGCACCGACTCACACCCCCTCTAAGGAGCATCCATCACTCGAAGAGGAATTAGAGCTTCTAAAGGCAACCATGTCTCGGCATAAACCACCCCCACCAAATCCACTACAAAAATGACCTCTTAGCACGCCTCATGGAGACAATGAAGCCCAAGCCTACACCATAACTAACTCCTTAGATCGATACAAGTGTTTAGTTGGGACAGTTGGTCGATGAGTTACGGAAGCTGAAGACACCATAGCCCACTCCTCCCCTGATAATATCCGGAAAATCCATCTAAAAAACAAAAATATTCGTTTCCGACCAATCTTTCAAGCATTTGGTCCATAAAGGGTAACGGGAAGTGGTCTTTACGTGTTGCATCATTCAATTTCCTATAATCTATACACACACGCCATCCTGTCACTGTCCTAGTGGGAACTAACTCATTTCTTTCATTGGTCACCACAGTCATCCCCCCTTTCTTCGGTACACAATGTACCGGACTCACCCAAGGACTGTCAGATATGGGGTAAATAATACCCGCATCAAGGAGTTTGACAATCTCTTTCTTAACTACATCTTTCATATTAGGATTAAGCCTTCTCTGTCTTTGAACTACAGGTTTAACATCATCTAAGAAATTAATCTTATGTTTACAAAAATGAGGGCTTATTCCGGGTATGTCAGATGTTCTCCAAGCAAAAGCTTTCCTATGGGCTTTCAACACAGTCATCAAACGAGATTTCTCATCATCCGAAAGTGATGATGAGATTATAACAGGAAGTAAAGATGTACCTTCGAGAAAAGCATATTCCAAGTGCGCGGGCAATGGTTTAAGCTCAACATCCTTTGGAGGATTCTCGATAGAAGTCTTTATCTTCTCTTCATCATCCATTTTGATCTCCTCATGACTCTCCTCAACAATTGCATCCTCTTCAACATCCAAAGCCAACATCTCCTCTATCTCTGCAATAGTGACATCTCCATAATCACTAATCCCCTTCAAAACTTCTTCATCTTCTTCAAGCAATTCCTGTAATTCTAAGTCCAAAATGTCATCAATAACATCAATTCGAAAACATGTATCATCATAAGAGTAAGAATGCTTTAAAGCTCGATCTACAGTAAAAATAATCCTTTCCTCATCAACCCCCAAAGAAATTTTCCCATCCTTAACACGAATGATAGCATCCGCGGTATGTAGAAATGGTCTACCTAAAATCAAAGGTACTTTGCTATCCTCCTCCATTTCTAAGATGACAAAATCAACGGGAAACACAAATTGACCTACTTTCACTCGCATATTTTCGGCTATACCTAAAGGGTATTGGTATGAACGGTCGGCGAGTCTAATAGCTATACGAGTAGGTTTTAATGCCCCTAAATCCAATTTAACATACAATGAATAAGGCATAAGATTAATACTAGCTCCTAAATCAGCTAATGCCTCACAAGTTATTGCTTTACTCAAAGTACATGAAATTAGAAAACTCCCTGGGTCTCCTAAATTTGGTGGAAGCTGATTTTGAATAAGTGCTGAACACTCTGCATTTAAAAACGTGGCTTTAGCTTCCTCCAACTTCCCTTTTCCAGTTACAAGCTCTTTGATAAATTTGGCGTAATTTGGCATTCCTGAAATCAAGTCAACCAAAGGAACATTAATATGCACAGATTTAATCATATCAACAAATTTACCATACTGTTCCTGCATCTTCTCTTTCCTCAAACGTTGAGGAAAGGGAACTTTCGCCTTGTATGCTTTCAGTTGAGGTGACACATCTGGTTTAGATTGAGCAGCTGGTGTAACTTCCGGTTCCTCTTCTTCATCATTCTCATCCACTTCAACATTAGATTCCTGCACAACTGGACTAGTAACACCTGCAAAATCATTAGTATTACCATAAACTCTACCAGACCTTGTAGACACCGCATTCACATGCTCGTTTCGATTGTTAGAAGGTTGAGATTTTTTCCCTCCAGTTTGCCAAAATGGTTGTTGCCTTGGGTTCTGTTGTGTGTTACTTGGCAACTGACCACTAGGCCTAGCAGCATGTTGATCACTTAGTCTCTCCAATCTCTTCTCCAAATCACTAAGTGCTGCTTGTTGATTCCTTTGTCCTTGCTCTAATTTCTCATTAAGGACCTTAAACTGGGTGGTTGTTGCTTCATTTTTCGCTGACTGAGTTTGAATGAAGCTTTTCATCATGTCCTTCAAACTGAGATCCTCTTCTTCCTGTTTTTGACCAGATGATCCTGACTGCTGTTGATTCTGGTTGCTGTTCTGATACTGATTCTGGTTATTCCTTGGGTACCTGTTTTGAGAATTTCCAGAATTGTTAGCATTAAAATTATTATAACCAGAATTAGAATTACCCGAATTACGGTTATGGAAACCGGTTCTCTGAAATGCTCCTTGGTACTGATTTTGAGCAAACTTCACATCCTCACTTTCTGCTTCTCTTCTAACATCACAATCTTCAGTGTAGTGCAATCCCCCACAGTAGTCACAACCATTTGCCATCACACTCATATCCTTCCCAACTCTACTAAACTGATTCTCTATCCTCGAAAAATTATTATCCATTTTACTAGATAAAGCTTTGATCTCAGCCATCATCTCTGTGTTTCCACCACTGCTCTCAGCACTAGCAACTACCTTCTTTCCTCCTCTTTCTCGACCAAACTGATTCTGTTCTCTAGATAAATCCATTAACAACTGATCATCCAACATCTTGGTCGCATCGTTGATGGATTTGTACTGAAAACTTCCTCCTCCAGCTAGATTTAACTCCTCATGCGATTTCTTGTCCAATCCAAAGAAGAAAATATCAATAATCTGCCCTTTGTCTAATCCATGCCCATGACAACCCCTGAGCATATCCTTAAGCCTACTCCAAGCTTCAACAATGGTTTCGCCATCTCCTTGCCTAAATCCCCAAATATCATTCAATAAACTTCTTGCCAAAGATGATGGAAAAAACCTGGAAACAAATTCTTCCCTCATATTCGCCCATGTATCAATTGAGTTTTCCGGTAACTCTTCAAACCAGGTGAGTGCCTCTCCCGTGAGAGACGAAGGAAAAAGAATTAACTTGACATTATCTTCCCTTCCTGCCCCGTATTTGATCATTTCGCATAATTTGACATATTTCGCCACATGAGAATGTGGATCTTTTCTCATCCTTCCGTCAAAGTAATTATCCTGGATCATCTTTAGATGATGACCCTTCACTGAAAAATCATTTCCCATGTCTGGGGTACGAATCGCCGAACCCGGTGTTGGCGGTCATACCCTAGCTCTCTGATGCATCGGTACATCATTTGGATAAGCCATCTCAATTACTATCCACTACTAGAAACAGGGCTATCCTTGACCCGCTTTTTATGACCCACGCAGAAAGATGACGCGCAATATCCAGGGTCATAAAACAACAGTCATTTTGAGTAAAGAGATGACGCGTTTTAAGATGTGTCATAACACATGGGTCATAATCAGTTAAAATTAAGATTTCGTTATGACGTTTGTTTTTCTTCGTCCTAAATAGGTGTCATGTATATAGAATCTGCTTAAAGTTAAAAAAACCCTAAAATTTCAATTCCCCCAAAACTTCAATTCCCCCAAAACTTCAATTCCCGCTCTCTAAAATTTCCCCCCTCCCCTCTCAAACTCTCAAAACCTTCGATTATCCCGCCCTAATTTCACAGTCATTCAATCTATAGCTTCAATTATCTCAAAACAAAGCAAACGAAATCTATAGCTTCAATTATCTCCAGGTACCTATTTGAACAGTTTTTCTTCATCATTTCATGTTCCCGGTTTTATTCACTAACTTGTTTATCGCGTACTCCAGGTACCTATTTGAACAGAAAAAACTACAAAGCAAACGAAATCTATAGCTTCATTTTTCAAAACTCTCAAAACTCTCCAGGTGTTAAGGATTTGCAGTTAAGGTATGCCCTAATTTACTCAAAATATTACATTATATTGTTTGATTGATAGCTGTAGAGTTATAAAATCAATTTACTGTATCATTTTTTGTATCAATTTATGGTAAAATTGTATGCACACCAGGTGTTTGTGAAAATGTTACTATGATATTTTTGGTGTTTGTGAATAATATTGTATAGTTTAATAGAGTAAACTTATACTGTAAATGATTTGTATAATGTAACATGTATTGTTTAATATAGTGTTAAGGTAGTTATTTAGTGTTTTTGGTATCATAATAATGTAATATTTTCTGGTGTTCTTGTTATTTGTATGGTGTTAAGGTAGTTATTTAGTTATTTGTATGGTGTTAAGGTAGTTAATTAGTTAACAGTAAGATAATGTTTTGGTATCATAATCCAGTAATCTTTTTATGTTTTAGTTTAATAAGAATCGACACTTACACGAGATGTTTCTGTTTTAATAAGGTAATGGATAAATCTTGGATTTTTTGCGATAGATTATCAATTGAATACGAGGAAGGTGTGAATGCCTTTTTAGAGTTTGCACAATGCAACAACCCAAATTCCGACGCCATTCCGTGTCCTTGTTTAAATTGTATCAATTTGTGTCACACTTCCATCTCCAACGTACGTTTTCACCTGTTTAAACACGGTTTCGATGATAAGTATAGTGTTTGGTCCTTCCATGGAGAAATTTCATCTAGAGATGAAGCTCCTTGCCCTAATGAGTCTAGACCTCCTGAGTTCGATTACACAAAGGGGATGCTACATGATGCCTTCACATATGCAGAGAATGAACCTAGTTTACTGAAGTCCCTTCTCGAAGAATGTGACAAGCCACTGTTTGAAGGGTCAAAGCATAATGCACTAAATGGATTGCTGAAATTCCAAAATTTGAAGGGTCAATTTGGCTGGTCTGATACAAGCTTTGATGCTTTATTGGGTGAGCTAAATGATGTTTTGCCTTCAAATAATACAATCCCTAAGTCGTTATACGAGGCCAAGAAGTTGCTAAAAGGAATAAGCATAGAATACATTAAGTATCCTGCTTGTGAGAATGATTGTGTCCTGTTCTGGGATGAGCACAAGGATGCTTCTCACTGTCCAACTTGTGGCACTTCTCGGTGGAAGGAGAATAGCAAGACGGTGCCGAGAAAAGTCGTTTGGTATTTCCCGCCCATTCCTAGATTTAGAAGAATGTTCTCGTCACCAGAAACCGCACATGCCCTAACTTGGCACGCGCAAGGTCGGGTCAGTGATGGCAAGCTAAGACATCCTTGTGATTCCCCATCTTGGAAGCTTGTTGACGACAAGTGGAAAGAATTTGGAAAGGAAGATAGGAATCTGAGATTAACCTTGTCCGCGGATGGTATAAACCCTCATAAGTCATTAAGTGCAAAATATAGTTGTTGGCCAGTTACCCTAGCAACATACAATCTGCCCTCTTATTTGTGTATGTCAAGAAAGTTCATGATGTTGACTCTACTGATATCAGGTCCAAGGCAACCTGGTAACAGTATTGATGTCTACTTGGCACCACTAATAGCAGATTTGAAACAGTTGTGGGAACCTGGCGTTAAGACGTATGATGCTTATAAGAAACAGTTCTTCAATCTAAAAGCAGTCTTACTTTGGACTATAAATGACTTTCCCGCGTATGGTGACCTGTCGGGGTGTGTTACCAAAGGTTATAACGCGTGTCCAGTATGCTCAGAGGATACCTACTCACAGTGGTTGCCAAAATCCAAAAAAGTATGCTTCCTCGGGCATAGAAGATTCCTCCCACTTACACATCCTTTTCGCAAAAGAAAAAAAGATTTCAATAATGAACAAGAGACCGCTGTGATGAAAAAACCGAGATCGGGTGAAGAAGTTTACGACTATCTGGAAGGGTTTAAAGCTAAATGGGGGAAGAAGAAAAAGGAAAAGAAGGAAGTTATCTGGAGGGCATTGGAGAAGAAAAAATCAAAGAAGAAAATGCCGCGTCAGCAGAGAAGGCCAAAAAAGAAAAAAGAACCTATCGATCCGAGATCGAAAGTTTGGCGTAAAAAATCAATCTTTTTTGAACTTGAATACTGGAAGCATTTGCTTGTTCGTCATCAGTTAGATGTTATGCATATAGAAAAGAATGTATGCGAGAGTGTTTATGGGACGTTACTGAATTTGCAAGGCAAGACGAAGGACGGTTTAAAGGCACGACAAGATCTCGAGGAGTTAGGGATTAAGCCTGAGTTAATAAGTCACCCAAAAGGGAAGGGTCATTATCTGCCGCCTGCCATATACACATTAAATAGCGCGGAGAAACGCATGTTTTATGACACACTGTCTAATATTAAAGTGCCTGATGGGTATTCCTCCAATTTCAAGAATCTCGTGTCCGATGATAATTCGAAGATGAATGGATTGAAGTCCAACGACTGTCACGTACTAATGCAACAGATTCTTCCTTTTGCAATAAAGGGGGGTGTTAGACGTGAAAGTTAGGAAGACTATTATAAGCTTGTGTCACTTCTTCAACGAGCTGTGTAGTAAAGTAGTTGATGTTAGTAAGCTGGGCAAGCTGCAAAGTGACATTGTAGTAACCTTGTGTTTACTAGAGAAGTATTTTCCGCCTTCATTTTTCGATGTCATGATTCACTTGATGGTGCATTTAGTATGAGAGGTGAGGTTATGTGGCCCAGTCCACTTTAGGTGGATGTATCCGTTTGAGAGGTACATGAAAACACTAAAAGGTTATGTACGAAATCATTATCGACCCGAGGGCTGCATGGCAGAATGTTATGTGGCAGAGGAAGCATTAGAATTCTGTTCCGATTACTTGGAGAACATGAAATCAATTGGCAATCCTCATGATCGTGTTGATGAAAGAAACCGCACTGGTAAACCTTTATCGCAGGCTACTATTCGTGTTGTGGATTCTAAGTTACTTGATCAAGCTCATCTGTATGTATTAGGAAACACTGCCGAAGTTGAACCATACATAAAGCAGCATATGTTAGAACTGAAGGATCTTAACCCGCGTCGAAATAATACATGGCTGCAGAGCCAACATAGTCGGACGTTTATTGACTGGTTTAAGAAGGAGGTTGAAAAGCGTTTGGCTAACGGGGAAAATACCGGTGACAGTGTTCGTTGGTTGGCAAAAGGCCCTGATTTTGCTGTTAGTAAATATACCGGGTTTGCCGTAAATGAGTATCAATTCCATACAAAAGAGCGTGATGAATCTAAAACCACTCAAGGTAGTGGAGTATCTATAGTTGCAAACACTATGCAGATTGCTAGTGTAAAAGACTCCAATCCGGTGTACGGCGCTGTTACATACTTCGGTCGTATATTGGAAATATGGGATCTTGATTATCGTACATTTACGGTCCCTGTTTTCATGTGTGAGTGGGTAGATGGTCGCGGAGTAAAAAAAGATGATTTAGGTTTCACAGTGGTTAACTTTGATAGGCTTGGTCAACGGTCTGAACCCTTCATACTACCTAGTCAAGCAAGACAAGTTTTTTATGTTCAGGACCAACAAGATAGGAACCTGTCTGTTGTTGGCTTCACACCACATAGGATGCATAAGTATGGAGATAATAATGGTGAAACTGATGATGTGTTTGAATTTGATGTTACACAAGATATGAACCTGTCTTTAGTAGACCTATACGATGATTTTAAGTGTACGCGCTCAGATGATGAGGGCATATTCGTTTCAGATCATTAGTTTTTGGTATGAATTAACTGTTATTATACTAAGTTGGTATGAATTAACTGTTTATTATACTAAAGTTGGTATGAATTAACTATTTATTTAACTGTTTATTTTGTTTGTATTTTAAACAGGTTGCTTTTTGGTAATAAAAGATGGCCTCGAGGTCTGATTCGGACCGTGAAGAAGATGTTGTTATGGGTTCTGGTTCTGATTCGGAAGGCGAAGAAAATGCGGCTCACGGTGATGGGTCGAATGTTGATGACAAGTCAGATTCCAAATCGCATAGAGGCCCGACAGTAAAGGCGAAGGCTAATAGAAAAACACTTATTACTTATAATAAGAGAGGTGTGCCAACTGGACCGGGAGCAAGAAAGCTGTCAACTTTTGAGGGATTGGTGGCAAGATCTATGGTTCTCATAACCTATGATTCTTGGTTGAACGTAGATAACGAAACAAAGGAAGCTTGTTGGGAATATGTTAAGGTAAGAATTATAGTTTTTGGTATTTTATTCTAACTCTGTTTTAATTCATTGTATTCTAACTATGTTTTAATTCATTTGTTTACATTGCAGACACATTTTAAACTTCACCAAAAGAGTCGGAAGCAAGTTCTCCAATCAATCGGGATAAAGTGGAAAAACTTCAAACATTATCTTTATAAGAAGTACATTAAGCCACTAAAAGACGATAATTCGAAGGAGGCCAAGAAGCTGTTGTATACTCCCCCTGAAAGGTATCCGTCGGTGAAAAAAAAAGACTGGAAACTTTTTGTATCACAAAGAACCAAGTCTTCGTTTGAGGTATTTGTTTAAGTTTCCAAAACCAGTTATTTATCACAAACAGTTACTAACATGTTATAACAAACTGATGCAGGAAAAAAGTCAGAAGGCTTCAGCGATCCGTTCACGTAATAAGTACAACCATCGTTTGAGCCGAAAGGGATATGCCGGACTCATTTCTGAGATAGTATGGAGTTTATTGCTTATGTTTACTTTTTTACTGCTTATCTTGATGCTTCTGTAACTTTTGCTTTTAACTTTTTTAGATGCAAGAAACCGGCAAAGAGGAAGAGGATATTGATAGGGTAGAATGTTGGAAAAGAGCAAGAGAAAAGAAAAAAGGAGGTTTCGACCAAGATGTCCAAAAAGTTCTCGATAAAATTGTAAGTATTCATATTTATCAGTTTTATTTTGGTGTGTTTTAGTTAGCTTTGTTAACTTTCAGTTATATTTCTCAGTTAGTTAGTGTTAGTTAAAGGTTGACTTTTGATGTAAAGTTATTTAAGGTTCAGTTAGTTATAGTTTGACCTATCACCATAAGTCAACATGTGTTAAGTTATATGTTTGTTTACTCAGGAGATGCTAAAGAAGGACGGGGATTTTTCGGAGGATCCATTGGGATCACTAGATTTGCTTACAGAGGCCCTGGGTACTGAAGAACAACGTGGGCGTGTACGTGGGATGGGTCGATTTGTAACACATCAACAGTACTTTTTAATACCCAAGAATGTCAAGCAATACCTGAAACAACATGATAAGAAGATGAATAAACGGCTAAAAGCTGTTGAAGATGAGTTACAAATAAGAAAATGTGCAACATATGCTTCAGAGGGTGCAAGTAATTGTCGAATGTCGAGTTCCAGTGATGAAGAAGAAGAAGAAGAAGAACCAGATGTACCAAATGAACCAACTGTATGTCTTAGTTTGTCATAAATTCATTTCAATTCTTGTCTCTTTTAATAATATTTTGTACATTTTGTAGGATAAATCATGCTATCTTGCGGTCGACGAGCCTTCAAATATAGTCGCCAAAGGAACGATAGTGAATCAGACTCTCTCGGGTATTTGAAGTTAAATTTAATTCTTTAATGTTTATATATATATTCTTACGTACTTATTAATATTTATTTGTTCATATATTAGATGTGAACATTGAAGTTAAGGTGGACACATCTGTTCAACCAGAAGCTTCCATACCGATTCCAATTCCCGATGAGTTTGTTGAGACTGTTAAAGATGCCATCGGGTACTTGCTAAGTTGGCCCAGTCACCTAGTCATTCCATGCTCTGGTTTGGTAAGACTGTTTTATAAAACATTTTAATAATTAGAACAAAATGGTTTGTTAATAATACTTAATAATAATTTTGCAGAACAAGATAGTGGCCAAAAAGAAGGATAAAAAGGCTGGCGATGACAAGGAGAAAAGAAGAAAAGAACAAAGGAAGGAACAGAGAAAAGAAGAAGAAACCAAAGAAGAAGAAGTAAGCAAAGAAGAAGAAGAAAAAGACTTGGATGTCAAAGAGAAAGAAACTGACAACAAGAAAAAAGAAAAAACGAAGCGACAAAGAGAACCCGACAACGAAGAAGAAGAACCGAGGATGTCAAAAACAGGTACGATGCCAAAAAACATCAAATTTTTACAGGTTTGTTTAAAGTTATTTTTAGTGACCATAAGCTGTATTGTTACAGTTGCTGTTGAACAAGCAAAAAGCCCAGAAACTGTCGGCTCCGTTGCAAAAGTGAAAGGAACTCCGTTGAAAAAAATGATGACGAGAGCTCAGAAGAGAGGGAGGAAAAGAGTTGAACAAAGGATGGGATTGAAAATGGCTGCAGTGATGGTTGATGGACAAGTTGCAAAGGTCGATAGCATAAAAGTGCAATCCGAGGATGAATTGTTTGGGCACCCCAGTTATACGTACTTAAACTGGAATGATTTTGACAAGTTATTTGCAATGGATGAGTTAAGCGGGGCTGTCGTTGCTTCTTATATCATGTAAGTGATTAAATATAGTTTATTAAAATTTTGACAGTTAATAGTATGTTAACAGGACTAATTGAATGTACACTTTGTATGTTAATTGTTAACAGGTTCCTGTATGAGCAAATCAAGAATGGGTCACAAACAGATCATGGAGTTTGTTTCATGACCCCGACTGCGATCATGCATCATGAACGTAAAGCGAGGGCCAAGAATATCGAGGATTCAAGTCGAGTTATTGCAAAAAGGTTAACTACAAGGAAGCAAAATGACCTCGTCTTAATGCCATACAATCCCGGGTTAGACTTTCGACAACATTTAAATTAATTAATATAAATTAACATTAATTAACAGAATCTTAATTTTTTGTTATTTGTAGACGACATTGGGTGTTAGGCGTGCTGAACATGAAGACAAGTACTTGCTATTATCTTGATTCCCTAAAGATTAGCGACGTCAATCATCAGTTCAAGCAAATAGTGGATGCGTAAGTAATACTTAACTGGGTACTTTTTAGGGTAAGTTATAGAATATTTATGATGCGTAACTAATACTTAACTGGGTTCTTTGTAGGGCAATTGCATTGTATGATGTAGAAGCTGGAACCAATAAGAGGACCAAACTTAACTGGGTTAATTCTAAGGTTAGTTATTTGTTGAATATTATCTTAAGTTGGTTAGTTTTGTTAAGGATTACATAGCATATTAGGCATATTAGGATAGAATACCTATAGTTGTATGGATATTTATGATGATGCTGTTGAAGTGTAATTTTTGGAATAGAAAACCTGGCAGTGTCGTTATTACCAAACTTGAGCAAAATTACTTCATATTAGGCATATTAGGAGGCTGCTGAAGTTGTGTTTCTTGTGTAGTGTCCACGTCAGCCCGGATGCACCGAATGTGGGTACTACACGTTGAAGTTTATGAAGGAAGTAGTTAAACATGGAGTTCAGGTTCTGGAAAATGACATTGTAAGTACTAATTATCTGTTTTAAGTAGTTTAAGTAGTAATTAATTGTTTCTAAAATGTTGTTTTATTTGACTAGATTGGTGGTGAAAGCAATGAGTACACGGAGGCCGAATTCGATGATATTCGAGAAGAATGGGCAATTTATGTGTCAAACTTTATTTTTAGGTAGAAATCGAACTCGTTGTAATGAAACATGTTATAGTTAAGTTATTTGTACGTTATTAGACAAATGTTATGTAAGGAAAACGCATGGTTTGGATTATATATGAAATGCGTTAATTTTGTACAATGATCAGATTGTTGGTCAGGTTTATTGTCATGTATATATATAATATATATAATATATAATCACCAGGTTTTATAAAAAAGAATTTTATTTAAAAAAAATTAGTTTGCATAACTTTGACACGCAATTTCATATGTCATAAACATAAGTCATAAAATGTGGGTCTTAAACGAAGGTCAAAAACGTGAGTCATAAAATGTGGGTCTAACAACGAAGGTCAAAAACGAATGTCATATACCGCGTGTCTTAAAACGAAGGTCAAAAAAGAAGGTCATAAAACGAGGGACATAAGCGCGGGTCATTCAGCTGTGACGCCTCAATGCGCGTCATAAAATATTTATGACTGGTCCATCCTTGACGCGCATTTGCGCGTCATAAAGCCTCTTCTTGACGCGCAATGCGCGTCATTGATGGCCCTGTTTGTAGTAGTGATCTCTACTTCTGAATCTGAACTGTTTAAATCCTCCGTTTCTAACTTAACTGGTGATGGTGGTGTAGTGTTTGGTTTCTTGTTGCGCCTTTTCTTTGAAAATCCTGGATTAGACTGTGGACTTTTAAGCGGTAACCCAGAAGCCCTTGTGTTCATCCACTACCTGAAATCTCTAAAAAAAAACACAAATAAAAACCGTCAATAGCACCTGATAAACAATTAAAATAACTTTCAAGTAATTAATACCTAAAAGGATCGAATCAAAAATTATTAATTAAAAATCAAAAACTACAGTCCCCGGCAGCGGCGCCAAAAACTTGATGTGCGAAATCGAGTATATTTTAAAAACAAGAAATACTTACGACTCGACTACACAATCTTAGGCAGTGGACCTAATCAAGTATAGTATAGTTTTAGGTAAATCAGGTTCGTTCGCAGGGACTGATGGTTGAAATATAATTAATAATTAATAAAACAAAAAGTGGGTTGTGTGACCGAATTGTCACGGTGCTTAAACTACTTAAATTGAAGAAACTAATTGATTCAGATGAATCGCTGAAAAGATTTTGTTTGTAAACAATTAATGAAAATACATTCACTTGGACTTGATCACAATTACTACGGTTATCACTTAATTACTAACAATGTTGAACTACTTAAAAGGTATTTAACTTGAACTCTCGTTTCCCATTAAAACTTTAATCATCTCATGTATAGTTACCACTCTCGTGAATAATTTCTACGTTCAACAACTAAGCAATAAGTACCTAAGCCGATTTTATGATTTAATCTTATAAAGCTTCCTCTCGAATAGCTTCTTAATTAACTAAACCGATCTCTCTTAATCTAGTTAACTAACAACCACAATCACGTTTTTATTGTTTAAATCTATAATACTAGTTCTTCTCGAATACTAATATCTTTAAACTAATTATAGACCGATTAGTTATTTCATAAACTATTTTGTAATGTCACAAGTTCCTCTCGAATACCTATGATAAATTACTAACAGTTTATATAAAAGATTAAACAATATTCAAAAACTGATTACAATTGGTTTTTCGATTAAACATAAAATCCAGTTCAACATATACGTAATCAAATAATAACCTACATAATTGATCACATCATCCAAGTGAACGTTAAGAAATTTAGCCACTCATAATGATAAAAACGCAACACAATTGAATTGAATGAAACATCTTTATATTAAAAGAACTAACGAAAAAGATTAAAGTACCAATGATCCGAATGCTTAAACAACGAAATTGCTAAGTCTAAAATCACCAAATATCTCCAAAAATTCGTAGTTTCCCTGGGACGGGCGTCCCACGGGATTTTCCAATATTTCTTGTTTTGCTGCTCGTTTTTGCTTCCTATCTCGTGAGCAATTGACTCTCGACTCAAAATATAACGGGAATAGAATATTGACCCGTTTTCTTCAGTTTCAGCTCCAATTATGTCACTTCCGCTCCAGAACTTCGGCTAATACCTGTATATCATTTTAGTACCAAAATTGCCAGAAATTCCCAACATTCGTTATGAATTAAACTTTAAAAAGACAAATATCGCATATAATAATATGATTAAAATATGCGATATCATCCCCCACCTCCACCGAGAACCGTTGGAGAACTACTTAACTTGTTGAAAGAGTTCGTGGGAGAGGGAGGAGGACCATCCCAAACAGCAACCATACCAACCTTAGTGGTAAACTCTAAATTTTGTGACTGGATGGCAAAGTATCCCATCCAAGACCGAGAGAGAGTCCCATCAATTGTCGGCACATATGATGGCACAAGAGACCCAAATGATCACTTGGCTATGTTCGAGTAAGCTATCATGACATAGAATTTGGTTGACCCTCTAGCTTATCACATGTTTCCGGGAACACTACAAGACTTTGCTAGACATTGGTTCACAAGCCTCCCGGAGAAGAGCATTTACGATTTATACGAACTCAAGGCTAACTTTATCTCCAAATTCTTCTAACAAAAGAAGCAGAGGAGAACTCAGCCTGAGGCTCACTTCACACACCAGCAAGAAGGAGAAAGAGTGCGCGACTTCATTGTCCTCTACACGTAGGAGTGCCAAAAAAATACTTGATTCACCCGAAAGTCAACAATTCTTTGACTTCACACTCTCACTACTCCCATGCCAACTCCAAGAGCGACTTGAAGTAAGAATTCCAATTACCTTCAAGGAGACAACCGATTATTTCTATGACTACTTGAGGTCAAAGGCGAAAATCGCCCTAGCTAGAATCGTAACAAGTGGAAAAAGAGAAAAGGCCTGGAGTGGACTAAGTGTTGGAGAATCTAGTAGGCAAGACTCACCAAGTGGAGACGATAGCCGGCATTTCCTAGAATGCAAAACGGCAAAAAATATGGGTTAATATACGAAAATTGTACGGGTTTGACGTGCTTCGCTTTAACTACGTCCTAGATATGCTATTAATCCGTGAATCCAATCATTTAAATAAAGCTCAGAATCAATGAAAGATGCGCTCGTGAAAACCTAGTTTTTTATGGACGTGTAGAGATATAAGAAAAAACATCGTATATCAAAATATCTAAGTTGTACACACTTTTGCACGATATCAAACTTTAGTCGTTTATGTGGATCACAAATTGGATTTTTGTAACCCTAACTCTATTCATGTGTAATCGTTTCTTGCTCCTGGTATCACACTACGGTGTTTTTAAAGAAATTATCCGATTCTAAAAAGATAAAAGACAGACATATATAAGAAATATTTACAATATATAAAGGTCGTCTAAGATAAGATGACTTCATTTGAGCATTTACACATTTTACTTTTTAGGAAAAACGTAATTTTTTATTGTGCAACCAAAAATTAGTATTTTTAGAGTTTAATTACAACTAAAAAAGCAATTCATAATAAACACATGATACATTATCATCTTCAACAACCATAAGGTTAAAATTCATAATGATATATTTCACTTTTATAAAGATAAATATAAAGTTAGAATTACATTATAATATTTAATTAGATAGTATAATTTCTTAATTATATTATGTTTATAAAATTGATTCTTAAAAACCTATTAGTTTATATATAGAAAATTACATAACCAATTACTCTAATAAAAAACCATTTAAACACCATTTAGTTAGAGAATAAAGAATCAAAAGTCAAAAATAAAATTATACTTTTGTTACTATCTTTAACTTATTATAAGATTATAAGTTTTTAAATTCATCTTTTTATTTGTTGGTCCTCTTTCAATTCTCTCCAATGATAACCTCATAATTTAAACCAGAAGATGATGAATGATGTGCGAAATCTAGTTTTCCCCAAATAAGCTTTTTGTAGATTACGACACTGGGCAGTGTACCCTTATCGATTGTAGTAAAGTATAGGCAAATCTCGGGTTCGAAAACGGGGACTATTGTAAATTGAGAATTTAGCTAAAAAGTAACAAGTAACAAGTGGGGTTTTGTCTTAGGAAGACTAAATGTAAAAACGATTAAAAATGATTTTGTATTTCAAATATGGATTAAGGACGTTTGCTTGGACCGTTTACGAATGTGTGATATTTCCTAAGTATGAAAGGATGTTAAACTTCTAATATAAAACCTAGTTCCTTTCGAATACTAAAATTTCTCCAATTACTTATCCATGTAACTATTCCTTTCGAATATGGTTAACATCTAAAATAATCGTGCATAAAGTACCAAGCCGATGTGTGCGAATTAATCTTTAAGCTTCCTTTCGAATAGCTTACTAATCAATAAACCGATTTCTCTTAATTTATTAACTAGCGTTTGTGTTAACACTTACTTGTTCTAATTGTTGATAGCGATTCCTTGCGAATACTACAAACTTTTAACCAACTATAGACCGATTTATTATTTCGTTTCTATTCTACTAAAAATTACGAATTCCTTTCGAATACCCGTTTTTAATTTACCAAACAAAAGTATAAACAGTTTTAACAAGATAATTAAAGTTTTAACCCAAACGGATCCCCAATTAACCACAACACATCAATCTAATTTCATACTCAAAATTTACCACATAAACGATCACAAATCTAAGCAAACGTTTAATTAAATTAGCTACTCATGAAACTGAATAAACACACATTATAAATAAAAGACATAATTCGATTGTAATGAAAATAGAGAATAAGTTTAATACCAAAACGAAAGTAACGATTGCAAATAGTATCCAAAGTAGCAAATGATGAAAATAAACTAAAATTAGTTCAACGACTACTCCAAAATTACGAAAATAAAATGGCTGTTGCTTGCTTCCTCCCCAATGATTGATTATAGAGATAATTGATAATGAGAGATTGATATTGGTGATAGAATGATGAAAAGCTAATGAAAAATCGTCCTTAAGAAGCTGTCTCAAGTCCTTTTAGTTTTCTCCTTCAATAGCATTAACTCAACACTTTGTAACATCCAAAAGGGCCAAGTGCCAGTTGCATCTGTAGTCTTGTGAGCCGCATCTCGTGCTCAGTGGGTTCAAGTAATTTTCAGCCAAGTCTAGGTGCCTAGCAGTTGTAGTAGATGCCTAGCAGTTGTCTTGCAACTTCCCAACTTGTTTTACTTCCCATCTTTTAGTCCCAAAACGACTCTTTTTTACTCCAAATACGTTAAAACACCTAAAATTACACAAACATAAGTAATACGGGGCCTAACCATCACGTTTTGACACAAAAACATAACAAATGTCTCGAATAAATATGCATATAATTGAGCGACATCAATGAACCATGTTCACCCATCTCTCCGAGCCTTGGTTGTTGAACTTCAATGAAGCCTATCCCATCACCATGGTGCGCCCTTCGCTTTAAGACGATCTTGCAAAGAACCTAATTTTCCTTGGTCCTCTTTCAAATCTCTCTAATGATAACCTGATAATTTGAACCAGGAGATGATGAACCATCTTCACCCATCTTTCCAAGCCTTGGTTGTTGAACTCCAATGGCTCCCATCGCTTCACCATGGTGCGCCCTTCGCTTTAAGACGATCTTACTGTAACACCCCGGCTAAAGCGGAATACACATGAGGCATTACAATTGTTCTTAACTCGTGTTCCTCTATTAGGTTATAATAGACACATTTAATGGTTTAAATGAATGCATTAAAGATAAATAAATGTTTTACAGAAAAAGAACCGAAAAACGACAAAAGACTTAAATTATTCATTAATGTCATTAACTAGGTCCAAACTCTTATGTCTTCTTCAAGCAAACTGATGTGTAAAATCTAGTCTTAATTTAAACCTACTTTTTTCACGTAATTACACACTTCTAGGCAGTGGACCTATCCGTATATAATATAGTTTAAAGGCAAGTATAGGTTCGTTCGCAGGGACTGATTTGTTTTAATATTCCGAATAAATAATACTGAGTATTTTTGGGGGTTTTTTATCGTAACAAAAGCTTGCAAGTAATTAATAAATAGAGTGATTAAAATCGAACGAAAAGTAATTGATTAAATCAAATAATAAAGAGAATACACTTGTTTGACACTTCACCTATTTTCCGTTAATTTTACGAGATCGATTGTTGTTTTCAACTTCTAAGATATAATAAAAGTCCTTCCGAATCTTTTACTAACTTTAATTATTGCTACTTACACCGTTCCTTCCGAATACAGTTAATAAATATTAATAATCAAGCAATAAGTAACAAGCCTGTTTTTAGTGATTTAAACTTATAGAGTTTCCTTCCGAATAACTCCTCTAATTATCAAGTCCTTCCGAATTTTAATACTTAGACCTACTCACTTAAATTTAATTACCTACGTTGTTATTACTAAGTCCTTCCGAATCTTAATAATTTTAAATCGATTATAGACCGACCGATTACTTCATATAACTTGTTAAATCTATCTAGATTCCTCCCGAATACCTAAAATATTGATTAGTCAAATTTAATATAAACAACTCTGATAATATACTAAAATTTAAGCAAATAAGGATCAACGGTTAAACACAAAAACATAAACAATCGAAAACGTTAAATAAACTTCAAATAGGATCCGTTGTTCAAACAAGCATAATAAGAATTTAGCTACTCATAATTAGGTCTGAAATAGCAATTAAAGTCATTGAAATAATACTGGAATAAAAGTCTAAAAAGGAAAAGAGCAAACGAAGAATTCGACAAAACGCGTCGTGACCGCCGTTAGCCGAAAATATGATCTTCCTAACTTGAACCTTGCTTCTAAACGTGAATACCAGCTCCAGAGACTTAGAATAATAAATTGAATGAATGAATTAACCTTGTATTTATAGGCAAAAACCGTGTAGAAAACGTATTCGACTCGACTTAGAATTTCTTGTAATTATCCATTTGTATTATTTTAAAAACAAAACCGCTGCGTCTGAAAACTCGCGAGGGACGGGCGTCCCCCTATCAGTACGGGCGTCCCGTTCATTTTTCACAATTTCTTGTTTTTACAAAATGTAGCTCTCTCTTTCTTCTTCATTCTCCAATTTGAATCACCTAAATCGGACATCGTATGAAGAAGTTATGATCAAAATGGTGGAGGTGCTACTGCAACGTTCTCTTCGTCAGAAATCACTATGTTTTCGTCTTTTAAACTCATTTCTTCCACCATTTCCACTTCCCGATCATGTAAACCTGTAAAATAGATAAAAACACTTTTCCACACGATTAAAGTAAAAACCTATCCTATCCATCATGTTTACTATGAAATATGACACAATATCGCATAGAAATATCTATATAAATATGCGATATCAAATCCCCCCAAACTTGCATTTTTGCTTGCCCTCAAGCAAAAACTGTTTTCAAATTAATTTATCAAAACCAAAAATAACATAACCAAACACCTCACGATTTTTATTGGAAAGTAAAATCACACAATCTCTCAAACTAATCTAAAAGGGTGTGTAAAATATCTCTGTAGAATCGCTCAATTGCTCAGTCATGGTGAATATTCTATCATAGGCTTGATAATGTATCACTTCTCCACCACTAGAGTCTAGGTACAACTAAACGGGGACATTTATTCGGGTTATAACGTACAGGTAAAGACATGTGAATAATATATAATGTAGAGTGTAAATGGGTAAATAAAAATAATACAAACTTAGATTAAGTCCGAACTAAATAAAATCTTTAGCTTACTGGATTGCTCAATTTTTCTTCAACTTATACTTTTTTCTTTTCCTCCAAATATACATGTATCGTAAATAATACACGACTCATAATACACTATTTATCTTAAACTATACAACTAATTTTTTTTTCGCTTTTCTGTTTTTTTTTCGATTTTTTTTTTCTTTTTTCTTTTTCACTTTTTTTTTTTCTTCTTCAGCCTAGTACATGCCTTACAAAATAAATTTTTTTTTCGTGGTAAGTACACATGCTCAAAAGGCTAATAATCACTATATATATATATATATATTTTTTTTTAATATTTCTCCAAATACAAATAATACAAGGCAATAATAATCGATATTTTTCTTCCATGCCTTAATAAACTTCACTTTACTTAATATAATAATTGCAATCAAAAATCTAAGTTCGGAACTAATCTAAAAAGAAACGAAGATAAGGCGAGTGTACAAAATAATATAGTAGTGTTTAGAAACGAAAAAGTTTAGGCGCAAATTGGTTTACTAGAGTTTCTAACACTAAAAATAAGTGTTACAAGGGTTAGGCGGAAAATATATAAAAATATAAAAAGAAACGAAAAGGCTAATCAAATGGGTTAATCCTAATTGCCCCTATCATTGTACCAAAATCACACTAAGTTTCCCTAATGTAATTGCTCATATGTGGTCTCGAAATGTATAACAATGTCAAGTTCTAAAGTCATCAACCATCGGCACACTCAAAGAAACGAAAAAAATAGCATTAAAAATAAATGCTTTCAATAGGCTCAAATTCTCACTATTTTTCTGAGTGGGGTATAAATGCGTCTGGTTATGCTTAAAGTTTAAGGTATTTACCGACTAGACACGTTATATTTTTTTGGTTTTTTCAATTTTTCAATTTTTTTTGGATTTTCTGGTTTTTTCTGACTCAAAAATGTACAAAAATAACACAATTCAACACGATGGAAACTAAGCTAAGGGTCGAAAAATAAAATGTAAAATTTCCCGATGACCCCCCCAAACTTAAGTAACACATTGTCCCTAATGTGTTTACGACTCAAAACTAAGGGAAATTATACAAAAATAATTCTAAAAAGAAAAATAATATACAAAAATAAGAAAAGAAGAAAATAGAACCCGGTTGTAGATATCGAATATTTCTTGTGAAAATACTTTACTGATCTGAATGCTAGTCTCAAAACCGGTTGTTGAACTTACTTCAAATCTATAAAAAAAAACTAAAAGAAAAAAACTAAAAACAAATATTAAAAACACCAAAGAAAAAAAATAAATAAAATAAAAAATTAAAAAAATTAAAATTACAAATTACGACGGAATAAAAAATAATAGACTATTTATTAAACTCTAATAGAGGAGAAAGGTAAACAATAACTTTACAAAAATATTTTTTTTTTCATTTTTTTTTTTTTTTTTTTTTTTTTTTTTTTTACACCTAGCTAAATAAAAACTAAAAAGTAAAAGGTTAAAAAAAAAAAAAAATCCTAAAGAAAAGGTGACGAAATAAAAATTAAACTTAAAAATGGGAAAAAAAAAAGTTACGATGGAATAAAAAAAATAGTAGACTATTTATTATTTTCTAATTGGAAACAATGTGTAAACAATAACTTTAGATTTTTGCCATAAATTTTCGTTTTTTTTTTTTTTTTTTTTTTTTTTTTTTTTTTTTTTTAATAACTAAATGAAAGATTAACTACGAAAGAAAAGAAAAACAAACCCGGGTTGCCTCCCGAGAAGCGCTAATTTTTCGACCGAGTCGTTAGCTTGACTCGATATGCCTCTTGATTAGGTGTTGATGGTATAGAAACCATCCTCAATCATCATTCCGTTTTCATTATCTTCTTCGTGGTATAGTTTAACTCGTTGCCCAGAGACGATAAATGGTTTTCCGCCTTCTCTCCACAACTCGACATATCCGGAAGCATAAGCCTGTTTGACGGTATACGGTCCTGTCCACTTCGAGCGTAATTTAGGGGCCTTGAATTTGTACTTAGATTGAAATAAAAGTACTTTATCGCCCGCCTTGAACTCTTTCCTACGAATTTTTCGGTCATGGAACTCCTTAGTTCTCTCCTTGTAAAGGCGGGAACTTTCGTAGGCCTGTAACCGTAATTCATCCATCTCGTGAAGTTGTAAGAACCGCAAATCTTTTGCTAAATCTATGTCAATGTCGCAGAGCTTCAATGCCCAGTACGCCTTATGCTCGATTTCTACCGGAAGATGACACGTTTTCCCGTAGAGTAGTCGATACGGGGTGGTTCCAATTGGTGTTTTATACGCCGTCCTGAATGCCCACAATGCGTCCTCCAGCTTCCTTGACCATATATTGGGATTATTGTTGACCGTCTTTTCCAAAATTCTTTTGATTGCGCGGTTTGTATTTTCCACTTGCCCGCTAGTTTGAGGATGATACGAAGTTGCAAACCGGTGATTTACTCCATATCTTTTCCAAGCTTTTGCAAGCTGAGCGTTGGCGAAGTGGCTTCCTCGATCACTGATTAATGCCTTTGGCACTCCAAACCTGCAAAATAAACTTTTAAGAAAATCAACAACCACGTTAGCGTTGTTAGTCGGTAATGCTTTAGCTTCAACCCATTTAGAAACATAATCTACAGCAACTAGAATGTAAATATTTCTATTTGAGGGTTTGAAAGGGCCCATAAAGTCGATTCCCCAGATATCGAAAACTTCACAAACTTGGATCCCTTGCTGTGGCATTTCGTCCCGCTTCGTGATATTCCCTTGGCGTTGGCATGCGTCACAAGTGTTTACGAGAGTATAGGCCTCCTTGAAAATTGTTGGCCAATAGAATCCTGCATCATAGACCTTTTTCCCAGTTACCGTTGGTCCGTAATGTCCTCCGGTGGGTCCATGATGGCATTCGTTCAAAATTTTGCGAGTTTCCTCTCCGTGTACACATCTGCGCACCATTCCATCAGCACATCTACGGAACAAGTATGGCGAGTCCCAGTAGTAGTACTTTGAATCCGAAATAAGTTTCTTCCTCTGTTGATAGGTTAGGTCTTTGTTGATGACTTTTCCGACTATATAGTTCGCAATGTCCGCGAACCATGGGATGTAGCTGTCCGTGTTACTGATATAGGCCAGCATTTCCCCCGGAAAAGCGTCATCTATGTCCTCTTCCTTCAACTCCCCCAAACTTGGGTTCTCCAATCGGCTCAAATGGTCCGCAGCGACATTTTCAGCCCCTTTCTTGTCCTTGATTTCGATGTCAAATTCCTGCAACAATAAAATCCAACGAATTAATCTCGGTTTAGCATCTATTTAGCAAATAAGAATTTTAAAGCAGAATGATCCGTGAAAACAATTGTCTTGCTCATCACTAAGTATGAGCGGAATTTATCAAAGGCAAAAACAAAAGCCAAAAGTTCCTTTTCCGTAGTGGTATAATTCTGTTGGGCTTCGTTCAGTGTTTTACTGGCGAAGTAGATAGGTCGAAAATGTTTATCGATCCGTTGCCCCAAAACAGCTCCTACTGCGAAGTTACTGGCGTCACACATTAGCTCGAAAGGTTGAGACCAGTCCAGTGCTACCAAAATAGGTGTATTGGTGATCCGGTCCTTGAGTATCTCGAAAGCTCGTAAACAGTCCTCCGAAAAGTTGAAAGCTACCTCCTTCTCTAAGAGTTTCGTCATAGGACGAGTAATCTTGGAGAAATCCTTGATAAATCTTCGGTAGAATCCGGCATGTCCCAAAAAACTCCGAATTGCTTTCTCGTTCGTCGGTGGTGGTAGTTTGGCAATGACTTCGATCTTCGCTTTGTCTACCTCTATCTCAGCTTTTGAGATTTTGTGTCCCAATACGATTCCCTCTCGAACCATGAAGTGGCATTTTTCCCAGTTGAGGACCAAGTGTGCTTCCTCGCATCTTCCCAACATCTGATCTAAATTCTTCAAACAATTGTCGAAAGAATCTCCGAAAACTGAAAAATCGTCCATGAACACTTCCATTGTCTTCTCCACCATATCCTGAAAAATGGCTAGCATACACCGTTGAAAAGTGGCGGGTGCGTTGCATAGGCCAAATGGCATCCTCCGATATGCGTAGGTTCCGAACGGGCATGTGAATGTGGTCTTTTCTTGATCTTCGGGATCGATGGGGATCTGAAAGTATCCTGAGAATCCATCCAAGAAGCAGTAGAACTCATTTCCTGCTAGTCTCTCGATCATCTGGTCCATGAACGGTAGTGGAAAATGGTCCTTCCTGGTGGCCTCGTTCAGCTTGCGGTAGTCGATGCAAACTCTCCATCCGGTAACTGTCCTTGTTGGCACGAGCTCGTTCTTCTCGTTCATCACCACGGTCATACCTCCCTTTTTCGGCACACAGTGAATGGGACTAACCCATGGGCTATCTGAAATAGGGTAGATAATACCTGCATCCAACAACTTCACAACTTCCTTTTTAACGACATCTGTCATATTCGGATTTAGCCGCCGTTTTCTTTGAACAACGGGTTTTACATTATCATTAAAGTTTATTTTATGTTTGCAAAAATCGGGGCTAATTCCGGGTATGTCAGATATGCGCCAAGCAAAGGCCTTTTTATGACCCTTAAGGACTGTCAATAATCGAGCTTTTTCGTCACCCGAAAGTGATGACGAAATAACAACCGGTAATAAATTAGTACCTTCAAGAAAAGCATATTCTAAATGTACCGGTAATTGTTTTAGCTCCAAGTCGGTTGGTGGTGACTCGATTGAAGATTTGATCCTCATGCTTTGGTCCAACTTCAGTTCTTCCTTGACTTCCACTTCCACTTCATCGATCTTCTCGTCTTTCAACTCCTCCTCCAAGCTAGTTTCTACCTCGAGAATTTCCTGCCAATCTAATTCATCAAACACATCAATCCGAAAACAGGTTTCATCAGTAGAATAGGAATGAGTCATAGCCCTATCTAAATTAAAAACAATTCTTTCATTCCCAACCCCTAATGAAATTTGCCCATTTTTCACCCGAATAATTGCGTCAGCGGTGTTTAGGAATGGTCGGCCAAGGATTAATGGAACAGAGACATCCTCATCCATCTCTAAAATCACGAAGTCAACCGGAAAGGTGAATTTTCCTACGTTCACTAGCATGTTCTCAGCAATTCCTAACGGGTACTGAAATGATCTGTCTGCTAGTCGAATACTCATCCTGGTTGGTTTTAACACTCCAATGGCGAGTTTAGAATATAGTGAATACAGCATCAGGTTTATGCTAGCTCCTAAGTCTGCTAAAGCGCTGCAACTGTAGGTATTACTGAAGTTGCACTGAATCAGAAAGCTCCCTGGATCATCCAACTTGGGTGGTATCGTGTTCTTCACCAAGGCTGAACATTCTGTGTTAAGGAATGCGGCTTGCTCCTCCGATGGCTTTCCTTTGTTTGTGACCAATTCCTTGATGAATTTAGCGTAATTTGGCATACCTGCAATCAAATCTACAAGAGGAACGTTAATATTAACAGATTTGATCATGTCACAAAATTTACCGTAATGCTCCCTCATTCTTGCTTTTCGTAATCGTTGAGGATATGGAACATGAGGCTTGTAGGCTTTGATTGGAACTTCCTCTACTGGTTCAGGTGTCGTGGTCTTGGTCTGAACTGGTGGTGCCTCGTCCTCATCGTCATCGATCTCGAAATCGTCAATAACGGGTTCAGCAGATAGGTGCTGCGCACCAGGTGGGTGGTGCTGCGCACCGGTGTGACCAGCAGCCCGGTGCTGCGCACCCCCGTTACCAGAACCTGGGTGCTGCGCACCACTGGGTGGGTGCTGCGCACCACTGGGTGGGTGCTGCGCACCGGTGTTCTGTTTTGCTCCATTTTCGGCTTGATCTCCTCCATAAGTATTTCCCGAGCGTGTATTGATTGCATTTACATGTTCATCTCTGTGTTTTGGACAGGGTGGCATTCCGTCTCGTGTTCCGGGATGTTGATATTTCGGTGCTTGATTATTGGAAGTGTTTCCTTGGTTCTGTGGGCGTGGATTCGGTTGAGTATTGCTTGGTATTTGGCCCGGTGGTCGATTTGAGTTCCGTTCGTTCATCCTATCGAACCTTCTCTCTAAATCTTGATGTGCTGCCTGCTCATTTCTCTGTCCTTGCTCGATTTGTTCAGTCATAATTTTAAATTGTTTACGGACATCGTCATTGGTTGATTTCTGGGTGTTGATGAACGATTTCAAAAGATCTTTCATGCTTGGATCTTCATCTTCGTCGTATCTTTGTCGTGGTGGGGAGCGAGTGTTATTTCTTTGCCATCCGTTGTCTCGATTGTCACCGCGGTTGTAGTTACCTCCGCGGTTTTGCCAATTTGACCCCCGATTAGGATAACCATACTGTGCGTAGCTTGCATCCTCCACTTGATTACACTCACTAGCATAGTGAGGTCCTCCGCATCCTTCACATCCATTCTTCACCAAGTGCATGTCCTTCTCCATTCGTCCCATGCGCTTATCAATTCTATCCGCTAGTGTCTTGACCTCTTGAATTACTGAGGATATTTCATGGCTACTCTCAGCTTGAGCAACTTGTCCCCTATTTCTTCGGCCTCGACCATCATCCCGATACTCCCTTGATAGGCTAATGACCAGCTTGTCTTCCATTAGGTTGTATGCTTCGTTGGTGGTTTTGTACATGAAATCTCCTCCTCCAGCTAGATCCAATTCGTTTTGAGACTCCTTGGTTAACCCGTAGAAGAAAATTTCAATGATATGGTCCTTGCCCAGTCCGTGACCATAACAACTTCGCAACAACTCCTTAAGTCTAGCCCATGCTTCAGTGGAAGTCTCTCCATCTTCCTGTCGGAATCCTCTGATATCTCTGAGTAATTTCCTACCCAAGGCGGGTGGGAAAAATCTTTTGATGAAAGCCTCGCGCATTTGCGTCCATGTGGTTATTGAATTTTCGTTAAGCTCCTCGAACCAAACCTTCGCATCTCCGGTGAGAGACGAAGGGAATAACCTCAGTTTGACAGGATCGCCCTTGCCTTGGCCATATTTGAACATCTCACACAGCTCGTTGAATTTTGCTATGTGTTTATGCGGATCTGAATTGTAACGCCCATCGAACGTGTTGTCTTGGATCATCTTGAGATGGTGACCCTTGACAACAAAGTCATCACCCAATTCCGGGGTGGTGATTGCCGACCCTCGGGTGGGTGGCACCGCTACAGCTGCGGCCCGTCGGTTCATTGGTGTATCCAAAGGGTCCATAGCTGGTTGTGGTTCCGGTTTGTCTTCACAAAACACTTCTTCAACCTCTGGTTCTGAATCGCTTCCTCCGCTTTCTGATGACGCAATGTCTTCAAACTTGACGGGTGAAACTTGATCAAAATTGGGTGGTGTCTGAAGTGATAAATTGCCTCTTCTCCTGCCTCGTCTCTTTGATACTCCTGGATTTGATTTTGGACTCGCGAGTGGTAATCCCGAAGCCCTTGTGTTCATCAACTACCTGAAATACCTGAAAAGACAAAAACAAGAAAAGCGTAAAACGTACCGGTGTTATAACAATAAAAAGTAACTTCTAAGTAAATAAATACTCAAAAGGATCGTATTACAAATTCGAAACAAAAACGAAAAATCAGTCCCCGGCAGCGGCGCCAAAAACTTGATGTGTAAAATCTAGTCTTAATTTAAACCTACTTTTTTCACGTAATTACACACTTTTAGGCAGTGGACCTATCCGTATATAATATAGTTTAAAGGCAAGTATAGGTTCGTTCGCAGGGACTGATTTGTTTTAATATTCCGAATAAATAATACTGAGTATTTTTGGGGGTTTTTTATCGTAACAAAAGCTTGCAAGTAATTAATAAATAGAGTGATTAAAATCGAACGAAAAGTAATTGATTAAATCAAATAATAAAGAGAATACACTTGTTTGACACTTCACCTATTTTCCGTTAATTTTACGAGATCGATTGTTGTTTTCAACTTCTAAGATATAATAAAAGTCCTTCCGAATCTTTTACTAACTTTAATTATTGCTACTTACACCGTTCCTTCCGAATACAGTTAATAAATATTAATAATCAAGCAATAAGTAACAAGCCTGTTTTTAGTGATTTAAACTTATAGAGTTTCCTTCCGAATAACTCCTCTAATTATCAAGTCCTTCCGAATCTTAATACTTAGACCTACTCACTTAAATTTAATTACCTACGTTGTTATTACTAAGTCCTTCCGAATCTTAATAATTTTAAATCGATTATAGACCGACCGATTACTTCATATAACTTGTTAAATCTATCTAGATTCCTCTCGAATACCTAAAGTATTGATTAGTCAAATTTAATATAAACAACTCTGATAATATACTAAAATTTAAGCAAATAAGGATCAACGGTTAAACACAAAAACATAAACAATCGAAAACGTTAAATAAACTTCAAATAGGATCCGTTGTTCAAACAAGCATAATAAGAATTTAGCTACTCATAATTAGGTCTGAAATAGCAATTAAAGTCATTGAAATAATACTGGAATAAAAGTCTAAAAAGGAAAAGAGCAAACGAAGAATTCGACAAAACGCGTCGTGACCGCCGTTAGCCGAAAATATGATCTTCCTAGCTTGAACCTTGCTTCTAAACGTGAATACCAGCTCCAGAGACTTAGTATAATAAATTGAATGAATGAATTAACCTTGTATTTATAGGCAAAAACTGTGTAGAAAACGTATTCGACTCGACTTAGAATTTCTTGTAATTATCCATTTGTATTATTTTAAAAACAAAACAGTTGCGTCTGAAAACTCGCGAGGGACGGGCGTCCCCCTATCAGTACGGGTGTCCCGTTCCTTTTTCACAATTTCTTGTTTTTACAAAATGTACCTCTCTCTTTCTTCTTCATTCTCCAATTTGAATCACCTAAATCGAACATCGTATGAAGAAGTTATGATCAAAATGGTGGAGGTGCTACTGCAACGTTCTCTTCGTCAGAAATCACTATGTTTTCGTCTTTTAAACTCATTTCTTCCACCATTTCCACTTCCCGATCATGTAAACCTGTAAAATAGATAAAAACACTTTTCCACACGATTAAATGTAAAAACCTATCCTATCCATCATGTTTACTATGAAATATGACACAATATCGCATAGAAATATCTATATAAATATGCGATATCACAAACCTATCCATTTCCTGTATCATGTAAAAAGTAAACGTCAATACAAAAGTATTGGTGAATAAACAAGTTTAAGACACAAGTATAAAGTATTAAAAAGATTACGTAATAAAGAGTATAAAAGTAATATAAATAAATATGTAAAATGTAGTATAAAATAATGTATAATAAAAGAATATATAAAGATTTTATATTGTAAGCAAGTATAATATGTGTAATATGGCATAACACGCGTTTGTATCAAGTCTGATGTATATCATATGTGATCAAAGTCACATAGGGTCCGGTCGAGGGCCTCGACATTCACAGTAACACGTCGGAATGTCTAATAACGGCCAATAGATCTATCACGTTTCCCGTTTAGAATATACATATAATGAATGATTGATTGTTTGAATGTTTGATTATCGTGTGTGCATCCCATAATGATTGTGTCACTTGACTCATTCCAATGTTTGCCATAATACGAAAATATAGTATCAAATATGAATATAAGTACATATAAACATAAATGACTTTACGAATGAATATAATACAAAAAGTATACATATAAACATGATTATAAGTGAGTATATAAACATGAATATAAGTTTTAATATGAATATAAGTATGAATCTCAATATGAATATAAGTCTGAATATACACATAAATATAAGTATGAATATAAACGTAAATATGAATATGAATCACCATATTACTATAATTATGAATATAGACATAAAATATAAATGTGAATATAAGTATGAATTAAACATAAAAGTATGAATATAAGTATGAATATGAATGTCATGATACAACCCAAAGATTTATATAATAAAAAGGGCACCGATTTTACTCACATGATTAAATACGGAGGTAGATACGGATACTAGATTATGAATACGGAATACGTTGAAAGGAACACCAAACTTGCCTTTACAAATCTAGAAATAAGAATTAATATGAATAAGAATATATCATGAATTTAGAGGTTTCTAGATTAGAGTTTGAATAGACAAGATTAATAAGATGATGATGGTAAGCTTGAGTAACATAAAAGATAAACATGATTATGAAGAAAAACAATAGAATTGGGAACCTTTACAATCGATTATGGGAGGCTTGAAGTTTTGATTATGGAGCTTTGTGTGGGTTTGATTTTTGACAAGAAGACACCAATTTATAGAGTTTGATATGTGATAAAGAAATGTCAAAATGTAACTCCCCTAATAATTAACTTCAAATTTAATTATTGTAGGTTACAAAAATAAATGGTTAAAGAGGTGTTTAAAGCCATAAATAAGAAATGTGTAACTCATTTGACCAAACTTGAAAGCTAAGAACAAGGCTAAGAACAAGGAAACATACATACATACATACATACATAGTTCCTTGCATTCATGTATTAATTAAACTACTTGTCTTTAACACATTACTAGAATTACTTGCATTTATATAAGTCCATGTGTATTAAACACATTTTATTGTACATTAATGCACACATGCAAGATAACACATTAATAATGTTACAAGGTTTAAATAGAATTAAGATAACCCAAATATACATAACTCAAATCGAACTTTTATAAATCGTCAAAATGTATACAATTACAAAGTCCGAATTAAAGTTACAAGTCAAGTATCGGGTCGGATTCGGGCACGGTGTTACACTTACAAAGAACCAAATTTTCCTTGGTCCTCTTTCAATTCTCTCCAATGATAACCTGATAACTTGATCCAGAAGATGATGAACCATCTTCACCCATCTTTGCGAGTCTTGGTTATTGAACTCCAATGTCTCCTATCGCTTCACCATGGTGCGCCCTTCGCTTTAAGACGATCTTACAAAGAATCAAATTTTCCTTACCCTATAAAAAAAGAAAAAAGAATAAGTGGACCAATATTTTTAAGAATTTGAAAAGAAAATAAAATAATTCAACATACATACACTATAAAAGTGGAATTTCTTGCAAAAACAGGGTTAGCAAGTTTCTACTCGTGCATGATCCAGTTGCTTCTTACACTACTTGGGGATTTTTCAGTGTAGACAATTAGGATTTTTCGAGTACTAACAACTTCGTTTGTTTGGGAACTAAGGATCTTCTTTTTCTACCGGTGGCTTTCCCGTATCCTAATGTTTTGTATCTTTCCTACTGGTTGGTTTTCCTTTCTTTTCCATGATGGCGAAAAAGTATCTCTTTTTTTCGAGATCGCCTAAAATAAGCAAAATTTGATCCATCATCATCAAAACCCATGCACATCTCATTTTTCTTTCTTTATATTAAAAAATAATGAAAAACATACCTGGTAGTGACCATGGATAGAATTTGCAAACATCGGCTTCAGGGATGGGTTCGGCTAAAGGACGAGATTGTGCCTTGCGTTGTAAGTAATTTACAATAAGCTCTTCATCACTTGGATTGAATTTGAATCCTACTGGCATTGAGACGTGAGCATTATTACCCAAATTAAGGTTGGCCAAGTTGAGGTAAAAAAAAGCCATATTCTTTTTCTGTATTATAAGCCTTAATGTAAAAAAAGATAAAAGTGTGTTTTGCAAAAGAAATAGGTCTATCCATATATATTAGAAAAGAGTGTCTAAAAATTGTAACAGTGGGGTTCCATTACATTTATATTGTTTTTTATTTAAAAAATAAAATTTTATGATTTATTTAACTTATATTCTATACGGGAGTTATCCTGGTGTTGCAGTGTGATCCCATTTAATTAATAAATATATCATTTAAAACTTTAAACAAAGAAACAATAGATAATAATTTCATAAAAGTAGAACATAAATAAACATAAACATAGAGCCTCATCCATTTCTAAAAATAAAAAAACACAAAACTCTAAACAGAAAAAAAAAACACATGACCTTCTAAAAAATCTTACTTATTTCTAAAAGAAACAAAAAAAAAACGTAATCATTAGCTATTTTATTTTAGCCATTCCATTTTAAATGCAAATTTAATCCTTCAACTTTAATATATATATATTAAAATAAACAAAATTTATTCATTTACCTCGTTTTTTTATACATTTATCATTTCAATATGAGACCAACTTTGGAAAAAATTGAGTTAATCGAGTTCTTCGACAACATAACGTGCCACCATTAAGGAGTTTAAGATTTATATAACTTATACCTGAATGTCTTCTCCCTTATCAAACTCATATGGCCACATTGAATCATCTTCTAAAAAATGAAGAAGTAAAAATATATGTTAGGCATTACCATCCTAAATGACACAAAAGATATATGATGTACCAAAACTATAAAAGAGAAAAGTTCATAAAATGTTTATATTGAAATTATGTAAATTATTAAATTTTATAACACATTTTTATAGAAACATATACACAAAAGAACTAACTAAATGGAGAAAGAAAATTAAAAAGTAATTTATAGAACAAAAAGAAATACCTTTAGATCGATGTTGGATTGATAAGCCAACAAAGAAGCAAAATCGGGATCGAAGAAAATATTGTCCATTTTTGCTTCCTTTTTTTTCCACCCATGAAATCAATATAAGTCTAAAAAAGGAATAATCCCAAATTAATTGCAAAATTGTTTCTACCGGAGTACATATCAAGAGTGAAATCGATAGAATAGATAGATTAACGATGAAAACATATAACGGGGCTTAAAACATGAAAGTAACAAATTGAAAAGGAAAAGTTATAAAGAAATTACAATAACATCTTGAAAATAAAAAAAACCTTGAAATCAAACAGATCGTAGATCGATTAGCCACAAAAGAAACAAACTGGGAACCAAAGATATTTTTTTTTACAATCGTTGCAGTCGTCTTCTATTGAAAGGGGTGAAACGGGTATCCCTACATAGCGACTAACATTGTATTTATAGGTCCATTTAGAAACCCTAAAGTTATAAGAGCCGTTGGATTAAACGACTCATCAATTTGATGGATTAAACGACTCATCACGCTTCAATAAATTTCAACTCTTTTCAACCGTTAGATCAATACTCCCAATTACATAATAGTTACATAATAAATGTGAAATATATTGATTATTTTTAATATATATTTTGTACTTGATGGACGTAGATATCTATATGAGAGAGTAGTACAACTACGGCAAACCTTCAAGATCAAATAATCATGGTTTTGAAAACCAGACCTCACACTAAACTAGACAAAAAAAATTATTGGTCGGACCGGTCATATTGTTTCAGTGAAACAAGTGCAATTTTAAGTTAAAAAAAATATAAAGTATAAATCGCTTAACTTAAATATAATATAAGTACTAACAATTTTAATTTTAGCATAGATAATTCATAAATTTTTAAAATTATACAATCAAATACCAAATTTAACATAACAATTAAATGATAACAATAAAACACAATCAAAATTAAAAATGTAATAAATAAAATTAATAGTAAATAAATATAAGAAACACAATATTAAATGAAATAATAGAATTATATAATTATTACATATTTATAAGATGAATAATATTAAGTTTTAGCATTATTAGTATAAAAGTTAATCTAATTTTAGTATAATACTTCCCCTGTCCCATATTATTCATCCGATATTCCTTTTTGGATTGCCCGAATTTAATTGTCAACTACTCAAAATAGATAGAAAAGTTTTATGAGTTTACTATATTACCCTTAATTGAAGTTATCATTACATATTTTATAAAATACATTAATTAACTGATGGTAAAACTGTCATTTTGCAAAAAATAAGAAAAAGAAAGTAGTAATAATTATGTTTTTCTAAAAATGTGTGTTTTTTTTGTAGGGACAATATTTTTTGGGACAAAATGATTAGGTTAGTATGGAAGTGAAGAGGTTGAGCACAGTCACTTGACAACTTCTAAAACTTACTCTACACTCTAAACTCTAACATTACCTACTTGGTTATTCTACACTCCTATGGACGGAATACTCCCCTAAGGGAACAATCCTCTGGGGAGAACACTCCCCTCGGCGAAACAATCCCCTAAGGAACAAGTCTGTCACACCCCGCTAAAGCGGAAACACGGGGCGTGAGAGCTGGAATATCATTACACGGTCGTAAGCAAACATAAACGATTCAAGTCATTTCAATTTAGAAATTAAATGGTTCAAGATTCAACATTTCAAAAAAGTAACCAAGAAGTTTGCGATTTAACTTAAAGTACAAGTACAAGTTTTAAACAAATGTTCCCAAAAATATAAAGGTCTTTCCCAATAAGCGCCTCACGCGACCATATCGACCCTCCTTGCCTTGCATTCCGAACGCTTACATTAGTTTCCTGAAACATAAGATAAAGTGTCAACTACATAACGTAGTGAGTGAGTTACAGTTTAAGGATTTTGAAATAGTTTCCAAGAAAATAGAAGGTTACCAAAAATAGAAGGTTGCCAAAATTAGAAAGTTACCAAAAATAGAAGGTTACCAAAAATAGAAAGTTACCAAAAATAGAAAGTGAATGGTAAAAGTTTATACGTACACAAGTAAGGTAAATAAATAAACTCGTATAGTATAATTGTAGCGGAAACCAGGCGCTAAAAATAGTGTTGTAGCGGAGCGCTAAAATAATGTTGTAGCGGAAACCAGGCGCTAAAATAATGTAGTAGCGGAAACCAGGCGCTAAAATAATCCTATGCGTATGAGATATGTGTTTAACTAAATAAAGGTACCTTGTATCAATCACTTGGCATAATATAAGTAGTAAGTATACACTAAACCGATTGTATGGTCGAGAAACTAACCCAAAAATAATTAATAGAGAGATCCAAAGTGTGTGGTAGTAATATGTACTTGGGACGCTAACCCTGAGTAAGGAGTGACCCCTCCTAAGTATCGATACCCATATGACTAACGGCTATTGCTAATAGTGTATAAGAGAGTGATCCAAAAGTGGGCAATTAAGTAATGATGCTAAAATTTACTGAGATCTTACGGGCTTATACATCCATCAAGGATTGGTTACTAACAAGCATCCTAGTTTAGTTAACCCGCTAAGGCAATAACACAATTACGCATGATAGTTTGTAAGTTTTAAAGTTTAGAACAAGTTTCATAGTTCCAAAGTTTAGTAAAGTCAAAGTCAAAATTGATAAGTCAAAAGTCAAGGTTTGATAGATTGTATTAAAACAAGTTTCAATAAGTAGCAAATAGTTCGCAAATAACATTTATAAGTTACAAGGCATGATCTTATGTTTCCCCCAAATAATGTTTAAAAGTATAAAAGTAAAACAAGGTGGGGTTGTAACTCACGGATTGCGAAGATGACGAATACGGAATATCGGTCGGGAAGGAGCCGGGAATCACGGAATGCCTAAGAATTACCAAGATTATCCAAAAGTTAACATTTTATTAAGTTACTTTGTAATAGAGATTTGGTAGCTTTTGGTTGTAAAATAAGTGTTAAGTCCAATATTGTTCCGAAAATTTGGTCCGAAGCGATTAACGTTGCATTTAGTCCGAAAGTTTATTGTTTTTGATTATTACGTCTTAAGTGCTTTTGCTTACTGAATTGATTTTATAATTTCTAGGGAAATTTGGGCAGCGCTTCCGCGCTCAAATTTCATGCCCAAAAATTATATCGTCACTTCCTCTCACAAATCACCTAAAACACAATAATATATATAATGTAGTTCAAAATAGTCCAATGTAGGTCACCAAAGTTATTAGTTTTGTCCATCTCAGTCTAAAAATGATAGCTGTAAAAATCCAGAACGTTTACATAATCTTAAAACGAGTTAAAATGACGATTTTCGGGTGAACAGCAGCTCGGTGCTGCGCACCAGGGCACTGGTGCTGCGCACCAGCTGCTGTCCATTTCCCGTTTTGTGTTTTTCTTGCCAAAAACGTTTTGTGACTTATTGATTTCGACATGCAACCAGTAGATACTTTATAATATGATGTTTTCACAGTTTCTAAACAACTTTTAGCCACAAAATCATAGATCTAGGTGCTATTTAGACAAAAATCGTTTTTGTATAAAAAGTGACATAAATCTTTATAAGAACTTGTTTTTGTTGTTTAGATTGTACATGCAATTAGTAATTATCATTCAAAACATCATTTTAACAGTTTCTAAAGTGTTTTTATTCACAGATTCGTGGATCTAAAGAGTATTTTGATTAAAAACGTTTTTGACCATAAAAGTCAAAGATTTGTATAAACACACATTTTCAACCGTTAGATCTTACATGCAATTGATTATTTAAGTAAAATCAGTAAAAAGAAAGTAATCTACCGAAGGAAAAAGCTTGGATGAAGAGTTTGGTCGGATTAGGTCTTCAAAAATCTTTGCAACGGTGGTCCTTTTTCAAAATCTTTTGTTTCCTTTAGTTTCTTTGGATGATATGGACGATTTGTATGGTTTAGAAATGGTTTTTAATGGTGGAATGTTACTGGTTTGCCTTGAGTTTTTAGAGAGAGATAGAGAGAAAATGGAGTGTGTGTGTTTTAGTGTGTGTTTTTGATTTAGGTAAATGAAAAATGAAAATAGAAAAGTGTAGGTAATAAAATCTGCCATTGGGACTGTTGTTGGCAGTAATGAGTGGCCAAAGATCGTTTTTGATTGGTCAATTTGGGTGGTGGTGGTGTAAAACGAGAAAAGGACTAAAAATGTAACATTTTTGAAAATTCTGGAGCCAGGTGCTGCGCACCGGGCTATTTTCCGGAATTCCTGATCTTTCGTTTTTGCGTTATTGCTTCGTTGGACCTTTTTGTTAATTGAAAGTTCTTAATTATGACTTGTTATGAACTTAGGAAAGTTCAATAGGTGATTTTCTTGGTATTAGGACTTATAATTTGATTCCGAGAGTTGTTCCGACATTGGTTCCGACAAAAATACTGATATAAAAGTTTGCGAATTAGAACAATATGAACACAAAAGAGTAACGAGAGATTCGATCCGAGAAAGTATCTTGAAGGAATTACCTGAGTTTTGGACGGTTGTCACATCTTATAAAAGTCAAAGGTCAATTAGGTTGACTTATGAAAGTCAAATTTCAATCATGTTGACTTATAAGAGTCAAACGTCAGTTAAGTTGACTTGTTAAAGTCAAAATCAATTTAAAGGTCCAATTTGACACTTTGAATAATTTGAAGTCAACATCTTAACTTTGGTCGACATAATGAACATTTGTATTAATAAACCTTTCGACTCGGAGTTATCATTTGCTTCCAACGGTCGCTGTTGACGTGAAAGATCGATATCTTGTCGATCGGCCCTTTTCTGGCGCGGAACATCGTCTTCTTAATTCGTCATCCTAATTCGACTTATTAATCGTGGGAATGATTATATTAATTTAAATCTTAACCGACAAGGCTAAACCGGACCTAGACTTATAGAGATACTGAGACTATGTTGTTTATTGTTTAAGGCACTTAGGCGGTGGAGTTGTAGCTCTGTGTTTGGTGTACCCGATATTTGTTTGCTGAAGCTTTATCTGTGAGTTATTCGTAGCCCTTGTCTTACTATTTTTGGGCTGTAAAGCGTATTTTAAAACTGTCTGCGTATGCGGAATATTATTAATCATCTTATTGTGTATTTTAAAACTGTCTGCGTATGCGGAATATTATTAATCATCTTATTGTGTATTTTAAAACTGTCTGCGTATGCGAAATATTATTAATCATCTTATTGTGTATTTTAAAACTGTCTGCGTATGCGGAATGTTATTGATTATCTTGTTTACCTAGTAGAATAGGTCTGCCTTAGATTGGGTGCCTTATATACTCGTTAAGCTTCGTGCCCAACGGTTACATATATATAGCTATATGGGTTATATCGCCTGACCCTCATCCCTCAGTAGGTATCTATGAGCGGATGTTATGACCGTACTTGATTTATGGATGCCTTTGGTTGGCACTGCCTTAGTAATTGCGTCTTTAGGACTGGCAAGGTTCGATGTATAACTAATCTAAGCATGGTATCCTCACTAGGGTTGAAAAACAAGATATGGTATTTGAAATTATAATGTTTATTGAAACTTGTCGATGGGTCAACTTTTACTTTAAATTTGCGAATAATTCACCAACATGTTGTTGATGTCGTTTTAACGCTTTGCGGGAAATTGAGGATTTCCGTTGATCATGCCATAGTTTATTTTCGGATCGCTTGCTTTTGGGAAATTTGAATTTATATTGTTTATTGTAATTTCCACGACGATCCGTTTCCTTATTTCTTTTGGAATTGTATTCGTACTTGGCGTCTCATCGCCTTGACTTATTGATGTAATTTGTAACATTTGGCATGATCAATTTAATTTGATGTTTTGTTTATCGGTTATTGTTATAATCTTCACTTTGATATTATAACTGGAACATCTCGCGTTTCCGCTTCCAAGCGGGGTGTGACAGAAGTATAACGGGCGAGTCGGTGCCCTAGATTTGTAAAGACCAAATAGCATCGAATTTAGTCAAATAGTAGAAGCGGATAACAATCGCTAAAAGTTTATAAGTTTATGCGTAAGTAACTAATTAGATTTCTTGTATCAACATCTTGGCATCTATAACTTAAGTGTTCACACTAATCCGATTATCAACCGTGCGGCCCCAACTCCCCGCCTCTCCAACGGGAAGTTAAAAGAGAAATTCAGTAATATGTACTTAGACTGCCATCTAAGCAAGGAACGGTTCTTTCCTAAGTATCGATACCCATAATTACTATACGGCTAAATAGTTAATAGTGTGTAAAAGGCTAAAGAGTAAGTGGGCACTAAGTAGTTTTGTTTTAAAAGAGAGTGAGACAGCATCACTTAGGAAACGTGTTATAGTTCCATCAAGAGTTGGTTACGCATACAAGCATCAATAATATAGTTGAGTCAAAAGAAACGAACCAATAAATACAATTAGAGAAAAATGTTTTACGCATAAGAGTCAAATAGTCAAAGTTTAATGAGTTAAAAGTCAAAGTTTGATGTATTGCAAATTTGTTTCATAAGGCTTTAAAATGTAAGTAATCTTATGTTTCCCCCAAATTCATGTAAAAATATATAAAACAAGAGGTTGTAACTCACGGATTGCGAAGAGATCGAGAACTCGGAAACTCGGTCGGAGTATGAAAGCCGGGAATCACAGATTGACTACGATTGCGAGATCAAATACCACCCGGGTAAGGCAAACGTAGTAGCAGATGCCCTGAGTAGGAAGGAAAGGGTAAAGCCATCTCGAGTTCGAGCATTGGGTATGCAAGTTCAAACGAGCCTTCGAGCGCAGATTGCAAACGCGCAGCAAGAGGCATTAAAGCCCGAGAACATTAAGGCCGAAACACTTCATAAGCACGAGAAAGAATTCGAACGCAAGTCGGACAGAATTTATTATTTCAAGGGTCGAGCATGGATTCCGAGATCTGAGGATCTCCGCAAACTCATTTTGGACGAGGGCCACCGATCTAGATATTCCATTCATCCGGGATCCGACAAGTTATACAAGGACCTCCGAGAATACTACTGGTGGCCGGGCATGAAGAAGGATATCGCCCTGTATGTAGCTAAGTGCCTTACTTGCTCCAAGGTCAAGGCGGAATATCAAAATCCCTCAGGTTTACTTCAGCAACCGGAAATTCCCATGTGGAAGTGGGAGCAAATTTCTATGGACTTCGTCACCAAGTTGCCCCGTACGGCTAAGGGTAGCGACACGATCTGGGTAATCGTGGACCGTCTGACGAAATCCGCTCATTTCTTGCCAATTTGGGAAAATTATTCGATGGAGAAGCTCGCTCAAGTCTATATCAACGAGATCGTCTCTCGTCATGGAACCCCACTCTCCATCATCTCCGATAGGGACAGCCGATTCACCTCCCGCTTCTGGAACGTTCTTCAGAAATCCTTAGGTACACGATTAGACCTCAGCACAACGTATCATCCTCAGACTGACGGCCAGAGCGAAAGGACGATCCAGACACTTGAAGATATGCTGAGAGCATGCGTGGTAGATTTCGGAGGAAATTGGGACACTCACCTCCCCTTGGTCGAGTTCTCCTATAATAACAGCTACCATGCCAGCATCAAGTGCGCGCCGTTCGAGGCTCTCTATGGGCGTAAGTGCCGGTCACCGCTCTGCTGGCTAGAGGCTGGCGACCGACAACTTACGAGACTCGATATCGTCCAGGCGACCATCGACAAGATCACCACTATCCGTGAAAGACTGCAGACATCCCGTACCCGACAAAAGAGCTACGCTGACAACCGAAGGAAGCCCCTCGAGTTCCAAGTTGGCGACCGAGTACTCCTCAAAGTGTCACCCTGGAAAGGGGTAGTCCGCTTCGGGAAGCGCGGTAAACTAAGTCCGAGGTACACCGGTCCATTTGAAGTCATTGAGCGCATTGGTCCCGTTGCCTATCGTCTTCAACTCCCTCAGGCTCTCGCAAGTGTTCATAACGTGTTCCATGTCTCACACTTGAAAAAGTGTCTGTCTGTCTGATGAGACCATCGTCATCCCTATAGACGAGGTCAAAATCGACAGCAAGTTAAACTTCATCGAGGAACCGCTCGAAGTTGTCGACCGCGAGGTCAAACAGCTTAGACAGAGCCGTATTCCGATAATCAAGGTTCGATGGAACTCTCGACGCGGTCACGAATTCACGTGGGAGCGTGAAGACCAATTCCGTCAGAAGTATCCCCATCTGTTCGAGAACTCTTCTACCTGATAGGACGCACTAAATTTCGGGACGAAATTTCTTTCAACCCGGAGAGGATGTGACAACCGTCAAAAATTCAGGTACTTATTCAATTATTATATCGGTTCGAAACGTAGGTTACTTCTTTGTCTCGTTCGCCTTATTCTAGTTCGTAACTTTTAAGTCTATACTTTGTCGGAACCAGTGTCGGAATAACTTCCGGGATCAAATTATAAGTCCTAATACCAAGGAAAAACACCTATTGAACTTTCCTAAGTTCATAACTTATCATAATTAAGAACTTTCAATTAACAAAAAGGTCCAACGAAGCAATAACGCTAAAACGAAAAATCAGGAAATCCGGAAAACTGCCCGGTGCGCAGCACCCCTTGCTGGGTGCGCAGCACCTGGCTCCAGGATTTTCAAAAATGTTACAGTTTTAGTCCTTTTCTCGTTTTACACCACCACCACCCACTTTGACCAATGAGAAACGTCCCTTTTCTGCAAATATACTGTCCCAAGGCCAGAATTGTGACCCCCTATACCCCATTATTCATTTACTTTTCATTTTACTTTCATTTTAATCAAAACAAAAACACACACATACTCCTTTTCTCTCTACTTTTCTCTCTAAGAACTCCATTTCCAGAAGCATTCCAGCCATCAAAACCCATTAATAAACCATACAAATCGTTCTAAACCTCAAGAGAAGCTCGGAGGTGTTATTATTTCGAAAAAGGACCACGGTTGTAAAGATTTTTCGAGCTAGATTCCGACCAAAAACTCATCATCCAAGCTTTTCCTCCGGTAGATTTCTTTATTTTTACCATTCTTATACAAATATTCACTTGCATGAAAGATCTAACGGTGGAAAATGTATTTTTACATAAATCTTTGACTTTTATGGTCAAAAACGTTTTTAAATCGAAATACTCTTTAAATCCACGAATCTGTGAATAAAAATATTTTAGAAACTGTTGAAATGATGTTTTGAATGATATTTACTAATTGCATGTACAATCTAAACAACAAAAACGAATATTTGTAGAGATTATGTCATTTTTATATAAAAACGATTTTTGTCTAAATAGCACCTAGATTTATGATTTTGTGGCCAAAAGTTGTTTAGAAACTGTGAAAACATCATATTTTAAAGTATCTACTGGTTGCATGTCGAAATCTTTAAGTCACGAAACGTTTTTAGCAAGAAAAACACAAAACGGGAATCGGGACAGCAGCTGGTGCGCAGCACCAGTGCTCTGGTGCGCAGCACCGAGCTGCTGTTCCCCCGAAAGTTGTCGTTTTAACTCGTTTTAAGATCATGGTTATATTCTGGACTTTTACCGCTATCATTTTTAGACTGAGATAAATAAAACTAATAACATTGGTGACTAGTATTGGACTTTTTGGACTATTTGAACTATATTATGTATATTATTGTGTTTTAGGTGATTTGTGAGCGGAAGTGACGATATAATTTTTGGGCATGAAATTTGGGCGCGGAAGCGCTGCCCAAATTTCCCTAGAAATTATAAAATCACTTCAGTAAGCAAAAGCACTTAAGACGTAATAATCAAAAACAATAAACTTTCGGACTAAATGCAACGTTAATCGCTTCGGACCAAATTTTCGGAACAACATTGGACTTAACACTTAATTACAATCAAAAGTTACATAATCTCCTATATTATTATTATATAAGAACATAATAATGTAACAACTCATTAAAACTACCTTGGTATTATTAGGCAATCTGTGATTCCCGGCTTTCATACTCCGACCGAGTTTCCAAGTTATCGATCTCTTCGCAATCCATGAGTTACAACCCCTTGTTTTATATATTTTTACATGAATTTGGGGGAAACATAAGATTTCTTACATTTTAAGCCTTATGAAACAAATTGCAATACATCAAACTTTGACTTTTAACTCATTAAACTTTGACTATTTGACTCTTATGCGTAAAACATTTTTCTCTAATTGTATTTATTGGTTCGTTTCTTTTGACTCAACTATATTATTGATGCTTGTATGCGTAACCAACTCTTGATGGGACTATAACACGTTTCCTAAGTGATGCTGTCTCACTCTCTTTTAAAACAAAACTACTTAGTGCCCACTTACTCTTTAGCCTTTTACACACTATTAACTATTTAGCCGTATAGTAATTATGGGTATCGATACTTAGGAAAGAACCGTTCCTTGCTTAGATGGCAGTCTAAGTACATATTACTGAATTTCTCTTTTAACTTCCCGTTGGAGAGGCGGGGAGTTGGGGCCGCACGGTTGATAATCGGATTAGTGTGAACACTTAAGTTATAGATGCCAAGATGTTGATACAAGAAAATCTAATTAACGCATAAACTTATAAACTTTTAGCGATTGTTATCCGCTTCTACTATTTGACTAAATTCGATGCTATTTGGTCTTTACAAATCTAGGGCACCGACTCGCCCGTTATTTGGATTTTTCTAAAAAGTATATAAATTCTTTAAGCGACTTTTCTCCGCTAATCTCCTTTTTGGAAACCCTTACTTTATATACTTTACTCATATTTTTATGTTGACTATCTAAACTGTAACTCACTCACTACCTTCGTAGTTGACACTTTATCTTATGTTTCAGGAAATTAGTGTAAGCATGGTGTGCATGGCATGGACGGGTCGAGGCGGTCGTGTGAGAACCTCTTTGGGAAAAGACTTGGCCATTGTTTTTGGGAATTTTTAATGAAACATTTTGATTGTGTACCAACGTATTAAACTATTGTCTCTTGGTTGTTCGAATGGGATTTTAAACTCTTTTACTTTTAATCAATGACTCATTTACCGTTATGTTTGATATGACCTGTGTAAAGATTTTCCAGCTCTTCACATTCCCGTGTTTCCGCTTTAGCGGGGTGTGACAGACTTGGTATCAGAGCACAGGTTATAGAGAAAAACGGTTTTAAAATTTTTCAAAATGTTTTCGAAACCAAACTATAACCAAGACTTTTCGGAAAATCATATATGGGTCTAAACTTTAGAGAATTAATTATGTGATCTGCATATTTATAATTTAACTACGCATGGCCTGATCACCCATGCCTAGTTCAAAATGGATTATGCAAAGACGGAACGTAATTACTATTGTTAACGGTTTTGAGTCAAAATTCCCGGTACTGTCTTTTCCCGATTCTCACGCGACTGACCCGTACATGCATTTCATTACACATTTCCTTTATCATTTCCTTGTGTCCTCCAGTACTCACGAAACTCTTTACGTCTCAGATCCGTCATGTCTCAATCGTCTCTACCAACCGAAGATACCTCCACGACTATTAGCAGCGGCAACGGGTCTAGCCCGAGGACTGTGTTACCATCCTCTCGTGCAACACCTATTGCGACACCTTTTCGACGATCGGGATCGTTCCAACCCGCACCTCGTCAGCCATCCGTGGACCCGTACGACCCAGCCGGACGCCCTCCGGTTATGGAAGTCTATCCATCGGAACGCCAGTTCCTAGAGGACGCGCGTCGTGCCCGAGGGGCCGGATCACCTTCATCCGGAGTACCACCTAGCCTCCGACTTCCTCCACCCGAGGCATTCCGCAGTGTATTCCACGAGGTTCAGAGGATTGCAGGCGAAACTCAGCAGCAGGCCCTTCACCTATTCGAAGCCTCCGACGAAACCCACAAGCTGGCGGAACAGGCAATCAGGATCATCGCGTCGGCTCAAACCACAGCCCGGACTGTACAAACCCTCATCTATGTCATCTGGGCCATGGGAGCGCTGATATTGGCTATTGCCGCCTTGATGATCTTCGACCGAAGTCACTAGGATCATTGCGGCTCATGCCTCTAGCTAGTCGTAAATTTTCCGTTGTGTACGATTAGGCTAGTATCTATTATCCTTTATGTATTGTACTGTATCTTTCTATTCGAATCTTGTACTCAACTCTTTTGTTTAATGAATGAAGTCTCATTTATTATTATCTAGTGTTACTTATCTTGTGAATCTTGTGCTTATTACGACTATTACTATTCTACCTCTTAAATCCTAATCTTGCGTGTACTACTTGATCAGTCATTTTAATCTCGTGCTATAACTAATTATGGTCACTTAAATTATACTCTTATCATATTCCATTCGTGCGTTCTAAACTAAATCTGTTTCTCTGATTGTAGAATCATGGCTCCTCGCACTAATGCTAGCATCATCGCCGAGCAAGTGGCCGAACAATTGCAAGCTGCGATGCCCAACATGATCGCCCAGATCACCGCCGGAATCAACGCCAACGTCAACACTCACCAGCAACAGCAGCAACAACAGCAACAGCAACAGCAGCAACAGCAACAGCAGAACAATCAAAACCAAAATCAGAATCAGAACCAGCAACTGAACCCTCCTCCATGCACCTACAAGAGCTTCATGGCATGCAAGCCTAAGGAGTTCCACGGCACAACTGGTGCTGTAGGGTTGGTCCAATGGTTCGAGAGTATCGAATCGGTCCTACACATCAGCCGATGTGCCGAGGCGAACAAGGTGGAGTACGCGTCCTGCGTATTCCATGGTCGAGCTCTGTCATGGTGGAACGCTGTTGTCCAAACCCGAGGACGTGACAATGCCTATGCCTTTCCCTGGAACACCTTCAAGAACTTGCTCATTGAGGAATACTGCCCAAGAGGGGAGATTAAGAAGCTCGAGGCTGAGTTGTGGGACCACAAGATGGTTGGGAATGATATTGAGAAATACACTACCCGGTTCCACGAACTCGCCCGACTGGTTCCAAGGCTGGTAACCCCTGAGGAGAACCGGATCGACCTGTACATCTCTGGTCTAGTTCCGGAAATCCGTGGCATGGTCATGTCAGCCGAGCCTCAAACCCTCCAGAGTGCAATCATCCTGGCCCATCGTCTTACTAGCAACCTCCTCACCGCTCCTGGATCCTCCAAGAAGGAGTCAGGAGAGAAGAGGAAGGCCGAATCAACCCCAAGGAGAAGCGACCGCAACAAGAAGAAGACCCGAAGCTACGCCATGACTGCTTCACCTGCACCTGCACCTGCACCTGCACCTACATCTGCACCACCGGCTAAATCTGGGTCTTACACCGGGCCACACCCAAAGTGCAACAAGTGCAGCTTTCACCATCTCGGGAACTGCCCGGTATGCCTCAAGTGCCAGAAGGTAGGACACTTTGCCAAGTATTGCCATGACAAGACAACTACTCCAGCTCAGAAACTGACGTGCTATGAATGCGGGAGCGACCAGCATCTCCGCAATACCTGCCCGAAGCTCAACCGAACTCCACAGAATCAAGGAGTGCAAGGTAGGGGTCGCGCATTCGGATTGACGGCGGAGGAAGCACGTCAGGACCTCAACGCAGTCACTGGTACGTTTTCCCTCAACGATCATTTTGCTTCTGTGCTATTCGACTCAGGAGCCGAGAGGAGTTTTATTTCCTTAGAATTTAGACCCCTCATAGGGTTAGAATCTGAAGTTCTTAAGGATAGTTTTACCGTTGAGTATGCTAACGGTCAAGAATTTGAAGCTAAGGACATAATTCTAGGGTGTTCACTGTGCCTATCTGATAAAATCTTCCCCATCGATCTAATTCCTATCGAACTTTCAAGCTTTGACATTATTGTTGGGATGGACTGGCTATCCCGCTTCCGAGCGGAAATCATTTGTTTCGATAAGCTTATTCGTATCCCTCTTTCGGAAAAAGAGACTCTCGTTGTTCAGGGAGACAAGCCTGGACGACAACTCCGCATCGTATCTTCCATCAAAATGCGCAAGTACCTTCAGAGGGACTATGACGCATTCCTTGTGTCACACCCCGCATAGAAATGGCGGAAACCGAGGTGCGCAGTGTATACGGTATCAGAGATTCAAGGTTACATCAAACATAAATAAACCAAACATCATCAACAAAGATAAAGAGTTGAAGTAAAATACTTATTACAGTCATCCGAATAATATCCAAAATACGACTACAGAGTTTGGGAAACTAAGGAATTACAATACAAAATAAATTCCAGCAAAAAGTCCCAAGTAGCCAATCAAGCAATCATAAAGTAACCTCAAATCCCTGAAAAGCGTTAAAAAAATACGACGTCAACATAAAGTTGGTGAATTATTCGCAATAGTAAATAAAAACATAATAGTATAAAGGTTTTCAATAAGTTTTGACTCAAAAGATAAGATTTGAAGATAAGTCTTTTTGGAAAAGAGATTTCAAAATATATTTGAAGTATATAAAACCTTTCGATAAAATATTCAGATTATTACCATACGGTACCATAATCATTTCATAAAACGTAACCATATCATAAAATAAATACCATACGGAATAAATAACAGCTTTAGGAAATATAAGGTACACCTGAACCATAACAATAATAAGGCAACTAACCCCACCTAGTGTCTCAAACCAGGTTGTTCTCGATAATAATAAACGGTCGTAACATTACTAATACGGACAGGGCTCCTCCCTTATCATAATAACGTATTAGAATGAGGGTTTGTTAGACCCATATAGCGCTATATATACTTCCGGTGGCTCAAAGTTAACAGGTGTGTATACGGGGCCTTGTACTACCACATAGGCGGTACAACTTGGGTGAGATCATCTAAAGCATACTTATCCGCATATAATCATACCATAATACATACATACCATAAATACTTTTATTTAACGCTAATCATGCCCAAAAATATAAAAAAAGGTAAAAAGGGCAACGAATAACTCACAGATAGCAAAGCAATCCAAATCTTTATATGTGTCGGGAAATACAATAATACCGTCAAGCTTCAATGTCTAAGTGCCCTATACATCACGTAAATAAAATATGTCTAAGTATCTCTAAGTCTAGTAGGGTTATGCCTTAATGATTAACGTTTTATACGGGTTTTAAAATAACCAAAGGAATATCGATATCACGGAATAACAAGTGTTTAAATACGTGATTAGTTACTTGCTTAAGAAGGAATTACGTGATCGAAAGAACCACATTCGTGATTAGCAAAAAGGTTACTCGAAATCAAAGAGTTACAAGATTATGGTGTTGAATATGTGTTCAAAAGGTTAATTAAATCAATATGAGTAACATGCATGGGAGGTGATTCACGTGACCAAGAAAATAGGTGACTTCAACTTGCCATGTGCTGGATTAAATGCATGGATAAACAATTACATATGACAATTACGTGACAACAATCAAGACTTACGTGCATGGTGATACTTACGTGCACGAAACATGTAACTTACGTGATCATAAGGACGAGTTACGTGTATGGGATGAATTACGTGCGAAACTTCAAGACTTACGTGCATGGAAGAATTACGTGAACCTTAAGACACAATTACGTGCGAAATACATAAGTTACGTGATCCTTAAACAGACTTACGTGCACGAAATAGAAGTATTACGTGATACCTAGCTGAATTACGTGAAGCTGAAGGAATTTCGTGCGTAATAAGCTAATTACGTGCTATACCGGAAATTTTACGAAAACATCAATCGGAAATCGACTTTTGGAGTGTTTTAAATGTCCATTTGATCTATAATCGAAAACTTATGTCCAGGATAGTAATAGGAACAATAATCTTACATAAAATCCAAGTTTTATCGGTTAAAAATGATAGTTTCGTGATTGACTCAAAATAAAATAAAGTTTAAAATCAAAACGGAGAAATACTTACTTGATCGTAATGAAATTCGGAGGATAGATAGAGGTGATGATGGTGATCAATAATCCGGTCTCGGATCTAAATTTGGGCGGTCGGATCGTCGGAAATGCTAGAGAGAAGGTGGAGGTGTTTGTGTGTGTTTTTAGAGAGAGAAAGGTGTGTTGGTGATTTTGTTTCTTGGAGAAGAAGTGATAATAAGGACAAAAAATCAGAATTTTAGATAAGACAAATGGTTGTTGAGGGACGAATTTTGTAATAAAGTTTGACATAGGACCAATATTGTAATAAAATTTCTCGCGTAGGACTAAAAATGAAATATTTTTAAACGTTAATCTTAATCATATAATTAAGGCATAATTCCCCTAAACTTATCATAAGAGCATACTAGACTTATACTAAAGGCACTTAAGACTATACGTTCCCGACATAAAGATCCGAATCACATACTATATACCCGATAAACGCAAATACACATAAAATATAAATACGATACTCATAAAATACGAATACGATAAATCATAAAAGAACTATAATAGGGTCAAAACACGAACATAAATAAATAAAACGAATACGAGACGATAGAATAATACCGTGAAATTAGCGGATGTCACAGTCTCCCCAAGTAAAAAGAATTTCGTCCTCGAAATTATCACTGGGTACTACTTCCGGGAGAGAGGTGAGGATACTTCCGCAGAATTTCATCTTCGCGTTCCCACGTGAACTCAGCACCAAAACGGGAATTCCAGCGAACTTTGACAATAGGGATCTTGCTTCGTCGCAGACGCTTAACATCACTAGCAACGATCTCGATCGGTTCTTCAACAAAATGAAGCTTGTCGTCAATCTGGAGTTGTTCAAGCGGAACTAATAATGTCTCATCAGCCAGGCACTTCTTCAACTGAGATACATGGAATACGTTATGTACGTTGCTCAGTTCTGCCGGCAATTCTAGTCGATAAGCAGCTGGGCCGACACGGGCTAAGATCTTGAACGGACCCGTGTATCTCGGACTCAGTTTGCTGCGCTTCACAAATCGGACAACCCCTTTCCATGGAGAAACCTTCAACAATACCATGTCTCCAATACTGAACTCAAGAGGTTTCCTACGCTTATCAGCATACTTCTTCTGTCGATCTCTGGCAGTAATCAATCGTTCTCTGATCTTGAAGATCTTGTCCGTGGTCTCTTGTATAATCTCCGGACCGGATATCTGACTATCTCCAACTTCTGCCCAACATACAGGCGATCGACATTTACGGCCATACAAAGCTTCAAACGGTGCGCACTTGATACTAGTGTGATAGCTGTTGTTGTACGAGAACTCGATCAACGGCAAGTGAATATCCCAACTACCACCAAAATCAATAGCGCAAGCTCGTAGCATATCTTCCATAGTCTGGATAGTTCTCTCACTCTGACCATCGGTCTGAGGATGATAAGCGGTACTCATATCTAACCGTGTACCCATAGCAATCTGAAATGTCTTCCAAAATCGCGAAGTGAAACGAGCATCACGATCGGAAATAATCGATACAGGAACACCGTGTTTCGATACAATCTCGGAAATATATAAACGTACGAATCTCTCCATCGGATAATTCTCACGAATCGGAAGGAAATGAGCAGACTTCGTCAGACGATCAACAATAACCCAGATACTGTCATAACCACTCGAAGATCTCGGAAGCTTAGTAACAAAATCCATAGTAATACGCTCCCATTTCCACTCGGGAATCTTCGGTTGTTGGAGTAGCCCAGACGGTTTCTGATACTCAATCTTTACCTTGGAACAAGTCAAACATCGACTAACATACTCAGCGATTTCACGCTTCATACCCGGCCACCAATAAAAATCTTTCAAGTCGTGATACATCTTGTCGGAACCCGGATGAATGGAATAATTTGACTTATGGGCTTCGTCCAGAATCACCTGACGGATACTAACCGGAACCCAAATACGCTCGAGGAAATACAGAACTCCATCCTCCTTCGGTTCTAGTTCCAACGCCAACTTATACAATCTTTCCTCTTTAACACGGCCTTCAGTCATAATACCTTCCTGAGCTTGAATAATCCGAGCCTTTAAACTCGTCTGAATAGATATCACCATAGAACGAATACGGACCGGTTTGACGGTTTCCTTACGACTCAATGCATCAGCAACAACGTTCGCCTTACCAGGATGGTAGCGAATGTCGCAATCATAGTCGTTTAATAACTCAACCCAGCGTCGTTGTCTCATGTTCAGCATCTTCTGATCGAAAATGTGTTGAAGACTCTTGTGATCGGTGAATACAGTACACTTGGTCCCATACAGATAATGTCTCCAAATCTTCAATGCAAAGACGACGGCTCCCAACTCTAGATCATGCGTCGTGTAATTTTGCTCATGGATTTTCAACTGACGCGAAGCGTAAGCTATAACTTTACCATTCTGCATAAGCACACAACCCAGACCCTTGTGCGAAGCGTCGCAGTAAACAACAAAATTCTCGGAACCAACAGGCAGACTAAGAATAGGTGCGTTACACAACCGCTGCTTCAATATTTGAAATGCTTCCTCCTGATCGGTACCCCAAACGAAAGGTTCACTCTTCTGTGTCAGCTTAGTCATAGATGAAGCAATCTTGGAGAAGTTCTCGATAAATCGGCGATAATACCCAGCAAGACCCAAAAATGAACGGATTTCGGTCGGTGACTTCGGTGCAACCCAACTTTTAACAGCTTCAATCTTAGCAGGATCAACATGAATACCCTTCGCGCTAACCACATGGCCAAGGAATTGAACTTCGGATATCCAGAACTCGCACTTAGAGAATTTCGCATACAACTTCTCTTTTCGAAGCACTTCTAGAACAAGGCGCAAATGCTCCTCATGTTCCTTGCGACTTCGGGAATAGATAAGAATGTCGTCGATGAACACGATAACGAATTTGTCAAGATACGGACGACAAATACGGTTCATTAGTTCCATGAATGCTGCAGGGGCGTTTGTCATACCAAACGGCATCACCATGAACTCGTAATGACCATACCGAGTACGAAAAGCAGTCTTAGGTATGTCATCTTCTCGAACTCTCAACTGATGATAACCAGAACGAAGATCGATCTTAGAGAAATAGCAAGAACCCTGAAGTTGATCGAATAAGTCATCAATACGAGGAAGGGGATAACGGTTCTTCACAGTCAACTTGTTTAACTCCCGATAATCAATACATAAACGCATAGAGCCATCCTTCTTCTTAACAAAGAGAACAGGAGCACCCCACGGGGAGAAACTAGGACGAATAAAACCCTTATCGACCAGTTCCTGAATTTGTTTCGACAACTCGAGCATCTCGGAAGGAGCCAAACGATACGGAGCCTTAGCAACAGGTGCTGCTCCAGGAATAAGATCAATACGAAAAATCGGTTTGTCTCTGGGGAGGGACTCCAGGTAAAACGTCGGGAAAAACGTCAGAATACTCGCGAACAATCGGTACACCATCAATCTTTATCGCAGAATCTTTCTTCATCAAGTGAGCGAGATATAAAGAACAACCCTGACGGACGTACTCGCGAACCTTCATACAAGAAATAACTTTAAGGCGTTTCCCGGCCTTGTCTCCATGTACAATCAACTGATCTCCATTCGGCTTCTGAATACGAATAAGCTTCTCATAACAGACTATCTCTCCTTTATGCTTCGCTAACCAATCCATGCCGACTACGACGTCGAAACTACCGAGTTTCATAGGGATAAGGTCGATGGAAAAAGGAATATCGGCTAAAACGAGAGAGATATCACGTATAACTTCCTTAACACAGGCACATCTACCATCAGCTATTTCTACTTCATAGGCAGGCTCTAAAAGACTAGAGGCACGGTTTACTAAGGGGCGAAAGTCACTAGAAATGAAGCTTCTATCGGCACCCGAATCAAATAGAATAAAAGCAGGATAATCGTCAACAAGAAATGTACCAGTAACTACGGTAGGATCCTGATGAGCTTCCGCAGATTCCATAGCAAAAGCTCGGCTCTTTGCAGGGTTTCCTCTAGCGCTAGTACCAGCACCAGGAGTAGGATGGGAAGTAGACGATACAAGCTTGGGACACTGCTGACGAAGGTGACCCATTTCTCCACACTCATAACATGCTCCAACAGTTCTTCTACAAAATTGCTCCGTGTGGCCTAACTTCTTGCAGCGTTTACAAACCCAACACGCTACGTTAGCCGCATGAGCACTATTACAAGTGTCACACCTAGGGTGTTTACCCTGATAACCAGTTCCAGCACCAGTCAATGCATACACCTGAGGAAGTTGAGGCCTCTGGTCATGGCTACGGCTCCTCTTCCTCGAATTACTTCCATCCCTTCTAGCAGATCTACCAGTATCCCTACGACTCACAACTGGCTGCAGTGTACCACCACGGATTGCACTAGCGACCAACCTACCCGCAATATCAACGGCGCTCTGAAGTGTACCCGGAAGATGAGAAATAATATGGTCTCGCATAGTCTGCGGCAAACCATTCGCGAACCGTTCAATCCTCTCGTTCTCAGTACGAGCCAGACGAGGAACCAGGACGCATAAGTCATAGAAGCGGTTCACATACCCACGATAGTTAGAACCTTGCATAGTTAGGTTCCAAAACTCATCCTCCAATCGCTGCGTCTCAGACGACGGCACATATTCTTTCTTCATCATAACTTTCAAATTCTCCCAGGTCATCAAGGTGACAGCAGCTCGACCTTGAACCTTCTTTACAGAGTTCCACCAAGTGAGGGCTTTACCCTGGAACAGATAGGTAGCATACTTAACACGGCTCTCATCAGCACATCCTGATACGTCAAATACGGACTCCATCTTCTCAAACCATTGTAGGGTGGCAACTGCATCTTCAGTGCCCCTAAACTCAGTAGGTTTGCAGTCCAGGAAGGCTTTATACGAACAGCCTCTGGGTGGATCTTCAATCACAATACTTGGTCCACCTACTCCTACGTGCACCGCTCTTCCCACATCGGAACCATCGCGCCCAGACGCCATACCTTCCGCTCCAATATCTGGCATTACAGGTTCTTCAAACCCTAGGTCAGCATCTTGCGCTGGTGTCTCCTTAAGCTGTGCCACAATCGCTGGGATAGCTGCAGCAATTTGTTCCGCAATCAGCTGACTAATGTTCGGAATAGCAGGAGTAGCGTTGGGGACAGCAGTGGTGTCCGGAGGCGTAGCACCCGCTCTCATAGGGACGCGACCTCGTCTTGCCGACCTCCTCGTAGCAGTGACGGCAGGAGTGGCTCTAGTAGCTCTAGTAGAAGAAGCTCTAGAAGAAGTTCTCTTAGGCGGCATCTTCTACGAATATCAAACGGAATAAATCAGAACGATAAACTGTATGTGCGACTAAAACGAGCAGGCCTCAAAGCATAAAAAGCGAAATAAAAGCACATATAGCATACAAATCACATACAGGCCCACAAAAGAAAGAAATGCGCACATAGAGTAAATCAGATAGGTCCAAAAGCCTAGGTCATAGTCTAAGTGATTCCGTAAGGTCACTTAGTTCGCTATAACCATTGGCTCTGATACCAACTTCTGTCACACCCCGCATAGAAATGGCGGAAACCGAGGTGCGCAGTGTATACGGTATCAGAGATTCAAGGTTACATCAAACATAAATAAACCAAACATCATCAACAAAGATAAAGAGTTGAAGTAAAATACTTATTACAGTCATCCGAATAATATCCAAAATACGACTACAGAGTTTGGGAAACTAAGGAATTACAATACAAAATAAATTCCAGCAAAAAGTCCCAAGTAGCCAATCAAGCAATCATAAAGTAACCTCAAATCCCTGAAAAGCGTTAAAAAAATACGACGTCAACATAAAGTTGGTGAATTATTCGCAATAGTAAATAAAAACATAATAGTATAAAGGTTTTCAATAAGTTTTGACTCAAAAGATAAGATTTGAAGATAAGTCTTTTTGGAAAAGAGATTTCAAAATATATTTGAAGTATATAAAACCTTTCGATAAAATATTCAGATTATTACCATACGGTACCATAATCATTTCATAAAACGTAACCATATCATAAAATAAATACCATACGGAATAAATAACAGCTTTAGGAAATATAAGGTACACCTGAACCATAACAATAATAAGGCAACTAACCCCACCTAGTGTCTCAAACCAGGTTGTTCTCGATAATAATAAACGGTCGTAACATTACTAATACGGACAGGGCTCCTCCCTTATCATAATAACGTATTAGAATGAGGGTTTGTTAGACCCATATAGCGCTATATATACTTCCGGTGGCTCAAAGTTAACAGGTGTGTATACGGGGCCTTGTACTACCACATAGGCGGTACAACTTGGGTGAGATCATCTAAAGCATACTTATCCGCATATAATCATACCATAATACATACATACCATAAATACTTTTATTTAACGCTAATCATGCCCAAAAATATAAAAAAAGGTAAAAAGGGCAACGAATAACTCACAGATAGCAAAGCAATCCAAATCTTTATATGTGTCGGGAAATACAATAATACCGTCAAGCTTCAATGTCTAAGTGCCCTATACATCACGTAAATAAAATATGTCTAAGTATCTCTAAGTCTAGTAGGGTTATGCCTTAATGATTAACGTTTTATACGGGTTTTAAAATAACCAAAGGAATATCGATATCACGGAATAACAAGTGTTTAAATACGTGATTAGTTACTTGCTTAAGAAGGAATTACGTGATCGAAAGAACCACATTCGTGATTAGCAAAAAGGTTACTCGAAATCAAAGAGTTACAAGATTATGGTGTTGAATATGTGTTCAAAAGGTTAATTAAATCAATATGAGTAACATGCATGGGAGGTGATTCACGTGACCAAGAAAATAGGTGACTTCAACTTGCCATGTGCTGGATTAAATGCATGGATAAACAATTACATATGACAATTACGTGACAACAATCAAGACTTACGTGCATGGTGATACTTACGTGCACGAAACATGTAACTTACGTGATCATAAGGACGAGTTACGTGTATGGGATGAATTACGTGCGAAACTTCAAGACTTACGTGCATGGAAGAATTACGTGAACCTTAAGACACAATTACGTGCGAAATACATAAGTTACGTGATCCTTAAACAGACTTACGTGCACGAAATAGAAGTATTACGTGATACCTAGCTGAATTACGTGAAGCTGAAGGAATTTCGTGCGTAATAAGCTAATTACGTGCTATACCGGAAATTTTACGAAAACATCAATCGGAAATCGACTTTTGGAGTGTTTTAAATGTCCATTTGATCTATAATCGAAAACTTATGTCCAGGATAGTAATAGGAACAATAATCTTACATAAAATCCAAGTTTTATCGGTTAAAAATGATAGTTTCGTGATTGACTCAAAATAAAATAAAGTTTAAAATCAAAACGGAGAAATACTTACTTGATCGTAATGAAATTCGGAGGATAGATAGAGGTGATGATGGTGATCAATAATCCGGTCTCGGATCTAAATTTGGGCGGTCGGATCGTCGGAAATGCTAGAGAGAAGGTGGAGGTGTTTGTGTGTGTTTTTAGAGAGAGAAAGGTGTGTTGGTGATTTTGTTTCTTGGAGAAGAAGTGATGGACGAATAAGGACAAAAAATCAGAATTTTAGATAAGACAAATGGTTGTTGAGGGACGAATTTTGTAATAAAGTTTGACATAGGACCAATATTGTAATAAAATTTCTCGCGTAGGACTAAAAATGAAATATTTTTAAACGTTAATCTTAATCATATAATTAAGGCATAATTCCCCTAAACTTATCATAAGAGCATACTAGACTTATACTAAAGGCACTTAAGACTATACGTTCCCGACATAAAGATCCGAATCACATACTATATACCCGATAAACGCAAATACACATAAAATATAAATACGATACTCATAAAATACGAATACGATAAATCATAAAAGAACTATAATAGGGTCAAAACACGAACATAAATAAATAAAACGAATACGAGACGATAGAATAATACCGTGAAATTAGCGGATGTCACACCTTGCCCATGTCGTCGAGCGTAAACCTTCTGAGACTCGACTCCAAGATATTCCTGTAGTCAAGGATCATCCCGAAGTCTTTCCCGAGGATTTACCTGGGCTTCCACCTAAACGACAAGTGGAATTCCGAATAGACCTCATCCCTGGAGCAGCGCCGGTTGCCAAGACACCATATCGTCTGGCGCCACCCGAAATGCTGGAACTGTCGAAACAGTTACAAGAACTCCTAGACCATGGCCTTATTCGTCCAAGTTCGTCCCCCTGGGGAGCCCCAATCCTCTTCGTCAAAAAGAAAGACGGATCCTTCCGTATGTGTATCGACTATCGAGAGTTGAACAAGCTGACCGTCAAGAACCGATACCCTCTCCCGAGGATCGACGATCTTTTCGACCAGTTGCAGGGTGCAACCTATTTCTCCAAGATCGACCTCCGTTCGGGTTATCACCAGGTTCGCGTCAGTGAGTCCGACGTCCCGAAAACCGCTTTTCGCACCCGATACGGCCATTACGAATTCCTTGTCATGCCTTTTGGTCTGACCAACGCACCAGCAGTGTTCATGGATTTGATGAACAGAGTGTGTAGGCCATACCTAGACAAGTTCGTGATTGTATTCATAGACGACATTCTCATCTACTCGAGGAACAAGGAAGATCACGCGAAGCACCTTAAACTCATTTTGGAACTCCTCCAGGAACAGAAGTTGTACGCCAAATTCTCGAAGTGTGAATTTTGGCTCCGAGAGGTACATTTCCTTGGTCATGTGGTAAACCAAGAAGGGATTCATGTAGATCCAGCCAAAATCGAAGCGATTGAAAAATGGCAAGCTCCGACAACCCCGACAGAAATCCGTCAGTTCCTAGGATTAGCGGGTTACTACCGAAGATTCATTGAGAATTTCTCAAAAATCGCAAAACCTCTCACCGAACTCACTCAAAAGGATAAGGACTTTATCTGGGGAAAAGATCAGGAGGATTCCTTTCAGCAACTCAAACACCAATTATGTCACGCACCGATCTTGTCTCTGCCAGAGGGCACGGATAACTTTATAGTGTTTTGCGATGCCTCCCACCAAGGACTTGGGTGCGTTCTAATGCAGAAGGACAAGGTCATCGCTTATGCTTCCAGGCAGCTTAAGATCCACGAGCAGAACTACACCACCCACGACTTAGAATTGGGAGCAGTCGTGTTTGCCTTGAAGATTTGGAGACACTACCTGTATGGTACTAAGTGTACGGTCTATACTGACCACAAGAGCCTCCAGCACATTTTAGATCAGAAAATGCTCAACATGAGGCAACGAAGATGGATAGAACTGTTGAGTGACTACGATTGCGAGATCAAATACCACCCGGGTAAGGCAAACGTAGTAGCAGATGCCCTGGGTAGGAAGGAAAGGGTAAAGCCATCTCGAGTTCGAGCATTGGGTATGCAAGTTCAGACGAGCCTTCGAGCGCAGATTGCAAACGCGCAGCAAGAGGCATTAAAGCCCGAGAACATTAAGGCCGAAACACTTCATAAGCACGAGAAAGAATTCGAACGCAAGTCGGACAGAATTTATTATTTCAAGGGTCGAGCATGGATTCCGAGATCTGAGGATCTCCGCAAACTCATTTTGGACGAGGGCCACCGATCTAGATATTCCATTCATCCGGGATCCGACAAGTTATACAAGGACCTCCGAGAATACTACTGGTGGCCGGGCATGAAGAAGGATATCGCCATGTATGTAGCTAAGTGCCTTACTTGCTCCAAGGTCAAGGCGGAATATCAAAAGCCCTCAGGTTTACTTCAGCAACCGGAAATTCCAATGTGGAAGTGGGAGCAAATTTCTATGGACTTCGTCACCAAGTTGCCCCGTACGGCTAAGGGTAGCGACACGATCTGGGTAATCGTGGACCGTCTGACGAAATCCGCTCATTTCTTGCCAATTCGGGAAAATTATTCGATGGAGAAGCTCGCTCAAGTCTATATCAACGAGATCGTCTCTCGTCATGGAACCCCACTCTCCATCATCTCCGATAGGGACAGCCGATTCACCTCCCGCTTCTGGAACGTTCTTCAGAAATCCTTAGGTACACGATTAGACCTCAGCACAGCGTATCATCCTCAGACTGACGGCCAGAGCGAAAGGACGATCCAGACACTTGAGGATATGCTGAGAGCATGCGTGGTAGATTTCGGAGGAAATTGGGACACTCACCTCCCCTTGGTCGAATTCTCCTATAATAACAGCTACCATGCCAGCATCAAGTGCGCGCCGTTCGAGGCTCTCTATGGGCGTAAGTGCCGGTCACCGCTCTGCTGGCTAGAGGCTGGCGACCGACAACTTACGAGACTCGATATCGTCCAGGCGACCATCGACAAGATCACCACTATCCGTGAAAGACTGCAGACATCCCGTACCCGACAAAAGAGCTACGCTGACAACCGAAGGAAGCCCCTCGAGTTCCAAGTTTGCGACCGAGTACTCCTCAAAGTGTCACCCTGGAAAGGGGTAGTCCGCTTCGGGAAGCGCGGTAAACTAAGTCCGAGGTACACCGGTCCATTTGAAGTCATTGAGCGCATTGGTCCCGTTGCCTATCGTCTTCAACTCCCTCAGGCTCTCGCAAGTGTTCATAACGTGTTCCATGTCTCACACTTGAAAAAGTGTCTGTCTGACGAGACCATCGTCATCCCTATAGACGAGGTCAAAATCGACAGCAAGTTAAACTTCATCGAGGAACCGCTCGAAGTTGTCGACCGCGAGGTCAAACAGCTTAGACAGAGCCGTATTCCGATAATCAAGGTTCGATGGAACTCTCGACGCGGTCACGAATTCACGTGGGAGCGTGAAGACCAATTCCGTCAGAAGTATCCCCATCTGTTCGAGAACTCTTCTACCTGATAGGACGCACTAAATTTCGGGACGAAATTTCTTTCAACCCGGGGAGGATGTGACAACCGTCAAAAATTCAGGTACTTATTCAATTATTATATCGGTTCGAAACGTAGGTTACTTCTTTGTCTCGTTCGCCTTATTCTAGTTCGTAACTTTTAAGTCTATACTTTGTCGGAACCAGTGTCGGAATAACTTCCGGGATCAAATTATAATTCCTAATACCAAGGAAAACACCTATTGAACTTTCCTAAGTTCATAACTTATCATAATTAAGAACTTTCAATTAACAAAAAGGTCCAACGAAGCAATAACGCTAAAACGAAAAATCAGGAAATCCGGAAAACTGCCCGGTGCGCAGCACCCCTTGCTGGGTGCGCAGCACCTGGCTCCAGGATTTTCAAAAATGTTACAGTTTTAGTCCTTTTCTCGTTTTACACCACCACCACCCACTTTGACCAATGAGAAACGTCCCTTTTCTGCAAATATACTGTCCCAAGGCCAGAATTGTGACCCCCTATACCCCATTATTCATTTACTTTTCATTTTACTTTCATTTTAATCAAAACAAAAACACACACATACTCCTTTTCTCTCTACTTTTCTCTCTAAGAACTCCATTTCCAGAAGCATTCCAGCCATCAAAACCCATTAATAAAACATACAAATCGTTATAAACCTCAAGAGAAGCTCGGAGGTGTTATTATTTCGAAAAAGGACCACGGTTGTAAAGATTTTTGGAGCTAGATTCCGACCAAAAACTCATCATCCAAGCTTTTCCTCCGGTAGATTTCTTTATTTTTACCATTCTTATACAAATATTCACTTGCATGAAAGATCTAACGGTGGAAAATGTATTTTTACATAAATCTTTGACTTTTATGGTCAAAAACGTTTTTAAATCGAAATACTCTTTAAATCCACGAATCTGTGAATAAAAATGTTTTAGAAACTGTTGAAATGATGTTTTGAATGATATTTACTAATTGCATGTACAATCTAAACAACAAAAACGAATATTTGTAGAGATTATGTCATTTTTATATAAAAACGATTTTTGTCTAAATAGCACCTAGATCTATGATTTTGTGGCCAAAAGTTGTTTAGAAACTGTGAAAACATCATATTTTAAAGTATCTACTGGTTGCATGTCGAAATCTTTAAGTCACGAAACGTTTTTAGCAAGAAAAACACAAAACGGGAATCGGGACAGCAGCTGGTGCGCAGCACCAGTGCTCTGGTGCGCAGCACCGAGCTGCTGTTCCCCCGAAAGTTGTCGTTTTAACTCGTTTTAAGATCATGGTTATATTCTGGACTTTTACCGCTATCATTTTTAGACTGAGATAAATAAAACTAATAACATTGGTGACTAGTATTGGACTTTTTGGACTATTTGAACTATATTATGTATATTATTGTGTTTTAGGTGATTTGTGAGCGGAAGTGACGATATAATTTTTGGGCATGAAATTTGGGCGCGGAAGCGCTGCCCAAATTTCCCTAGAAATTATAAAATCACTTCAGTAAGCAAAAGCACTTAAGACGTAATAATCAAAAACAATAAACTTTCGGACTAAATGCAACGTTAATCGCTTCGGACCAAATTTTCGGAACAACATTGGACTTAACACTTAATTACAATCAAAAGTTACATAATCTCCTATATTATTATTATATAAGAACATAATAATGTAACAACTCATTAAACTACCTTGGTATTATTAGGCAATCTGTGATTCCCGGCTTTCATACTCCGACCGAGTTTCCGAGTTCTCGATCTCTTCGCAATCCGTGAGTTACAACCCCTTGTTTTATATATTTTTACATGAATTTGGGGGAAACATAAGATTATTTACATTTTAAAGCCTTATGAAACAAATTTGCAATACATCAAACTTTGACTTTTAACTCATTAAACTTTGACTATTTGACTCTTATGCGTAAAACATTTTTCTCTAATTGTATTTATTGGTTCGTTTCTTTTGACTCAACTATATTATTGATGCTTGTATGCGTAACCAACTCTTGATGGAACTATAACACGTTTCCTAAGTGATGCTGTCTCACTCTCTTTTAAAACAAAACTACTTAGTGCCCACTTACTCTTTAGCCTTTTACACACTATTAACTATTTAGCCGTATAGTAATTATGGGTATCGATACTTAGGAAAGAACCGTTCCTTGCTTAGATGGCAGTCTAAGTACATATTACTGAATTTCTCTTTTAACTTCCCGTTGGAGAGGCGGGGAGTTGGGGCCGCACGGTTGATAATCGGATTAGTGTGAACACTTAAGTTATAGATGCCAAGATGTTGATACAAGAAAATCTAATTAGTTACTTACGCATAAACTTATAAACTTTTAGCGATTGTTATCCGCTTCTACTATTTGACTAAATTCGATGCTATTTGGTCTTTACAAATCTAGGGCACCGACTCGCCCGTTATTTGGATTTTTCTAAAAAGTATATAAATTCTTTAAGCGACTTTTCTCCGCTAATCTCCTTTTTGGAAACCCTTACTTTATATACTTTACTCATATTTTTATGTTGACTATCTAAACTGTAACTCACTCACTACCTTCGTAGTTGACACTTTATCTTATGTTTCAGGAAATTAGTGTAAGCATGGTGTGCATGGCATGGACGGGTCGAGGCGGTCGTGTGAGAACCTCTTTGGGAAAAGACTTGGCCATTGTTTTTGGGAATTTTTAATGAAACATTTTGATTGTGTACCAATGTATTAAACTATTGTCTCTTGGTTGTTCGAATGGGATTTTAAACTCTTTTACTTTTAATCAATGACTCATTTACCGTTATGTTTGATATGACCTGTGTAAAGATTTTCCAGCTCTTCACATTCCCGTGTTTCCGCTTTAGCGGGGTGTGACAGAACACTCCCCTCGGCGGAACACTCCCCTCGACAGAACACTACCATGGGCGAAACACTCCCATGGGAGGTAGTGCTCTACTTCGTAACACACTGATCACAGGTAGTTCTTTACCTCGTAACACACGGAGCACATGAAGTCCTCTACCTCGTTACCCACGGAGCACAAATAGTGCTCTACCTCGTTAACACACGGAGCACATGTAGTGCTCTGCCTCGTAACACACAGAGCGCATGTAGTGCTCTACCTCGTAACACACCGAGCACAAGTAGTGCTCTACCTCGTAACACTTCCCGCAACCTGACATCAATTTTGCTCACCCATGCACATTGGGTCATCATTAGCGGCTCACAAAATATAATACTAAGGCCCACGGCCCGTAAATGGAAACCTAATCCATTGCTTATAAATACATGATCATTTGTCAGATTTCAACAGACTAGAATATTCAATTCCTGACACACGTACCATAGATTTTTTTTAATCTTTTACGTCATCAAACTTAATCAATACGTCACCTTAGGTTCGTCAAGAGCTTGGTAAGTTTGCACTGCGCCCGCAGAAGACCGTATTGGTTAACTGATATCGCGTTATATATACATATTTATCTTTATAATATCTTCACATTTGTAGTCTAATTTTATAATAAATCATTGAATGTGATACTTAATTGCTTTATTTTTATTATTCAAGTTCAAGGAATAGACGTCGTAAGAAATGAAAGAAAACAAGATATAAATGTGGAGAAAATGCTTAAGCTTTAAAAGTTTGTGTCGGTAATGAATGATATAAAATTTGATGTTAAGATATTGAGAAAAAGATATAAAGTAAACTATTTCAAATGGATAATATCGAATTAATATTGTGAGAGCGTGGACAGAAGAAAATAAAAACCAATTCTAACATAACAAGGAAAAGTCCACCGCCTTCTTGAATAGATCATTATCCACAACCTAAAAAGATATTATATATATTCCCAAGGTTGTAAATAACGTAAGGTGTGGCATGGTGGCGAGGCCAAGCCTCAAGCTTTGTAAGACATGACGAGACATGACGTTTTTCAATGCTTGACAAGGCGGAAAAATTTTAATAAATTTTAGAATTTTTATATATACTTGTATATATATTACTCTTATTAAGTTGTATCAATAAACAATAAATTAACAAAAAGTCAATGTTTTTATATTTTAATATACATCTAATCTAAATATAGTAACCAATTAAACAAAAATCAATATAATCAAAGAATCTTTATAGTCATTTTTAAATTCTTTTAACACTTTTTAAGGTTTTTTTTTATAATTTTTTTTCCATAACGCGTTACAAAAAACTTAGTAAATAACATGTTAAAGCTCGCCATGACGCGCCTTTTCACGTTTTTTGGACGCCACGCCTTACAACGACGCCTTGCATGTTTTCGTAACGTCTAGTTCACGGCTCACGTCATGTCGTGTTATTTAGAATCTTGTATATTCCTTCCTATTCCAATTATGAGGCATGCACGTGGGAGGAGTTTTTCAGGTCAAGGATTTATTCTAAAGCCTAGTATTTAATTCAAGGAGTTTGGAAACAATTAGTATTTTTGGTTTTGGCTGCGAAGAAGAAAAAGAGAAGCGGAGGTATTCGTTTATGTCGAAGAAAAAACCTTGTATGTTTAATCATTGAATTTTGGTATTTGATTATTACTTCATGAGAAAAGATCATTTAAGACCAATAATTTTCTTGAGACAAAAAGACATTATTTTGGCCCTTGATCCCATTTAATCTAATAGTTAAGATTAAAACCAATACCATTTTTCTTTTGTTTTTAAATTAATTTATCTCACAAACCGTTGATGGTTAGACGAAACAAAATACACCGTTGCGATCGTCTCGTTTTTATCTTTAATTAGAGCAGTGATGTTATATACTTTCGCCGACTTTTTATTTTATTTTATTTTTTTTATGGGTATTGAAATTATAACGATAATATCATATATGATATTTACATCATTACGTAAAATTGTATAAAAGAGAATTACTATAAAATGTATAAACTACCTAAATTTAGAAAAAAAAATCGAATTTTAACTAGTTTTATTTTTTCTCGTTTTTTGACATAAAATGTGATATACTAAAATCACATATGATACTACTATATCATATGTGATATTACTGTAAATCATATATGATATGAATATAAATCATATGTGATATATATTAAAATCGCATATGATAATATTATATCATATGTGATATTACTGTAAATCATATATGATATGAATATAAATCATATGTGATATATACTAAAATCACATATGATAATTTCATATCATATGTGATATTCGTGTAAATCATATATGATATGAATATAAATCATATGTGATATATACTAAAATCATATATGATAATACAATATAATATGTGATATTACTGTAAATCATATATGATATAAATATAAATCATATATGATATTATGTATGTAAAAATTTTAAAACTTAAAAGACAATAACACACATGATTTTAACTCTAAATATGAATTTTAATACACAACAATGTTATACAACGTATAACCTATATAGACCCAGAAAAAAGTTCGAATTTTGACGACTTTTATTTTTTCGTTTATGGCCAAATGTTGAAATTCATAAGACAATATCACATATGATTTGAACACTAAATACGAGTTTGGAAACATAGATTTGTTATATTACATACAATCAACTTAAATCAAAAAGAAAAACAAAAAAATAATATGTGAAACTACTTATATCATATATGATAAAACAGTGATTTGTAATATAAAATTTCAAAACTCGTAAAAAAAATCCGAAAATAAATTTCGTTAAAAGTATATCGAGTGGGTGCTCTATAGAAAGAGGAAAAAATGCTCGTTTTAATGGTACAATTTATTCGTTTAATACATTTACCGTTTATGAGATAATTAATATTTAAACAAAAAAAAAGTTATGATGGATTTTTGAAATAAAGAGTTGTGATTGGTCCGTTTGGTCTCAAATTTTTTAATAGTCTTTCTTGATCTCAGCCCTATGTCAATATGTTAACATAATTCAAAAATATAAGTTTCATTTTACGAACTAAATTATGCAAACTTCGTGTTTTTTTGTTTTTTCCCAACATTAAATCGTAAACATTGAACCACATGGGAAAGCCTAGTGGGGAAAAACACAATCTCTACGAATTCTATGTTCGATCCGTGGAGAAAAAAACTTATAGACATTTAGACTCACGCGTTACGACTTAAGATATTTTGCAAAGCAAGTTGTTGCCTTGGGATAAGTCGATTCGCAAAGCCCGTCCATAAAAAAAAAAAAAAAAAAAAAAAACCCAAAACAGCTCGGTCGAAGCTTTGGTTCACTGGTTGATTTCATTTTTTTTCTTCTGCCATCGTAATTTAAAAAAAAAAATGGTGAATTGAACGATGACTAACAAATTTTAACAAAAATCAAATCCAGAAATCAACAATGATGAATTCTGAAGAAAGTAGAAACAGTTCGTTTACAGAACTAAAACAGTATTGTTTACAGCTTCTAGAACTCCTCAGAAACCCTAACTATAAAGGCAGCACCACTGTTATCGGTAATCTTCTTCGATTCATTCGCCGCTCTCGTTCGAATGATCTGCAACCGTTTTTCGAGTATGTTAACTTCATTTCTCGAATTCAGTTATGTAATTTATGTTTATATAGTTTTTGTATATCACTATAATTATGTCAATGATGTTGATTATTCGTTAAAATGCTTAGAAGCTTTAGAATTAGCCTGTTTGCGGTGAACCGATGATCGTAGTTGTTGCAATGTCAGAGAATTAGTCTCCTCAACTCGATTTTAAACTCATATTTCGGTTTCGTTTTATACACAAATATGCATATAGAGGAATTCATTTTTTGGAAGTTTAGAAATTAAATGAGCTCGGCGAAGGACAATAATAAGGTGTAGTTAAGATTGGGGAAGTTTTATTTGTTTTTAGGTTTAAACATTTTTTTTCGGTGATGGTATTAGTTTAGCAACTATCGTTTGTTTTTATTTTTAGCTAATTTGAAATTCTCACTTACATTATTCTAAGAAATATGGAGGAACTATGGGTTCTTATATAAATAACTTAAATGTGATAAAAATTGTTATGATATGAAGTTAATACAAAAAGATGTGCGGTTGATTTAGACATGGTTTGAATGTTTACTTTAGTATCTGCAATTTTGTTAACAAAGCGTGTTGTATAATGATGCAACTATCAGTATTTGTCTTTTTAAGCTTGATTTCTATGATGTTGGTTTCTTGACATTTGATTACTGTTATCTTTTTAGCTATACATTGTTTCCACTGCTGCTTCTGCTGGAGGCTGCTGTGGAATGTCGATCTTCAACAAAGGACGAGTTTAAAGAAAAGCCCCCTAAAATTAGCGATGCTGTGGCAGAAGGCACGGTTCAATGTCTCGAAGAACTTCTAATGAGATGTCGTGTAGTATCCGTGGAACAGGTATTTGAAATAACCTATTCAATTTCGTTTCTTATTTATTGAAATGACTGATTAAGAGTTTTATACCGTTTGGAAATACGAAGATGGCTGTGATTCTGAAAAAGTTAACTAATGCTGCAATGCTCTCTCCATCCGAGGCCTCAGAGGAGTTTCGTGAAGGAGTTATCAGGTGTTTTAAGGCACTACTTCTTGGGTCATGTTTGTGTTCCAGCGCTTCTTGCACATGCAAGGAAATTAAAGGTGTGCCTATGCTTCTAGACAAAACATATTCAAAATCGTTCCATGATGTATTCCCAGTTCATGAAGAAAACCCGGAGGAATGTTTACTTGCATTCCTTCGATCTCAATCTGCAGCTGTTGCTGTTGGACACTGGCTGTCACTTCTGCTGAAAGTATGTATTCTTTAAAAGTATATATGTTTTCGTTGTTATATTATAATATAATAATATAATTTTTTATATGAACTTCATCTTGATTTTTCCCCCCTCTGTGTAGGCTGCAGATGTTGAGGCAACAAGAGGACATATAGGCAGCTCTAAGCTTCGTGTGGAAGCCTTTATGACTCTTCGTGTGCTTGTTGCTAAGGTAAATGTATCTTTTTAATCTAAAAGCTAGCAGCTTTATATCGGAAAGCCAACTTTCACAACACAATAATTTTAACTAATAAAATCATAGGCTATAAACGAAGTTATTCTTGAAGCTCACACTTGCTGCCTTATAAAATTTTGTATAACATATACACCAAATCTTGCTATATCAAATGATTCCCTTTGGAAAACTTGAAATTTATTGCCCAGGCTGTCTACAGAAAAAAAACAAAGATCTGAAAACCCTTTCCAGCCAGCTTGAACCATCTTATGCAACAAGCTTCTTCAAAATAGCTCAAGAAATCGAGAATCTCCAAGATAGAAAACATAATCCGGCAACGTTTACCAATAATAACTACTACTTCCATTAGCCCCCTTAACACAAAAAGGGCTTTAAACCGATTTCTACCTAATTGAAATATTGTCCATAGCTAACTAGTATTTTCCATAACCAATCATTAACCTTTATACCCAAAAGTAAATAAACCGAAAACACATCCCTCGTTCCCCAAACCTCTATTTACTGACTAAATTTATTATAAAGGTGTTGAGTTTTATACCTCAAGTATTTTCACTATCTTCACTTAGCTTTGCAATTCAAAGTTGTTTAAAGTATATATTTTTTCAATTGGTTTATTGTTTCTGTCTTCCACCGGACAACTCTTCAATTAGTCTTTCTTAAGGTATCTCTTGCTGCCACTTTTACTGTTTTGAAACTTTTACAGCGTTAATAACTTTCGATGCTGAGATCGTTTCTATAACACAAGATTGTATAGCTGTTAAAATTGTTACATATATATATATATATATATATATATATATATATATATATATATATAGACGGAAGCATGTATATTTATATTTTACATAGCATACATTATGGAGTTTTTTTTTATTTAAATCACTTACATGTTTATGTCATTTGTTTATATCTTTTCAGGTTGGTTCAGCTGATCAACTAGCTTTCTTTTTACCTGGAGTTGTTAGTCAAATTGGAAAAGTTTTGCATGTATCAAAAACAATGATTAGTGGGGCTGCAGGAAGTATGGAAGCTTTGGACCAAGCACTAAGAGGTTTGACCGAGTTTCTCATGGTAGTTTTTCAAGACGAGGCTAATATCTCCAGTCTTGATGACAGTGACATTGATTTAAATACGAAGAAATCTCCATTATCATTTCTGGAGGATCTCCGCCGCTTATCTGGCAAAAAGCAAGATCAGGTTGAAGTTATAGCAACAAAATCAATCAAAAAGTCTTCAAAATCTGATGTTAAAAAATCCTTGCATGTGGAACGTACACGAGAATGGATTGCAACAGCTTCTTCTCATGTGAATAAAATTTTGTCTGCAGTTTTTCCTCATGTAAGCCCAGAAAACTATTCGATTTCATTTTCTTACATTTATCATGTTTTTTTAATTCTAAATGTGTATAGATTTATATGTTATTATTAGCTTTCTGTTCATCCAGCCAAGAGGGTGAGACAGGGGACCCTGGCTGCTATTCAAGGACTCTTGTCAACATGCAGTCGCACCCTGAAAGAAAGTAGATTTATGCTTCTGGTTAGTTCTATTGTTGGTTTCAAATTTTTTATTTTTTATTTTCTACATTACGTTTACTGATTGTGAAACGATTTACAATTCAGGAATGTTTATGTGCTTTAGTTTCTGATGATGATGAAGAGGTGTCGGCACCTGCCCAGATGTTTCTTGGAACTTTGTTTTCATCAAGTGGGAAGAATTACATAGAACGTGATCTTGCTGTTATATTTAACAGGTATTTTTTTTTTAATTTGTTCAATGTATTTCTCATAGTTAGTGCCTTTTTGTAATCTTGTAATCTTATCGGTTTTTAGCGAAATTACAGACTCTTTGAAAAGCTTCCGGAAGTTGTTGCTGGAGGGGAACACTCGCTTGAACATTCTCAAAAGTTACTCGTATTAATTTACTACTCTGGTCCCCAACTTGTTAAAGATCGTCTTCTGCATTCTCCTGTAAGTTCACTTTATACGTGCCTACATTTGTTATTGTTTGACTTTTGACCTTTGACCTTTGAGTTAATATCTAATGTAGGTGACAGCCGCTCGATTCTTTGATACACTGACCCTTTGTTTTAGCCCAAATTCTGTATTTTCTTTCTCATTGGACAAACTGCTTTTGGAGAGACCGTCTTCGGTTGGGTATTTGCGCTCTATAACTGAAATGAAAGCTACTAGTTTCATTGCAAATGAGAAGAAGGTTTCTATTGAGTCTAGTGCTTATGAAGAAACCAATTCTTGTAAAATTCAAAATGAGTACGATCTGCCACGAATGCCGCCTTGGTTTTCTTCTTCTGGCAATCAGAAACTTTACAAAGCACTTGCAGGGATCCTTAGACTTGTAAGCTTGTCTCTTGTTGCAGGTCATCATCATACATCGTTTCTCATTTTTCTAAAAGAAATCCTTGATTATTATGTGATAAAAATCTAAATATATATTTATTTTAGCAGGTTCTCAAAGTGAGGGAAATTTATCGATTATTAAAGATATTCCTTTGAACTACTTGCGTAAATTAATTGGTGATGTAAGACACAAGGAATACACAAAAGAAAGCTGGCAGTCATGGTATAACAAGACTAATTCAGGGAAGCTTGTAAGACAAGCTAGCACTGCTGCATGCATCTTGAACGAGATGATATATGGTTTATCAGATCAAGCTGTTGATGATTTGAAAACAAGGTTTCATAATAACATATCTGGTTGGAACGTTTCTGTAAAAAAAGATTTAAGGAGTCAGCTAATTGATTGCATCGGTAGTATATTGCATGAGTATTTATCTCCTGAAATCTGGAATCTTCCATTAGACCAACCAAATGTTGAAGCTGGTGAAGTTAATGTGCACTTTTGTCTCGATAACGCAATGCTGCACCAGGTTATGATTGATGGGATAGGCATATTTAATCTGTGTCTAAAGAGTGATTTTGTGTCAAGTGGGTTTCTTCATTCGTCTCTTTATGTGTTACTCGAGAATCTTATTTGCTCTAATTTTCAAGTCAGACATGCATCGGATGCTGTCTTACATGTCATTTCAGCTACATCTGGTTATCCAACGGTGAGTTAGCAGTCTGAATTTGAATTATTTAGTGTCTGTAACTTTAATTATCCCCTCATAAAAAGTAACACACTTTATAGGTTGGCCACTTAGTTTTGGCAAATTCAGACTACGTAATTGATTCAGTATGTCGGCAACTGCGTCATCTGGATCTTAATCCTCATGTTCCAAGTGTTCTTGCTGCCATTTTGTCCTACATAGGTGTGGCCCACAAAATATTACCAATGATGGAAGAACCGGTATGTTTCATCTATCTTTATCGCTCTGTGTGTTTGTGTATGTGAACGTGTTTTGACAATTATCTTCTTGCATAGATGCGGTCTATTTCACAGGAACTTGAGATTCTTGGCAGACATCAGCATCCTGAGCTGACTATTTCGTTCTTGAGGGTAAGTGGTTATTCTCTTTCACGTGCTAGTAATGTTTAAGGTTGGTTTAATTAGCATTATTACTTTTATTTCCGACCATATTTTGAATTAATCTTCTTACTTAGGCAGTGGCAGAAATTGCAAAGGCGTCAAAGCTTGAGGCTAGTTCCCTCCCCTCTCAAGCAGAGTTATACCATACGGACGTGAAGTCTCAACTGTCTGAAGAATGTGGTGAGTCTTTAAGCCATAAACTTACTTGTTATTTTTCATATTAAGGCGTTAAGATAATTATATGCTGTTCTGTTGTAAGCAGACGTTGGTACACATATGGAACGATTGGAGCCTATTTTTTTTAAACTGAAGGAATCAAAAAGCTACAGGCAAACTGTTGGATCGATTTCCAGTTCGTGTATCACTGCTGCTACTCCTCTACTTAGTTCATTGAAACAAAATGCTTGCTTGGTAGCCTTGGAAATTGTTGAGGTAAATAGGTATTGCTTTTCATGCAATTGCTTACGTGTATATATTGAGATTAATCTTCTTAATACATATTTGTTTTCAGGATGGAATTGTAGCACTTGCTGAAGTGGAAGAATCATATAAGCACGAGACAAAAACCAGGGAGGTCCTTATAGAAGCTTTACAATCATATTCACTTCACGATCTTGCAGATACTCTAGAATCGGAAAACAACGGTACTGAAGAAAATAGATTACTCCCTGCAATGAACAAAATTTGGCCTTTTCTAATTGCCTGTATGCGAAACGGGAATCCACTGGTAAGTCTGCGTTCTAAAAAATGTTTACTATTGAAATTTAGAGATGGCAAAATGGGCTGATAAGGCGGTTTGGGTAACGGGTAAAATGTCTAATGTTTTGTTCTGGTTGAAAAAGGTTGCGTCGGAATGGGTTGACCCGAAACACTAGTCCAAAACCTGTTACGCTTATAACAAGTAACTACTGTGTCTAATATGATTAATCAATTTAAAAATAAATATTATATAGGAGGTTTTTATGTATTCAAAATGCACCGTCATTAAGTTCCGACCTCTTTGCCCTGTTTTGTCTAGAGTTAATCTCTTTCATTTTGCCCCATTTGACTGGTTAAAACTAAAATGTAGCCTAAATAGACCCATTTAAGAATTTAATTCTGATATGAGAAATTTAACTGGCATAATGATATATATTAATAATACAGAGTACTAGAAGATGTGCTGGTGTAATCAGTAGATCAGTTCAAATTTGCGGAGGAGATTTCTTTTCTCGCCGTTTCCACACAGACGGATCCCACTTATGGAAACTTGTAAGCACATCTCCGTTTCAGAAAAAGCCCATAAATTCGAAAGAAAGAAGACTCTTACAGCTTCCCTACCGAACAAGTTCAACGTCTTCAGAGGATAATCCAAGGGCTGAAATTTCAGATTTGAAAGTCCAAGTGGCATTGCTAGATATGATAGCTGAGATATCAGGAAACAAAAAGAGTGCTTCGGCTTTTGAAAGTGTTCTAAAAAAAGTCAGCGGAATTGTTGTAGGTATTGCGTGTAGCGGTGTTGTTGGACTTAAAGATGCATCTGTAAATGCACTTAGAGGACTTGCATCTATCGATTCTGATCTTATTTGGCTACTTCTTGCTGATGTGTACTACTCGAAAAAAAGGGAAACTATTTCACCACCTGCTGCAGATTTACCACAAGTATTCCAACTCGTCCCACCACCTTCATCTCCCAAGTCATACCTTTACGTTCAATACGGTGGGCAGAGTTACGGGTTTGACATAGATATTTCTGCTGTAGAATATGTTTTTAAGAAATTGTATCCTGACTGAGTTCTTTTATTGTTCCGAGTATAGAAATAGTATTTATTTTATAATCAAACAGAATTGAATACTAGTTTTGATGTAAATGAAATTGTTCCAAAAAGGATTGCTACACTTAAAAGTTATGGGATGATATTCCTTCCGTTTTAATATCATCGCCCATCTTTTCTTTTTGATAGACGTTTTAATATTATCGTCCATCTTTTCTTTTTGACAGACATAAGATACTATTAATATTATCGGTCGAACAATGTAATGATTTAAAATATGTGATTTTTATCTGTAAACAATAAGCATTTAAGATCTTATTTTGTGGAAACTATAAAAAAAGAAGTATTGGGAAAATGTATGGCTTTTAATGAGATGAAGAGATATGGAAGGTGTCATGAATGACTTATGCATTGGTTGTTTATAGCATAGCATTAAATTTCCTAAGCCAGATGCTATTTATTTATTAAAACCTTTCAAATAATGTAGACTTCAATTTATTATTCATAGCTTTTAAATTGTCTCACTTTATCATGTGTGTGTAGCACATCAAGGAAAAACTAAAAATGATAAGTTGATATACAACTTTAAAAACAAATTTGTTTACTTGTACTAATCAAAGTGTCTCTTGACACCGAACGAGTTAACTGTGTAATCCTGACCTGTCAATAGGTCAATATATTTTTTATTTCCCGGTAAAGTTAACATATCAATCCGTCATTTAGGTAAGCAGCTCAACTCGCTAACTTGTTTATGTTATATGGGTTGAACATGCTTTATTTAGGTTAGGATGGAGCTTTCCAATCTTATTATTTTCGAGATTCAAATTCGGGTTAGATAAATAAATACGTCAATTCTGATCTGAATTAGCACCCCTAATATAGAATTTAAGGTATGATGTGTTGGTGATTTATATCACCAATATGATTTAAGTGTAATGAGATTAATTTGCTTGAACCAATGTAATCTTGATAAATATCGAACAAGTTCGGTAAAGTATGGAGTGCACACTTGTTCGAACTTATCTTGATTGTAACGACAGAGGTTCGGGGGCAGCGCCCCCGATGGCGGGGTCCGAGAAATTGAACCTGACCCGATTTTGACCCTAAATTATGGATTCGGTTTTGACCCGAATTCCCGACCCGAGTTTGACCCGTTTGGAAGTTAGAGATACAGTTTTATTGAAACTGCATGTGAGCAGTTTTAAAACGTTTTTTAAAACTTCTTTTGTTGGTTAATTTAATCACTGGTACAATTGAAAATTCATAGATACACAAAATCAACACACAGTTCATCGTTTATAATACTGAGTTTTATCCAATTGAATATTTCGATAGTACCATCGAAATATTTTGATCTGAAAATGAAATTACGACTCTCAGTTTTTAAAATCGAAATTCCCTAAAATACAGCATGAAGTTGTTTAACAACATCTATCCTTTCAAACACAAATATAGTAAGATGATATTTTTCTTTATTGACATACCTACAAATGAGAAAAAAAAACTTGTTGACCACATAACCCTACCTTTGCTTCCTAAATTTATTTTATTTAATGCACACCTCACCCACCATCCATGCATCTCCTCATACATTTAATGCAAACCATTCTTCAATTCTCATTAAACTACCCACTTTACTTCCCTTATAAACCAACCTACACCCTCTCTTTAGGATCCATTTTCATTTATCAAACATGTCTCTAGTTACTCGCGACTTTCTTGGCAATCATAGTTCATGCAAACAATTGCAACTTCCCGACTTAAAGGTAAATTCTTATTCTACAACTTTCTAAATTCTAGATTGCTACGTGTTTTGACGTTCATTATTAACATGTCTTTGGCTTAGCGATATTTAGACTGTATTAAATGTATTCTTTAACTAATGATAACATCTGTTTCTCATGAATTCAGAGATGTAGGTCACCCAACACATGGCTGTCTTGGGAAGAAAAACATCGAGCTAATAACCAAACGCTTCAAGATCTTAACAAACCTCCGGAGTCACGAAAACCATTAAATATGTTAGAAGATACTAATTTAGACCTTAAGCTTGTTTCTTATCAATCATCATCACCACCTTACACTCTTGGTAAAGTAAAATTTGCACTCGAAAGAGCAGAAAAAGAGTACTCCAACAAACGGCTCAAAGAAACAAAGGTCGACGATGAAGCTTATGCTGCTGGATGTCCGAGTTGCTTGCTTTATGTTCTTATATCGAAAACCAACCCTAAATGTCCTCGTTGTAACATGGCAATCCCCTCTGCTACAATTTTGAAAAAACCTCCTATCGATCTTAATATCACGATATGAACTAGCTATAGCTATATAGAACGTAATCTTGAATGCGAATCATAGTCAGCAAGATGGTTTGAGTTTTAATTAGTGTATCGACTTTTATGTAAATGATATAAGTGTTTTGAAAATTATGGTGCAAGAATGATCTCAACATGTATATACAAGTTTTAGCAAGTGATGTGAAAATTGTTACAATTCATCATTCTAATAATAAAATGATAACACTAAGATAAAAATATGTTAACCAATAAAAATAAACTTATATCTTAAAGAGGATGTGCATTTTTGTTTTGTTACCTAGATTATAGTGTTGTACAAGTTGCATCTCATGTGGTCTTCATGTTAGTATTATGTTTCCTTTTTCGTATTTATCGCGGGGTAGATTCTGTTTTGTTATTTTGGTTTATCTCACTTTAGTCGGTTCGTACTATGTACAAGTACATCCGGTTTGTTTAATGAAAATTTTGATCGTTTCAAGAGAACGGAAAAATATCTTTAATTGAATTTAGAAACCATTTTCTTTTGGTTTAACTTTTGATTTAAAACGAAAGACACACCAACTCATCCAAATAGAAGATGGTTTGCATCAAACTTTAAAAGATGCATAAAATGAATGTATACAAATGAAATAGAAAAATATATATATAATCAATTATATGCATATGCATTAATGAACTGAAAAACTGCTAGATTTCACCATACTAATGTGAAGCCATTAAATTATCACAAGCTTTTATTGCATTCAACATACAAATACTGGCGTACAATTCCTTCATTCAATTTCTTTGGGTGTGTTTGGTTTCGAAGGTCTAGAAATTAACTCGAAATGGGAGTGAGAGTGATAAATGGTGTTTGTTTTAGGAGAGAAACTTGAATGAATAAAGACTATTACATTGCCTAGACCCTTAAGTCCTTAACCATAAACCCCACCTCTTTGTGTGTAATTGTAGTTAATGGCCGGGCATTACTTATTTAGCATCACTACATCAATATATTTGCTTTGATGATACAATGCCTCATCTATTTCGTCCATCCCTATTAAACAATCGAGCTTCGTTATAACCTCCTAATTTCTCCTTCTAACCACGTTAAAATAAGTCATACTTTCTGCCTTTCTCTAATCCGTTGATTTTTCCATGTGCTAAGATCTTTTAATCAAGAGGACAAATAGTCACAAATATTAGTTGCCGAACAATATTATCTCCATATTTTGTTATGATTTTATAATCTGTTGGGGTTTATCGAAAGAAATTAACAACGGAGGACTAAATTTAGAGGAATCATAAGACTTTGGTCGTTGTTTTGGAGTTGATGGTTTGCTTCAAAAGTCTAAAGGTACGAATTTGGTAATAACTTGAAGAAGATTGCATCTTTAAGTAAGTTTCTTCTACTAAATCATTATATTTTCTTTACGTTGAAGATCAGTTTGATTTTGGAAATTTACGAATTTGCTCTGAAGTATTTTTTGTAAATCGCGGTTGGGCTTGAAGCGCTTGGATGTTCAATAAGGTGGAGGTTATTAGATTTTAGTTTTCCTTACGGTTTTTTAATGTTCTTGATTATGATTGTTTTGATCTTAATTTATTCGATTGTTGTTGTTAGTTTTGCTTTTATTTTGTTGATCTTTTTTTAATCAAGTTAGTTGTATCTTAGCGTTTTCGCCCATACTATTTTGTATATTTCCTTTAGTTTAATAAATATTTTGATCTTGAAAAAAATATGATAACACTTTGTTTCTTTTTCAGCATAATTAATTTTTCACTTTGATATATTTTGCATAATGTTTCGGATTTTATGGGTGTATATTTTAGGTGTGATGTGGGACATGAATAAAACTACATTGCATTCCCAATTGAATGAAAAGGTACACCATTTATTTACGACTTTATTGTAACATTTAATCGTATATACCTAACTTACAACCGCAATGTTTATTAATTCACCAACCCTTAATTAAGCTTGTTTTTTTCCCCTTAATGTAGCAATCAATTTAAATATCTAATTGCTAAATTTCAAACATGAATGTTTATCTTATAAAATAAAGAGTACAATGTTAAAATGGTTTCCTAAACCATGTATATGTTTTATTAGGTCGTGAGTTTTTCCGGTGATAATATTGAAATTAGATAAACTTTCGTTAAAAATAGAGAGTCTGGTGTCCGAGATTTATGAGATATATGATGAGAACATTTACCACTTTAAAATAAGTTATTTACACTCAAAAAAACAATTATGTCAATAAAATACAAAGTCCACCTTACTATATTCGGGTCATATATCATTTTCACCTACAAAAGATTAACAACTTAATAACATAGAGAAGGTTATTAAATCGTGATTATAGTCATATAATCGTACGATAGATTGTTGATGACATGCTTAACAAATAATTGCTTCATTCGCACACATTTATGAATCTTTGTATATATTCTATTAGTCAATATTGGTTGGAAATAGTTATTGCTTGTGGGTTGCTAACCTAAGCTCAAGTGCTCAACATTTGACCTTAAATATCAATTGTCCTTGCTGGCATGCTCCCATAAAAAAATGATTTAAACAATCGTGCCAAGTTATTTTTCATGTAATTCAAATGATTCAATAATTATGTTTGGATATTCCTAGGCTCGGTTATCTCATATAATATGCTTTTGATAATTAACAATCTTTTTTTTTATCATGTTCTTATGGTCGATCTCAGAGATATTGGAAGTAATATACGATAATCAACAATCTTTTTGTCCTCGGCTCGGTATTCTTTCAGTTGTTTTCTTATCATATCTTGTCAAAAACACGGATTGTTAATATAGAGATTGTGACTTCCCGTAAGGACAAATATGTTAATATAATATGATGTGTAATATTTGTACATATAGTATGATAGTTATTTAAGCTATTTGACTTGTATATCTCCTTTTATGTTATTTCTAACCGGTTAATTTTAATTCTTTTACCATTAACCCTATATATGCATAGATCTAATAAAGAATTTGTTCGACATCTTTAGACCGTGTGGTCGCTCATTTGCTTTGGACCAGCTCTACTGACATTGATTGTATTCTTAAAGATACATAAAATATCACACCAACTATTGAATGTTTGTTTAGATTCCATGTAAAGAGATAGGTTTTTGTTAAACAATATTTAGAGGGTATGGTTAAATAATAACATCAAATAACTTCTCCGTGTAGCTTTGTTTCCACATAGGCACGTAAACCCTTAGCTGACCTCTGTTTATTTCAACGCATAATCTCCCGCATAAGACTTCAAATACGACGACACCAAATGAGTATATATCTGATTCTTTCGTTAGGGGTGTAGGACGTCATATATAACGGATCACAATACCCAACTTTAGCATTCAAACTCTCATCTAGTATGGTGTTTGCGCTTTTCATATCAAAATGAAGGATTCTTTGGTGTGTCCCTTGGGGATCATGGAGGTAGCATAGTCCCTTTGCAGCCCCAATGCATATTTTGAGATGTTGTGTCCACGTCAGACCTGGGTCACTTATATGGTGATCGAGGCTTCCATTAGATGTGTACTCATACACAAGTATCTTCTCACCATCTGCGTCCCAATATCCAAGGAGAGAGATGAGATTTTGGCGTGAGTAACGGGAGCATCACTATCTCCTTCAAGAACTTGGGGTCTCCTTGTCCAAATTAACGGTGTAGACGTTTAATAGCAGCTATCTTTCTCCCCTTATAGTGAGACACTTCTCCTTTATACACAGCATCGAATCCACCTTTTCCAATAACTTCGTTACCAAAACTATTCGTAGCGGACTTCCCTTGCTGATCCTGGACTTCCCCACCCAGCTTGTCAATATTAGTTCTCCATCTTGTATACTTTGTAGAAATTAAGAATCTGTTTTGTGGAAGAATTATTTTATTTCATCAACTGAAAACGTTTACATTAGAAGCCTATTTATAGACAATATTGACCTAACGGGCCCAAGCCCACATACGGGCTTGGGCTTACATTGAGTTTGGACTTCTATTGTCTAACATTCCCCCTCAAGCTAAGTAGTGGGATTTTCAATGCTTAACTTGTCAAGACAGTGAGCGAAGATCTTTCCGGTAACGGCCTTTGTAAGGATATCTGCAAGCTGATCTTTCGATGAAACAAACGGAAGCTCGATAATCTCATCTTCAAGTTTTTCTTTGATGAAGTGCCTATCAACTTCAACGTGTTTTGTGCGATCATGTTGAACTGGATTTCCTGAGATCTGGATAGCAGCTTTGTTGTCACACATAATCTTGCTAGCTTCTCCTGAGGGATACCCAATTTCTGACAATAGTTTTCGCAGCCACAAGACTTCAGCTAATCCTCGTGCTATTCCTCGGAATTCAGCTTCAGCACTTGAGAGAGCGACAACTTTTTGCTTTTTACTCCTCCATGTAACAAGATTTCCTCCCACTAGAGTAAAATACCCTGATGTAGATCTCCTATTACCTTTGTCGCCTGCCCAGTCAGCATCAGTATAAGCGTCAATCTTCAGGTGCCCATTTGCTTTGAATAGAACACCGTGTCCAGGAGTTCCCTTGAGATACCTGATAATTCGTAGAGCCGCTTCCATGTGTTGGACTTGAGGTTGGTGCATGAATTGGCTTATAACCCCCACGGCATATGCAATGTCTGGTCGAGTATGAGCTAAATAAATCAGCTTTCCCACTGTTCTCTGATATCTTTCTTTATCTGCCAGTTCAGCTTCATCTTCCATGAACAATTTCTGGTTAGCAATCATGGGAGTATCCGCAGGTTTGCAATCTAGCATTCCCGTCTTTGCTAGTAAATCAAGGACATACTTCTGTTGACAGATGAAAATTCCTAACTTTGATCTTAGAACTTCGATTCCAAGAAAATATTTGAGTCTTCCCAGATCTTTCATTTCAAATTCTTTGAAAAGATTAGCTTTCAAGTTTGTCATTTCTTCCGAATCATCTCCTGTAATAATCATGTCATCAACATAGATTATTAAACAGGTTATGAGTTTACCTCTTCGTTTCAAGAATAGAGTGTGATCAGAATTGCTTTGATTGTAGCCATATTTCTTCATTACTGTGGTAAACCGACCAAACCAAGCTCGGGGAGATTGCTTTAAACCATACAGAGATTTCTTTAGTCGGCAAACTTTACTGGACTCGGAGCTTTGAATTCCAGGTGGAGTTTCCATGTATATTTCTTCTTTCAATTCTCCATGTAGGAAGGCATTCTTGACATCAAACTGGTGTAATGGCCAATCCTTGTTTGCCGCAACTGAGAAGAGAACTCTAATAGTATCGATTTTGGCTACTGGTGAGAATGTCTCACAGTAGTCAATTCCATAAGTCTGAGTATACCCCTTTGCGACTAATCGCGCTTTATACCTTTCGATTGATCCATCGGGTTTATACTTGATAGTGAACACCCACCGACATTTAACAGGTTTCTTTCCTGGAGGCAATTCACATTCTTCCCATGTTTCACTTCTTTTCAGGGCTTCAAGTTCAGTACCAATTGCTTCTCTCCATTCTTTATACTTAAGCGCTTCTTCAATACTTGTTGGTATTCTTTCAGAACAGATCGCGTTTGCAAAGGACCTGGCTTCGGGGACTAAGTTCCTTCTTGCAATATTTGCGACTGGATATCTTGATCCTCTTGAACTTCTTTCAGGTGAGTATCTGTTGGGTGGAATCCCCCTAGTTGATCTATGAGGAAGCTCATACCGAGTGGATTCGGTCACACTTGGATTTTCCATCTCAACCTGTTGTTCATCATCACAAATATCAGAATTATTTGGAATATCTGGAGATTCAGAACCACTTACCTCGGATATCAGTTGAGGAGGATCATTATTGGTGGCATTGGTACTGTCTTCAGAATCTTCAGGATTATCAGTTGGAGTAGGAGTATTAATATCAGTTGGAGTAGGAGTATCAGTATCAGAATCTTCAGGATTATCAGTTGAATTAGAAGTATCAGTAGGAGAGTCATGCACATGTGGTGCCCAACTTATCCATCTTAATGCGTCATTTTCTGTTTCCCCCTGACCATGAAGATGGGTCTGGTAATAAAACTCAGTTTCAAGAAAGTCACAATTCATTGTAGTGAACATGTGACGCCGACTCGGGCTGTAACACCGATACCCGTGTTGATTGACACCATACCCCAGAAACACACATTTCTCTGCACAAGGATCAAGTTTTGAACGCTCTATTTTTGGTATATGGACAAAAACAGAACATCCAAATACTCGAGGTTCAAGAGTTAGATTTGAAGGCAATTTATGGAAGTGTGACAGTGTTTGGAGAGGAGTTTTGAGAGCGAGAGCTCGGGTTGGGAGACGATTAACCAAGTACGTGGCCGTGGCAACTGCTTCTGGCCAAAAAGACTTTGGGACTTGAGATTCAATCATTATAGCCCGTGTGATTTCCAATAAAAAACGATTTTTTCGTTCTGAAACCCCATTTTGTTCCGGCGTGTGAGCACACGAAGTTTGATGGATAATTCCCCGTGTTTGACAGAAGGTTTTCATGGAGGTGTTACAAAATTCCCCCCCATTATCTGACCTGAGAATTTGGATTTCACTTTTGAATTGGGTTTTGACCATGTTACAAAAGAATGTGAACTTCGTAAAAACTTCAGACTTATTTTTTAAAAAATAAGTCCAAGTCATTCGAGTACAATCATCTATAAATATCAGAAAATAGCGGAAATTTTGTCCTCCTTCAATTTTAGCTGGACCCCAAACATCAGAATGAACTAACAAAAAAGGTGAATCAACTCTAGTATCATTTGGTTTAAACGTATGTCTATGACTTTTTGCCAAAATACAAGTGTCACAGTGAAAATCTTTATTTTTAGGAAATAAATGCGGAAATAACTGACGTAAATAACCAGTGGATGGATGTCCCAATCGTCGGTGCCATAACCATTCTTTCCTATCGTTTGAACCATGAGTCAGCATAACTGAGCCTTGTTGAGTGACTTCATCTACATAATATAATCCTTGTCTTTCAGTACCACGCCCAATGATCCTTCCCTACCTGATATCCTGCAAAATGCAAAAAATGGGGTGCATTAATACCACACAGTTTAATTCTTTCGTAACATGACTAACGGATAATAGCTTGTGTGATAATGATGGCACATAAAGGCATCTCGAGAGTCGTAATTCTTTTGATATTTCAATGGTTCCCCCTCCTTTAACTGGGAGAGTTTCCCCGTTAGCTGTGTGAATTCGTGTTTTGTCAACTTTCGAGTTTGATGTTAGATCAGTTATATCAAACGTCATTGTATCAGTGGCACCACAATCAAAAATCCATGAATTACACTTGGCGTCACTACTACAAAAACAGCTTTTGGCAACGACATGTCAAAAGGTTTTCCCGACGACATGTCGTTACCAAAAGGTTTTCCCGACGACATGTCGTTGCCAAAAGTCGTTGGGGAAGGTTCGTGGGGGAAACCATTTGGCGACGACAAATGGCGACGACTTGGTGGGGCCCACGTTGACTTTCAACGGATTTTGAAATTTTGTTTTAGCGACGACATGTCGTCGCTAAAAGATTTTCATTTTTTTTATTAAATTTATTATTAAAATAATTATTTATTATTTAAAAAAAAAAAAAGTATATTATTTCATTTTTTTTATTAAATTTATTATTTCATTTTTTTTATTAAATTTAATTATTGTAGTTAATGATTATATTTAATAAATCATTTAAAAATATATTTAATTAATATATTTAATTAAATATATTAAATTTTAATTTCAGTATACCAATAGATAACCATAACCATATAAATACAAATATAAAAATAAATCAATATATATAAACAAACATTATCTATACATAATCATAATCACAGATGGATAAAAAAGACATAAATCTTTAAATTGAAACTAAATCTTGAAATTGAAACATAAATCTTGAAAAAAATATAAATCTTAAAAAAAAATATGAATCTAAAAAACATCATCTATACATAATCACAAATCTTTAAATTGAAACTAAATAAAACTAAAATAAAAGAACAAAGCGGCAGCAGCAGACGGCGGGAAGTGGCGGTAGCAGCAGACGGCGGGTGGTGGCAGCACGTGGTGGTGGTGATGGTTTGATTTAGATTATAGTGGTGGTGATAAAAGATAAATGGAGGAGGTGTTTATGTTTGAGAGAAAGAAGATAAAATGTAAAAGTAATATTGGGGGGATAGATTATATTAAATATTCTAAAATTTGGGAAGCATTTGGGGGGGAAATTTGGGGGGGAAGTTTTGGGTAAAAAGTTTAGGTGAAAGTTTGATATGTTATAAAAATTCTTAAAAAGTTTAGGTGAAGATAAAACTTTTTCTTAATTAACATTTCAATATTTATAAAATAGCATATATATAAATGTAAAGAAATGACATTATCTATTATTACATTTGCTATGTTATAAATAATATTTCTATTTTTAAGTATATATAATTTAATATATTTTAATAATATTTTAAATCATTAAATATTTTATTACAATTTAAAAAATAGTTTAAAAAGTAATTTAAATCATTAAATATAATTTAATAATTTAAAAGATAAAATTTTAAATATAATTTCAAAAGTAATATTTTAAAAATTTTAATTATTTTAAAATTTTAAACTCATTTAATTATTTATTAAATAATAAAAATCATTTATATAATATTAAATTATAATGTATATTAATTAAAATAAGCCCTAACTTTTCGTCGATGCTAACTCATTTGTCAAATTCGGTGGTCTTGAAACTCATACACGACTTAAATCGACACTTATTACACCCGCATTAGATGTTCTCCGGAAATCATATCTTGAAACTCATAACTATCTAGTAGCACATCATATCTTAGTTGCATCACGTTTTCGTTTCTCACCCATTAGATGTAACACATTATATAGTGTGATTGTTGATTAAAACCGGTTACACATTTGATTGAATTGTAACCGAACAGTTAATGATGTACGTAAAGGGATAGTAATTATCATTACTATCATATCATTGTTGTCGAAGTTTAATGATCGACCGATTTAAGCCTATATTTGTGTCAATAGAACCACTTACTCGATTGTATGATATCATTGCCAATTGTGTAACACACTCGAGATGCAATGATTCGTAATGTTGTTGATTACATGTAAAAAGGACTTTTAATAAAACCGGTTACACATTTGATTGAATTGTAATGATCGATATGATTTATGGTATAATCAAACAGTTAATGATGTACGTAAAGGGATAGTAATTATCATTACTATCATATCATTGTTGTCGAAGTTTAATGATCGACCGATTACACATTTGATTGAATTGTAATGATCGATATGATTTACTATCATTACTATCATATCATTGTTGTCGAAGTTTAATCAAACAGTTAATGATGTACGCCTCTTTAAAATCTTACTATATACTATATATAAGTATGAGTATCTTTATAAACGTCTATCTATCTTCAAAGTACATATATATTTTCAATATCCAATCGTAATCTTAAAACCTAACGACAAAAGGACTTATCTTTTATCAAAACACGTTTGTAACTTAATTCCGAATGACTTATTATTTAAAGTATTTCAAACGTTTATAATACCTATTTATCATTATTATTTGAAATATTATACAAATCAAACATAAGTAAAGTATGTAATTATTAATATAACAATTTATTATAAATATATAGATATAATACTATAATTATTACAATACAAATTATATATTACTTTTTTAAATAATATTTCAATTTCATATTACTTTTTCAAATAATATTTAAATTTTTAATGGATATAAGTATATTTAAAAAAAATATATATATTTTCTAAATAAATTATATTTAAATTAAATATAATTTAAAATAATATTTAATTATTATTATTTATTTCAGATTTTTTAAATTATTTTTAATTAAAATGATATTTAATTAATTAATTTTATTTTAATTATATTTTTAAATGATTCTTAATTATTAATTTTTTTTATTTTAAAGGCCTTTGGCGACGACATGTCGTCCCCAAAAGTAATACATTTTTTATTTTTATTTTTATTATTAAATGATATTGTATTATTAAATATAAAATAATTTTTTATTTATTGAAATAGTTTTCCCCACGACATGTCGTCCCCAAAAGTGTCGCGGGAAATTATTTTCATATTCGCGCCAATATTTTTACACGACAAAAAGAGAATTTATATGATAACCCTTTCCCGACGACATGTCGTCGGGAAAAGTGTCGGTCATTTATTTGACCAAAAGAAAGTCAAAAAAAAACCAAATTTTTGTCGTTTAGTGGGGCTTTTAGGGACGACATGGTGTCGTCGGGAAAAGTGTCGTCCGGAAAAGTCATTATTCTTGTAGTGCGTTTTTGGTGGCAACATTAACTTCTCCAGATCGGGAAGAAGCGTTCTCCTCTTTGAAATCATGCGCGTTTAACATTAACATCTTTCCTCCGCCGTTAATCTCTCTGTTGCCGACGGCGGCGGCGACTTTTCCAGTCTTGGAGGTTTTGTGGTTATCATTCCACCATTCTGGATATCCAACTATCTTAAAGCATTGTTCTTTGGTGTGTTTCGACATACCACACTCTTCACACTTGAGCTTGTTCTTATTTACCTTTGATTGAAAAAACAATTTGTCTGACCGATGATTTGGTTTTGGGTTATGAAACTGGTTCTGAGCTCCGTTACGAAGCAAATTCATTAGTTGCACTGCGAGATCTTTATTGTTTACTGCGAGATCATTATTGTTTGCGTCAGCCATGGTTTATTTGATTCGTACGGATGAACTGCTTGATTCGCACGGATGAACTGCTTGATTCGTACGGATGAACTTGATTCGTACGGATGAACTGATTGATTCGTACGGATGAACTTCTTGATTCGTACGGATGAACTTCTTGATTCGTACGGATGAACGATTGGTTCGCACGGATGAACGCTTGGTTCGCACGAATGAACGGATGGATTCGTACGAATGAACTTCTTGATTCGTACGGATGAAATTCTTTATTCGTACGAATGGACTGATTGATTCGTACGGATGAGCTTGGTTCGCACGAATGAGCTGCTGATCCGTACGGATGGGAATTTTTCAAGAACTTGATCCGTATGCGCCGCTGAAAATTTAGGGTTTTTCTAAAACTCGATCTAAAAGTCGATTTTTTCACCAAAAAAACTTTGCTAACTGCCCAGATTGAAAAAGAAACGTTTAAAAGACAATATAACAACCTTTTTGAGTGATTTCTTGTTCGATTGATCTAGTTTGAACGGGTTAAACTTCTATTCGAATGGACTAGTCGAATGGCTAGTTAGAACATGTACCTTTTTCTGGTAACCTGCTCTGATACCATGTAGAAATTAAGAATCTGTTTTGTGGAAGAATTATTTTATTTCATCAACTGAAAACGTTTACATTAGAAGCCTATTTATAGACAATATTGACCTAACGGGCCCAAGCCCACATACAGGCTTGGGCTTACATTGAGTTTGGACTTCTATTGTCTAACATACTTTAGCTATCTTCTCACTTAATCATCCAATTTCCGCAAAACATTTCATAGAATAGCATATATTCTTCTTGTAAAAACAGTAGAATTTGTTTTTTAATTTTATTGTTTTTGTGACAGGGTTTAAGGTTTGATTCCCACCGGCTGAAATCCTGCTAGGACATTCATCGGCTAAATAATGAGTCATTTACCCAAAAAAGCGTAGAGCTGTAGAAGGATGTGATATTTAGTTTTTTATATTCATCCATTATTCTTAACTCAGGTAAAACATATTATTGGTAAAGATTCAACACAAGCAAAACACAAACATCCGTGTAATCCTTATCAAACAGACAAAATCATCTTCACAGTCATCTAACTAACAAGAAAAGATATACAAATTAATATATGTATACATTAATTATGTTTAGTTGTTTACAAATATTACAAACAAGAAAAGATATACAATTTCATCTCACATATACAATGTTTCCAAAATTTTAGACCCCTTTGAGGCCATGCCCTTTGTTATGCGACGCTTGAGACATAACACATGCAGAGCTCCTCCCCGGTCAAGATTTCTGGTAACAAAATTACAAATGAGAACATATCAACATGTAACAAAAATAAACAATGCAGTATATGAATTTGAACTAAAACCAAATTCTAGAGCTTATTTGAAATAAGCTCTAGATTTATTAAGCTCTAAATTCAGTTCGGTTCGGTTTTCAGTTAAAACTCAAACGTAGCAAACACCAACAAATATTAGCAATTAGATAAAATTTTGGTTGCAAAAGTAGCAAATAAACGAAGCCTGTTGGGCTAAATTCAACAATAGTACATAACAGTCCATTGTGGGCTTCAAATTTTATTTAAAACAATTTTTTGTTTAGTTTATTAGTATACTAGTTTATTCCCCGTGTAATACACGGGGTTTGTATAATTAAGTTATATTAAAATGGCATTCATAATAAAATTAGTAAATATCTATACTTAAACATATGACATCATCAACTAATAAACTTATGTAAGTGGACAACCTAGAAAATTGTCACATCATCTTTATGATGTAAGCGATAACTCTCATTTATTAGTATAGAAGATTTTTTCATAAACTCAAGGAAATATCTTCCATAATGCATAAGCATTCTTTGCTTCACATGTCTTGATTCCAAGTTTAATATCATAAACCTTTTTGCCAAAATGTTGTATTTTAATGTGTGAACATAATGTAGTTTTATTAGTTCTTTAGGTAGAAGTGTGAGGCTGATGTTTTATATAAATGTGAAAATGAGGAAATGAGGATCGGTGTTCTCAATCATACAGCTAATGAGTAATCATTGTACACCAAGACAGCCGACGAAGAATGTACTTCGTATATCAAATCTCAGTTTCTAACTCGTTATACAAATACCATTCAGGACGATATGTCGATATACATTACTTTCTATTAACATATGAGAGGAAGAAGTCGGTAAATATACAATCCCCACTACATAAATAAGAACGAAAATGATTAATAGACGTAATATATGGGTCTAAAAATCGATAACAAGCTTGGTGAACTTATGAGACCATTGAAATATACATTTAGCATTCTCAAAATATGTTAATTGTCTTCTTTAAACACCTAGCCCGTAAGCGCAATTTTAGTTATAACATCAAACTAAAGCACATGGCACTAACATATCCATTAATGGAATAAAAACAAAAGCTTTTAATTTAATCTTCTTTCCAATTTGTTTTTTCTTGGGTTATATTTGCTATAATTTTACAGAAAATAAAAGATAAAAATGAAAGTCATCATATATATGTTGCCACTTGCCATTAACTACTCTTTTAATTTCTAACCATCATTTGGACCACACAAAAAGCAATTGCATAGTTTAACAAATTTCACAAAATCCACCATAACAATAAGAATTCAAAAAGATTAGATTAGCATGATCTAAAAAAAAAAATATAATAATCAAATTGTTACTATAATCGTAATAAAGATGTTTAATATTAAATGGGAGATTTTATATCTAACTTTTAAAGGTTGAATTTTTTATTCTAAATTTAAAGTAATTTAAAATAAATTTAGTTACTCGAAACAACATCAATTAGTAAGCCATCATGATGTTCTTCGAGAAATATCATGTTCGGTAAACTATAAATAACATTTTGGAGGTGGTATGTGAAAGGATTTAAAAACCGGCTAGATATCCCACGACTAGGCCATGTTATTTGAGTCAAAAGACATGTCTTCCTAAAATAACATAAATAAGAGAAACTTAAACCATTTCTCCGTTTATATTAATACTTTGTAATAATAAGGTAAACCAAATACTAAATTAGAGGCTTATAAGCTTATTTATCATAAGTTATAATCCATTCATAAGATTATTAGATGGTAGGATAGTTGGTCCAAACACGAAAATGATTAACAAATTACAATATTTTATTTTCTTGTGTTTACTATAAAATTGACTTCCAAGATTTTTTTAGTAATTTGAAATGAGAAGGAACACCCAATAATATTAATCAAATACTTTGGGGTGTTTGTTTGGATTTATATAAGCCGCTTATGATTTATTGTCATTTTTGTTTATGTAACTAATTATGAGCTTATTACTGCTTATTACGTGATAATAAACAGTAATAAGCCCATAAACAGTTACATAAGCTGTAAAATCCGGACTTATAAAACATAAGCCGAAATATGAATAACTATAAACTTCATATATAAAACCAAACAAACACCCCCTAAAACTAAACATTAAAAATTAGAAAAGAAAAGAAGAAGAAAAACACCATGTTTCATTAATTAAAGTTATGTACTAATTAATTATTTGAATCTCAACCCAGAAAAACACTACTTATCGATATATACAGACCACATTAAAAAAAAACCGATCTGTCACCGTAAATGTAAATATTCCTAATCAGATTACCACGTGGCTAAACCTAATACTTCAAAAAAAAATTAGGCTAACAAACAAATTCATCAGCAAGCAAGATCTGAAGCTGATCAAAGCTAGCTTCTTCGCCGAGCCGTAAAGCTTCAAGCAGCCGTTCAAACACCAACACATGACACGGAATCCGTAGCACCCCTGGTTGTTCATATCCGTATTCTTGAGCCGACTTATTTAACAAGCTGATAAAAACCGGGTGGTTAAGTAAGTCGGCCGAGACTACAAACCGTTCCATTTCGTCGCCGACGTAGACGGGTAAGTGTCCTTCGGGTACGCCGCCCGAGCGTCGAGACTTTGGCGAGCTGCGAGAGCGGCGAGAGATGCGTGAGTCGGAGCGTAAGAGAGAGTAGTGAGAGGAGTCGGCGACTCGAGAAAGGCGGCGGATGAGTTTCTTCATCGTTAAGGTTAAGGTTAAGGGTTTTTATTTGTTGGTTAAGGTTGTCAGTTTTTGTTTGAGATGATGAATGAATTGTGTTTGTGTTTGTGTGAGTGTGTTGGAATGTGAGTATAAAAAGGAAGTTGAGAGGGTACAGGTAGGCGTACTTGAAAGGTACAAACAATTTTCTTTTTTTATATTTATTATTATTATTATTATTATTATTATTTTTAATTTAAATTGGTAAAAGAAATTATTAGTCTTGTGAGTATGACTCGTCGCCTACTAATCTTTTTCTAATTGTGTGTTTATTATTTGTTTTTGGGGCGTTTGTTTCGGCTTATGTAATGAGCTTATAAGTTTACGTAAATTTTGATTAGTTTATAAGTCATTTTTTTTTTATCAAATTGAGCTTATGAGCTTAAATAAACCATAAGCTCAACTTGATAAGCTCATAAGCCGGAAAAATTAGGCTTATGAGCTTATCAAAATTTATATAAGCTCATAAGTCCGTTATATAAGCCGAAACAAACATCCCCTTAGTTTAATAGCCTTAATTACTCACCGTTGCACCCTCACTTAACGCGATTTCAAATTGCTTATATTCCGTTTAAATTTGTCTCTATTCATGTTTGATACTACACGTTATGCCTAAACACTAATATATCCAATCCTAATTTAATCAATTAATATTCCGTATGTATTTACTAAACTAAACTAGGACATAGTATGTGAGTTTTGGTTTGTTATTAGCCAAGGTTTGTTGCTTAGACGTTATAATATTATATATTATTAAGCGGTACAACTTTTGTGAGTTCAGGTTTGGTTAACCATTGGTGAGATCGATTTTTGCTAAGTTTTGGAGATAAGTTTGTCGTGTACAAATAGAAAACGATGAAATCGAGAATTTGAAGACTAAATGATATAACCAATGGAAAGTGAGAATATAAAATAAGGAGCAAGGTAATAAACAATTTATGGTAGCTTGATGAGCATCTTTTGATCACAAGCTAATCTTTCATATAAATAAATCAACATAAAGCATGATTAGTTTAAAGTGATAATTAGGTTTGCTTAAGTAGCTAATGAATGAAAATTTGCTTGAACTGACCAATAGATTATGAGTCTAATAAAGTTCTTAAAGATGGTATACATATAAAGGTATCGGTAAACACAAACCTTAAGATTTGCAAAGTTACTACATGCATTACGTTTGTTGTACTTTCATTAATGAAAATGTTAATCGTAATGAGAAATGATATACATATAAAAGTTTTACAAACCTTTATATACAACATGAGTTATCAATTTATGAATAGTTAAAAGAAATAGGAGAGATAATGATTGTTTTTATATAATTTGTCAAATATCAATAACTACTTATTTTATATGTAACTTTTTGTAAATTATTTATATGTATAGCATTCCTCAATCGTAAATACTAGAATTGATTCTTTTTTATTAATATCCTAACTAATTAAACACAACCTGAAATATATTGTTATCATTTTCCTATATATTGAAATATATATACTTAAGCTCTATATTAATATTTTTCTCCCCTCATGTGAAGCGAGTGTCCATATTATCGGTTTATCTTTACGAGTAAAACTTTATCATTTATAAGAAAAGGATTTAACCCTTTTTTATTTTAATTTTAATTTATCTAAGTTAGATAAGATATACTTTTGTTTATCCTATTCAAACCGTATTTAATGAAAAGCGAAAAATATCAAAAAAAAAGTAATATAAACTATAAATTTTGACAATTGATGGTACGTAAAAAAAAATTAGAACAAAAAAGGATTATAAAATCTAATTTGTTTTAGAAGATAATTTTCTAAAAATTGTTCATCGTTAAAATGATTTTTCAAGCCTAAATTTTGAGATATGATTAAAACTTAATTTGAAGATATGATTTTCTCTAATTCCTCGTGATTTTTAGAAAGAAAAAAACGAGACACGTTATTTAATGTTTTACATGTTGAAAACAAGTTAAAACCTTAATTTTCGCAAATAATCTTTTATTATGCAAAACTATATTTTCTATTCCTTTTTGGTTCCAAATTTTTATATATACGCTCAGATGTCAAAATGTGTATTTTATATTCTATTTTTTTCATATTCCTAATTGAAAATGTTAAGAAAATTGAGCATCTATATTATTGTCAACGAGAGAAATCGAGCAAGAGAATTTTCTTCAGAATCATCGATCTATTCTTGTAATTTCAAACATTATTCTACCTACATTGTTATCGTGTAGCGTATCATTGAAAAGTAGAACGACATAACATTACTAGTGTGTCATTTAATTTTGTTAATTTACATTACATTAAGATTCCAAAATCGTACTTGTATTATAATCTATGTGCTTTTCTGTAGTAACGAGTGAATAGGTGGTTATGAGCTAATATGGGTTGTCTTGATTCTTGAAGAATCTTATCCTACATGCCATACCATACACCATGCCATTGCAGAGCGTGGAGAAAAAGGCAAAAGCAAAGAGATATTCTTGTCGTTGGTTTTGCATCTTTTTAGTTAATTATATTTAATTAGTACTAAAGTTGATTAATAAGTCGTCACTCGTAATCATCTTAATTAATTTATACACCGTGCTTTACTCTTTAGTACGTCCTTGATTGTATTTTATATATTTAGACAGTCATATACCAGCTATCTTGATTTTTAGTTATATATTTTATAATCGAAAATGAGAATGAGAATGAGAATAATAATATATATGATATGATATTGCAATTTGCAATGATTGGATTAAACGAGTAGTGATATGAATCCGTGTCATGTGTATATTATAAAAACTGTTTTGTGGGTGGATATGACGAAGAATGCCACACTTCCTATAAAAAGTAACATAAATATGAATATATGATGATAAAAAGTTAACTGCTCAACTTGGCATTGCAGTTGGCATCTACATGTACATGATGGTGGAAAATTAATATGCACCCACTTAAGTTAATAACAGGATCGTATTCTATGGCATCACTTATGATATCTTTGACGACCCGCTTTCTTGGTCCTCATTAGTCACTCGTATTCAACTTTTTTACTACAACGGTCATAACGTTTCGTGAGCTTGAAAGGACAATATATATCATGTAAAAATAGAGAAATGGTCATTCCCCATATTAGCTTTGTGAATGTTTCCTGTAAATTTGGATTAATAACTCTCACACATTGTTTTCCTTTAGTATAATTACATATCGAGATAATATCTACTACAAACTAATATTACTTCAAACGAACTATAATATAATCACAATTAACTTGTTTACTTGACATTTGTTCAAGGAGATAAGCTAACAACAAATTGCCCGACAAGAAGGATCCGACAAAAGACAAATTGATTGACAAGGAGAAGCTTCTCCGTCGGAATAAAAGATAACACTAAGTGTTGGGAATATTCTTCAGTTACGCATATTGAAGTTGATACGTATCAACAACAAGGAAGCAATGTTTTAACAAAATTTTCAGCTCGCTAACTCGGTTAATGAGCTAACTATATCATAATTCATAAGTCTAATGAGTAAAGTTGAAGCTTCGAATTTTTGTGCATTGAGTTTGTTAGAGCCTAAGTAATGTATACAATATAATAGAGTTTGATGGACCACTACATCACTATCTTATTTTTCTAGCACTCCGCCTATTACCCTTTCTAATTTATACAACTCTTCAAAGTTTAATAGTTTTGTACAATGTTATTGTATATAATCCTTATCATAGTAGACAATCACCCCGTGACGATGAAGGGGTTCACGAGATACAACTCTATGTACTGATCAAATGTAATGACGTGTCCATACGTTATACGATACGATATAGATTTTATATAATTAGCTATACATACATACATTTCACTCCTAATGCTCTTAGGACTAGTGGCAGAATGTCAATAGTTGTTATAACTTATCCCGGTCGATAAATAGGTATACTCGTAAACAATTAGAAAATCAATCTACTGAGTCTGATGCTTGCAAAAAGACCCTAAGCATAACTTCTCTAACTATTTTGTTAATTACCTAATAAGGTTTGCTAATTAAAATTATTTCTGTCTTCATTTTTTCTTCGAAAATGTGATTTGACCATATAAATATAAACAAGAAATTTAATTTTCAAAGCAAATTATCAAACACCAATAATGAAAAAACATTAAAAGACAATCATATTTTTCAAGAAGATTTGTTGTGTTATGGCCCATTTAGTTAGGTTTCTTGAGACACCGTCGCGATGGGGTTAGGAAAATACCGTGTTTGTCTCTATAGGAAAAAATCACTTTCAATTCAGACCACCGGTTACCGGTAGATGACCATTCAATGAGACAAGTTAATGTAAGAGAAGAAAGACCGAAAGAAGCAATAATGTATGTGCATTAAATACGACCAATCTTAACAAGATCTAGATGGTTATGGCTATATATGAAGTTATACTTGTTCAAAATAAAAAATCTTGTGTATCTAAGAGATATTTATTTATCTCTATAATATATAACAAACATTTGATCTAACAATATCTTTGATACGAAAAAATACCTAGAGTAGGTAATGTTTAAATTTTTCGTTAATCAAAATTATCTTTATAAGTTACGTTTAACTTTTTTTAGACATACATATATATACACATACAACCTTACATACTACAAATATCTACAAATTTGTTTAAAAAAAATTGAGTTCATAACATCTCGATAGGTAAGCCATAACGATACTACTAGACTAAAAATTTGTTAGTTATAATATACATGTAATTGTAAAGTTCATTGACTTCATGGACAGGATTTTTTTTTATTTTCCAGTTTGCCATGATTTCATGTTAACATTGTAGGTTTTTTAGATGGTACTCTGTCCCAAAATAATTGTTCTCAAACAGAAACCACATCTTTAATATATAATAAAAGAAAGACCTTAAATGCCACATGGCGAAGTAAGGTCCCTTGGATGAATTATCTTCTTTGATTTCAGCCGTTAGATCAGATTGATGATGTCATCAAAAACCATTTCTATTTTACACTCTCTTACAATACATTATTACATTTTATCTTTCATTTACATTTCCACTGAAATAAAAAAACATAAGTTTAATTTACTTATAAATCGCTCAATTTAGACTATGATTTACCATATTGTTATTCTAAAATCTCCTCATAAAAATATCAAAACATGTATATAAACGTAAAAGTGTATATATTATTTTCACTATAATCAACATAGGTATAAACGTAAACGTATATATGTTATTATACGTATGACATTGTCTTCTTATAATAACTTAAAATCTACATAAACAATCTTTAATATATAATAAAAGAGAGGTCTTAAATGCCACATGCCGAAGTAAGGTCCCTTTGACGAGTTATCTTCTTTGATTTCAGCCATTAGATCAGATTGATTATGTCATCAAGGACTATTTCTATTTTAAACCCTCTTACACTACGTGATTACATTTTATATTTCATTTACATCTCCACTGAAATAAAAAAAATAAGTTTAATTACTTATAAATCGCTCAATTTAGACTATAATTCATCATATTGTTATTCTAAAATCTCATCATAAAAATATCAAAACATGTATATAAACGTAAAAGTGTATATATTATTTTAACTATAAGCAACATAGGTATAAACGTAAACGTATATATGTTATTATCCGTATGACATTGTCTTCCTATGATAACTTAAAATCTACATTAACAAATATTTACGAGTCAAACTTTATCTTTGTTCGCGTTATCGCGGGACAATAATCTAGTATTTTAATAAAACATAATTATTACTAGTTTATCTTTCTTACTTTTTGAAAAATTATAGTTTTATCCTTAACTAATTAATTAACGTTTTCTATAATATATGTGATAATAACTTCAACTAAGGATTCAACGTTAAACTCAATCAAACTTTTCATCTATAACGGACCAATTAATTTGGAACAACCTAAAAAGAAAGTTAAATTAACATGGAAAGAAGAGAGTAATAACCTAAAATGTGGTTTCGTTTATTAGGTATTATCGGGTTTATAACTTTATTTATTTTTGTACATCACCGTCTTCTTTTTCTCTCTATGTTTTTTTCCTCTTTCACTAAAAAGTGAAAACCCCTATATAAAACCAAATGGTCCACTATTTTCTCTCTTGGATGCTTTATCGTTGATAAAAAAGAACAAACAAGATAGAGACATGAATTTGTTAAAAAGTGAAAAAACTGACTATGACAATTCTTCATTTATAATAAGGTTGTGATAAATAAACTCCTATGTTTAAAAGTTTAAAACTTATTATAAATATGATATGATATATTAACAACTTCTTGTCCTCAAATGAGTTATATCAAAAGTACTACATCCTATATGTATAAGAAACCTTTAAACATAACCATCATCGTTATGTCATATCAAATCTCGAATACTTCTTATATTTTGATCAGATTGCAGTCTTCATTCATAAGTCTATATGAAAGTCTTTTGTACGAATATCAATTATGACATAGAAACTTTATGCAAATAACAACATTAAACCCTTTTGCATAAACCATCCGTATCAAATGCCAATGAGGATATATGTTCAGTTTATCACATCGACTATACTTGCACTTTCAATAAGATATTGATGAAAACTAAAATATAATTAAACTTGACGGTTTATGCAATTAACTCATAATATTTTGAGGTTTTGATCCTCTTAAACATATTATCTGTTTACAAATCAACAAGTATCTCGAAAACTTATGAAATAATAAAATTAGTTTTAAACTAAAACGTACCAAACATAATAGATATTTTTCTAAAAGATGATTAGGAAGATAAAGAAACGAAATTAGTGTGTAAATTAAGAAACAAAAAAGTGGGGCAGGTAGTTATGACTTATGATGATGAGTACATAAACCGTAATGTATCCGTAACTTACCGTACGGTCCTTGCCGTACACCATCACTGACCTGTCAACATCTTTTTAAATATATTTTTTTTTAATTTTTTAATTTTTTAATTTTTTAATTTTTTAATTTTTTTTATCTTCTAACACCCACTTGTTTGGATGGACCCCACTTACCACTCACTAGTCACGACCACGTAACGTTCACCCAACTGGTTGTTTATTTTGTGTTGTTGCTATAGCATCTTTTCAAGTAACCAAACCCCACATTTTAACGTTTTTCTATACTTATATTGATTTGATATTTTGGTTATGCTTTTGTAACTTATGTTATACACTATATAGAAGGGGGAAAGGAACAAGTTATATGTCTTTTTCTATGGTTCTTTTATAAGATGAAGAAGTTACGTATCTACGACTGCGTACGGGAATATTGTTGATGAGAATAGCGACAAATGGGTAAGGAGAAAGAAAGTAGGACGATACAAAGTACGGGTTGTGTCATATGTCATATATATAGATGAAGTTGTTTCGATGTTATTCCATCGCCTAGTTAGTGAAATATAATAATTTGTATGTTGTTTCCTTTAGTTTATCACCAACATTAATATGAGTTTTGTGTGGGAAAGGTAATCACGTTTTGTTATAATTAATAATTAATAAGTGAGTATTAACTGTTGAATGAGGGTTGCACACTAATTTGAGTTGTCTCGGTTTATCAACGGAGGTCAAAGGGTTTGAGCCCCTTGAGGGGTCCCAAGGTAGCGTCCTCTAGTCGGGGCCTCGTTCAAAGAGAGCAGAATGGGGTTGAGGGGGAGTCGTCCCTCACTGGGGTATGAAGGCAAATTCGTATGCTACCAAAACGTATATCTAGTGAAGTGAACTAGTTATAATACCTTACATTTGGTCAAAGCCCTACTTAATGCTTTAACTTCTTTATTCTGTTATAATTTGGTTAAAACCTATTCATTTAACTAATAATAACTTCCCGCTATGTTAGTTGGATCATAAAAACCTTTTGAACACATAACTTCAAATTATATATATGTTTCGAATCGAGACCTCTCACAAATAGACAGCATGCTATAACCACTTGGGCAAACTCTAGTGGTATATATATATATATAAAAAAAAAGAGGTTTATTGGCGGACCCTCTCAAGCCCGTGTCACTTTTGTGACCGACCGACCCAGCCTGCACGAAGTCTTGGTCCCGTTAAAACACCCCTGCTGAAAGAGCCACAAGCATTGGTAGAAAATCTTCTTGGGAGGTCACCCACCCCAGTACTAAGTTTCGAACTCGTGACCTCCCACACAAAGGTGACAGGTGATAACCACTTGGGCAAGCCCTAGTGGTCTATATATATATATATATATATATATATATATATATATATATATATATATATATATATATATATATATATATATATATATATATATATATATATATATATATATATATATATATAGGGTGAGGTTCAAATGGGATCCTCAATTTTCTAGAGATCCAAGGATCCACTTTTTAGCCACAAAAATTCACTTAGGGGTCAAAACCACAAAGTCTTCCTAGCCATTCATTTTTCCCTTTATATATTTCTTTTTCTTTTTCATTTTATTTTTTCGTTTTTTAATTCGGTTTTTTTTTTTTTTTTGCTATGTTTTACTTAACTTTTTTTTTTTTTTTTCAAAATCACATTTGATTTTTTTGTAAAAAATTGAAATCACATGTGATTTTCAAAAACCAAAATTTATAAATTTTAAAATCACACGTGAATTTTTTTTTTTGTCCAAAATCACATGTGATTTTCAAAAACCAAACTTTATAAATTTTAAAGTCATACTTGAAAAATTTGTTTCTAGAAAATCAAATGTGATTTTATAAGCAAAATAGTTTGTAAGTTAAAAATCACATGTGGTTTTGGTAAAAAATAATCAATAATTTTTTAAAGTCAAACGTGATTTTACCCATAAAATATTTGTAGATTGAAAATCACATGTGATTTTTAAAAAGTAAGGTTGAAAATCAAATGTGATTTTCGGGGAAAAAAAAAAAAAAAAAAGTAAATAAAAAGGAAAAGAAAAAAGTAAAAGAAAAAAGTAAATTTTTTTTCCGAAAAATAGTAAAAAAAAAAAAAGAAAAAAAAAAAGAACAAATATATAAAGAAAAAATGGGTGGTTAGGAAGAGATCCATGGATCTGTAGAAAATTAGGGATCCTTTTTGAACCCCAATCTATATATATATATATATATATATATATATGATGAAATAATAATTTGAAAGTATAAAGTCATCGAATTGAAATATTTATTATATAGTACATGTTTAAAGATGAATTATTGTTTATAGTATTAACATTCGAATACAATTTTTTTTTAGTAAAAAAAGAAAGAATGTGAATGAAGATTAGCTAATAAACAATGGTTTTTTCTATCATTTGCCATTAGACACATGATAACTACCACTTTTTAATATTAAAGGTATCAAAAAGTATCATTGGTTTTTTAATTTTGATAGAAAATATGGTATTTTTAATAATTTTAATATTAAAAAATGATAGACACATAATTAGAAAATCTTAATAAAACTATGAACGCGTATTGTGGGGTGAAATAAATAGAAATGATGGTACGTGAAATGGGAGCATGTGCAAGGCAGAATTGACAGAATGAGTTTAATGCGTGAGAAGTTAAGTAGACATAATAAGAGTGGTTGGACATAACCGTACTATTATATGCCCCCATCTATAGAATTTAAGACCTATTCGTGTCTTCAATTTTCAACATATCTCTCATTTTCTACATACTTTCCTTGTCACCTAAATTCACAAACAAATAAAAGAGAGAAAAACACGATTAAGAATTTTGAATTTTCCGTGTTCTTATTACGTGTTAATACATGAACCAACCACCGACTTGACATGTCTAATACCATGAAAGCTGGATATATAATGTTAGACTTCCGATGTTCAAATCTTGTCATATAATAATTTGAATGTTTTGTTACACGATTTATCTTTTCATGATGGCCGTCTGACCGGTTTTTGACTCTTTCTAGAGAGTTGAATGGTGTTATAACTTGTAAGAAGATTATGATTCAAAAGATTGATGATTTAGTCAATTAGTCACTTAGTTAGGCAAGATTTAAACTCCCTATACCTTTTGTTAATTATCAACATGTCATCACTTATAGTATTGTTTTCGCTCCAGTCATTGTTCGCCAGCTACGCTTATAAATATAATTAATGAGTTGGTCAAATGTATTGAAATATACAAAGGCAGTGGGGTACGATCGACGTGGGCTTGTGTTTGAAGTTTGTGGTCACCGGTCAATGAGTCCACATTTAGCCAAATATCTATACCAAATGCCACATAAATATCGGGAGAATACCCCAAAATAAGGTTAACATCTATGAAGGTATAATGTTTATATAAGATTGAACTCAAAAACTACAAATATGTTTTAATATTATAAAGCCAAAACTATGATCTTGTGTGAATAATTACTTATATGTTGGGTTAAGAGATATTTGGAGACTTAATATTCATCTAAAGAGGAAATCCCGTAAAGGCCCGACCTTTTATCAATGAGACAAACCCAACACTTATTATTCAACATTGAAAGGACTAAACACTTACAGAAGTTTCACCTAATTACATTGGTTTTATAAAATTTGAGCCAGAGTTAGGTAATACCTACATAAATTGCATGTTTTACATAATACGGCAAGAGTCAATTTATAGTTTTAAATCTATTAAACTTTCACATCTTTAATTTCAATAGAATATTATAACTCTAACTTTGTGTCATTATTACTTTTAAGAGCGGAACCAGAATTTTGAATTAACGACCAAATCAAAGACGAAACCAATAATTCACGTTCGAGGAATCATAAAGGGGTTCGTAGTGTATTTTTATGTGATTATTTCGAATTTATCAAAAAATAATATATGAATTTGTTTCGTTGACGAAGCAAAAATTTATATGTGATTATTTTTGTGTGATTAGATCAACATTTTTCCTTGTCTCAAAGTGATCAATTATATGATACCTGAATAATACATGATCGCAATGTTACTTCTAACAAAATTCCTCCGATACACATTAAAATAGTTACTAGGAAAGACTCGTGCGTTGCACGAGTTCGCTACGCTGCTGTCATTGGCATCTAATAACATTCGTAGATTGAACAAACGATGTTTATAAGGATAGTAGCAGAATGTTGTTTACAAAAGATATCGAAACTGCAGGAGTTTATATTTACATTTACTAACATAAACGGTTAGTCGTTATTACAAAAGTGTCGTTGGGAGTGGTTGCTGCTGATTTTTTGTGTTGTTCATTCTTTACTCTGGAAACCGTTCACGCTTTGTAGGGTTCACACTTTCTAGTCTGTCTGCAAAGTGTAATAGTTTTTTGTTAGAGCGGTTGTACCTATTTTTTTTTGTAAAATATGTGTACCTGTTGTTGTTGTCGATTTGCGTTTGCCTGCGGTGGAAACGTCAGTATTTTCTGTTCCTGCTTGTTGTAGATCCTTTGCCTCTGCAGTAGCGTCTATGGGATTTTCCTTCGAATGTGTGGATGGGTGGGTGGCATCGGTGGTACCTGTATTGTTACATTGACGATCATTGACATTTGTATTGAAAGTAATAGTTTTTTCACTATAATTACATGTTGGTTCGAATATGAGTCGTCTTGCAGTTGGGAGTTTGTTTGCCTGTTGTGTTGCTGATATATCTTAATCAGCCGGGTTTTTTTCGGTGAAGTCGTCTTGCAGTTGGGAGTTTGTTGGCCTGTTGTGTTGCTGATATATCTTAAATTGGTTTTTTGAAGGACGGTGGCATGCGCAACTCCTCCTACATCATGTCATTTTTGTAATATATGACATTAACTATTTGCAAGTTAAAAATTGAACATAAGGTGTTCAGACTCAACCCTACACGACCCGTTCTGAGTTGAAACAAAGAAGCTATTTTGACCCGTTATTTAAGAACCTTATGCATTTTATAACTTTTAATAATAGTTTTATTATCTTCAAAAATTGGAATATGATTTGAGGTCCATACCTTCTTGGCTCGACCTTTTGTGGTTTGAAATTGTTGCCATGCATTTTGTCTCTTATTCTGTGTAACCTCAATTTGTTCTTTTCGCATCTTAGACTTGAAAGAATGTATTTTCTTACGCCTAGCGGTTTTCTGCATAGAATCAACAACAAAATACATATATATGAGACATCACCATGAATTATTCACAAATATCTACAGCATAGTTAGCCAAGATTACCAAAAAAAACACTGAACACAGAACCAACGGCTACAACACATACAGAAAGTTACGTTGAAAAATTCAATGTTTGTTCGCACATATATTTAAAGCATAATCAAGAAAACAGAACCAAATTAAAATAATTTCCTGTTTTCCGCTACAAAAGGTAAAGAGATGCAACTACATTTTTCTAACACCAAAAAAAAGGGTCCGAAGTCATCACTTATGCCAAGAAAAACGACAGGTGCCAATTTCTACCCATTTATTGATGAATAGGTCGATTCAGATTAGGTTTTATCCCAAATGGATCAGATAAAATAGTATAGGGTTTTATTCAAAAATTTAGAATACTAATGCAATATATTGATATAATAACCATAATTAACGCATTTTTACCAAAAAAAACTTGTACAATGGCAAAATTTAAGAATATGATGTACAACAATAATTACGAGCCGGAACTGTTATGAAAGCCCAACCCTACCCACATAGCCTGCCCATCATGCGGAATCTATGAGATATGAGAAACCATGACCAAAAGGGGAATATGGAAATGTAAATGCACCATTAATAGAAATATAAATTTGGATGGCAGAGGGAAACTATGCAAACATGCTTACCACATCCACAGAGTCTTCTGGTTCAATACGAAGCTTTGCTGGTAAGGTTTTCAACTGGATGTCGACATCCGCAACGGCAGCTTGGGCAATCTTACGTTTTAGAGCTTGTTTAGTGGCTTCTGCTTCCTTTTCAGCTTCTACCAGCGGATCAACAATCACTTCTTCTACGGCCCTAACATTATCAGGATCAACCTGCACATAACACATTTATAGAATGATATATGCAAGTGACACAACATAAGAACCGGCATATCAGTGGCTTACTCTGATCTTTAGACACGCAAATAATAATAAAAGACATCCGCGTTCATAATGAGAGTTATATAGATCTTACCTCCTCCTTATTTTCCAGCCATTGTAAGCAACTAAATATCCATCTGGTGTAAAAGCCTCAATTTTTGCATCATACCTACATATTCAACTAAATCAAACATAGATAAGAGAGAAAAATGAAGAAAAAAATGTAGTAGCAATTTATGCGAAAGGCGTCTTTTGTATTTGAAGGCAAAAGAAAACCTAAAAACAAAAAAGAAAAAAAAATATATATAAGTATACCACTCGCCATCTACACTATAAACCGCTTGAACTTTAGTACCAACAGGAAGCTTTTGACCACCATACATTCCACTTGATACCTGATTGAAAATATGAAAGAAATGAGATAAAATACATACAAACTTCCAAACAAACATAAAGATATACACACACAGGCTTTAAAATAAACTTTTAAGCACAACCTTATTGCTGGATTTCCAGATTCAAGCTCTCCGTGAATCTAAAAGTGTTTTAAGCATACATACATATACAATTAAACATAGACACATATTTTTATAAAAAACCGACAAAAGTAAAGATAGTATTAAAGTTAAACATTACTCTATTCCTAACTTCCAAGGTCTGAGTTGACGATAGATATTCAGCTGCAACCCCTTTTTCCTTCAATGCCATAACTTAGTTTTCCTGATGCAAAGTAACAAAATAAATAACATTTTCACTTAAAACACTTTCCAATAACAATATAACTTGAGCAAGTGAAAACACGCTTACCATTAAGGCTGTAATCACGGAAATTAGCTTCTCTGAGGACACGTTTGCCAGATATTTCAATAACAATATAACTCGACAGTTTTAGATAGTACTCCAGGCCACGATATGATAAATAAGAATCGTATTCTCTAAAACTGTCGAATTATATTGTTATTGAAAACGCCTCAGTGAAGGCGGATTATCAACGCTACTTGGAGGAGATTTCAGACAAACTACTGATCAATATAACAAATTATACAGCTACGATTCAATAAACTAATTACGATCAAATCAAATCAAATCAAATCAAATCAAATACGATTCAAATACGTAAAGATGAAAATGAATACCTTGAAGAACGTAAGCAACTTTAGCAAAATCGGAGTAGCGCGGAAGAGCTTCACACATACAAACAACCGACTCATTCCATAAAAAGATAAATAACGTAAATTTGTAAATACAATTTATTTGTTAATCAGGTAAAAAAAATGAAATGATATGGATGAAAGAAACATAAATTTGTAAATACCTTCTGTACATATCCTCTTACATCTCTCGTTAACTTTGTAAAGAGCTTCAGCAAAAATAAAGAAAGCAAAACGATAACTTCAACAAATACCTAATACGCATACAGCTACGATTCAATAAACTAATTACGATCAAAACAAATCAAATAAAATCAAATACGATTCAAATACCTAATCACGATCAGAATGACAACGATATGATAAATATAAATCAACGATAAGATGAAAATGAATACCAGTAAAGAAGACGAGACAGTAAAAAACAGCAGATGAAGACACGTGTAACTACACGTCATCTTCCAACAGACGCAAAGCTGGAAGAAAAAAAAAAATACAAACAGCCCAAAAGAATCAAGATAAACAAAGTAAAAATTCGGCCCAATAAAAAACCGGGTCAACGGCCCATTAGGCAAAAAAACCCAAAAATTGACACGCATACCAAGAAGGAGACGATATTTAAATTAGGGATTAATATATCAAGATATTGAATACGTATATCTTGTTACATACAACCCAAAATTCTAATATCAACTGACATAAACGATTTAAATCTAAATAACTTTTTGCATAAAATGATGGATACATATTATTGAATATTCAAATGAAGATGTACCATGCATGTCCTTGGCTTGTAAGTGCAAATAAAAACAAAAACTAGTCTAGAATAGAGGACAATATAAAATAGCAAATGTGAAAATTAGATGATTATTTTATAATCTACAGATATGTTCTCGTGTTAGTCAGGGTGAAAATGATAGGTATTGAACTTAGAAGAAAAAGGATGAGTTTATTTCAAAGCAACTGAATCCGTAATTAAATAACATAAGTTTATTTATTTGGTAATAAAAACGTGTGTCACAAAATAACACGAGTTTAAAAATTGGTTTATCATTTGGTTCTATATTTAAAAAGTAATTATTTTAATCTTAACTATATTATAAAAAATCTCTTCATACTTTTAAAATTTAGATAATTGAAATTACTTATTTACCTTTATTCAAGTCAAACTTAAAGAAATTTTAGATAAAGTTGAATTACTTATTTACCCATTTGCTTATTAAATTCGATATCTTTATAATTTATTACATAATAATACATTTAAGTTCTTTTTGAATTCTATGTTTTAACTAAGTTAACTTTTAGAGAAATATATTTAATATCTCCATTTTTATAAAAGAAAATTTAATTTTTGGTATTTGATTTTTTTTTTTCTCATACACTTATCCCTTTTTTTAATATATGAACAAGTTAGATTTGACGGAGTTAACACTAAGAAATAAGAAAAGAAATTTTATAATATTTTAAAATTTTCAGATAATTACATTAAAATCTAAACAACTACTAATAATATTTTTTCCACATTATTTCAAATATAAATTGTTTGTAATTTGTAGTATTAACATATTAGTTATATTTATTTTGCTACAAATTGTTTTGATGGTTGTTTATGTTGCTTTTGTAGATAGATTATGTTTAAATGTTTGGTAAAAGATATTAAATAACTTTTCGGGCTTTTTAAAGTTTTAATTCTTTAATAAATATTAGTGTTGATTATACACTTTATTTGATAATATATATATAGTTTTTTGTGAAAAATTTAAAAGATGGATATACAATACAAATAAATACAATACAAACCCAAATACATAATAAAATGATAACAATATGTTTCATTTTTTATTTGTGTTGTATAATAAAGTATTTATAAATATTTAACATTTATGTCTCAAACTACAAAGAAACTTATATTATAAAACAGATTTTGTATTATGTTTGATACGTATTAAAAAAAAATGCAGAGATAAACAAACATCTTTGAAATCTTTAAAAAGCATTCATTATAACTATTGAATACAAACATGGTAAAACGGTAATTTGATATAACTAACTGAAATAAGTTAATCCTAATGGATTAAAAGATTGAGAGTGTATAATGTTTACAAATTAAGAGTGTGTAGTGTACTTTCAAAATCAAGAGGATTAAACATGTCTTATTTGCCAAATCGTAAAAAACATATTTGTAATTATCTCTACTTTATATTTTCTTATACATATATGATTTTAACAAATGAGCTAATAGCGTAAAATAAGTCGAATTACCCACATAGGTTGAATGAATAAAGATAAAATTTTCCTATATGTCTTGAATGGTCGAAGGATAAATTAATAGATGGTGTAATTTTGTTAATGGTCAAAATAGATAATGTTACCCCATAATTCTACTTTATTTTGAGACGAACGATAAAATATCGGAATTCGTTAAGACAATGTAAATTGTCGAATACAACTTTTTCACTGCCGCAACATCACACGAACCAAAAACTATTACACTCGACTTATTTATCACGAAACTGGTTTGTGCATATAAATAATTCTTTTTTTGGCATGAAGGGATACACCGAAATCCATTAGTTCATAACTTTTTTTGTGGCTCAAAGGGCTGAAATAAAAAAAGTATTACCCCTTAATTCTTTTTATAACGTGAATTATCGAACAAGAAATTATTAGATGATAAATCTAAATAATTATTAGTGGGTTTAAAGGGTTGGACTTGAAATTATTAGATATCACCGCTTTGTATTGTTACTTATACCATATTGTAGTCAGAGAGCTATCGTATCAAATAAATATAATATTTTACCACTAGAATACACTTAGTGGAGGAAATGGTTGAACAGAAACAATTATAGAAACTCTTTTTATGCCTCAAATTGTCAAACTTGAAATTGTTACCGCAAAGTTCATATTATAACACGAACGACCAAATAAGAAAGTGTTATACTTAATATATAGTCGGAAATAACGGATAAGAAACTATCGAAACTCATTGCCATATCAATAATTCTTTTCCATCTCGAAAGGTTTATCCGAAAACGTTACCGCATAATTTGTTTTGGCCCCAAAGACCGACCCATAAACCATTACTCTCACGACATAAATCACGAGACGAATTGGAAACTACAAGAAATCATTATCGCACTATAACTTTTCGTCGCCGATGCATCGCGCAAGTTCTATACTAGTTATATTATAAAGCATTTTTTCATATCTTAAAATTTAAATAATTGAAATTACTTATTTGTCCTTACTCAATTCAAACACATTACACACTCTTAATTCTTTCAGATAACCTTTCTCTCTCTGTCTCGCTATCTCCTTCTGTCATCGCCTTCAGTTTCTTCATATTCTTACGTATAATTCTTCGTTTTCAAATTCAAAATCAAGATTTAATGAGAGAGCACCTTTCCGTTTCATCAAATCGAGTTCATCAAGCCGTCAAGATGATAAACAAACTAAGATTTAACATAAGAAGATAATGTTTTCACCTATTTTTGTTTCAGTTTTTGCTATTAATCATTAAGCTATGACTCAATTGTTTGTTAGTATGATTTTTATTAAGTTTTCGATTGTTAATTTGCTATCAATGATAGTCATTGGATTTTTTCCATTTGAAATTCGATTTTTGCCACCAACAATGGTTTTAAGTAAACACTTTTAAATCAATTCCAATATGTTTGTTATACATAGATTAGGGAAAAATATATAAGTTCTTTTATATTTTGATTTTGAAATTAGGTTGTGGTTACTATTTTGATATACTTATATGCCTGCTACGTGTTCGATAAAATGCTTCTATGAACTTTTATGCCTTAATTTCTAGGTTTGCAAATGTTAATTCGTGAGCTTAATTTTTTGAATCAACTTTTAAGGCGTTAATTACTTTCTACGAAAAAAGAAGCATTAGTCAAGTAGTTTGAAACTACAACACAAACGTCGAATGATAAGAGAATTCTGTCAAGTAGTTTGAAACTGCAACACATACGTCAAATGATAAAAGAACACCCGATGTAAGTCTGCTTTTATAAGCACATTATATGTGCAATGCATCTATGAGATATTGATTCGCATCCTCTCGTGCAAGTGGTTAATTACCTTTTTAGTATACTTAGCTGCATTTCTAGATATGGTTTGTGTTCGAAGATGATGTTTCTAAAGCTTCACTCATGTAGTCCGTGAACTGAAAAAATCGAGTTGAATGATAAGTAAACACCAAGTGTTAGTCGGCTTTTAATTACCTTTTTATAAAGACAAATCCATAACTTCCTTTCTCATAACCTTTTAGGATATATTTCAATATAATTTTGTTAATTTTTATTCTCATGTAACCTTTTATATGAGGTGGTTTGGATACCGATTTATTAATTTCTCTAAAGTTTTTGACTTTTATAATTAAATAATTTGATGATAGATAATTTGTAATTAAATACTAATTTTTCTAAATATAAAAGCTTTAATCTTGATTAATTTACTGGTCATATACCATTTTCTATATTGGATCCTTGTTGATTAGTTTACGATTTTCTCACGATAATAATAATAAACATAAAAGCTTAAATTTTGATTTATTTACCGGTCATATACCCTTTTCTATATAGAATCCATATTGTTTCAATAATGAACTGATAAATGGGTTGAACGACTTGACGGGGTAAAGATAACTTTCATGGAATCATGGATCGTATTGCCATGCTTCCATTACGAATTTGTCAGGTCTGATCAATCTTCAAAGCCAGACACTCTATGTCTAGAATCAATAACATGTTGCGGAATCACAAGTTATTGATTAAGCTAATGTAATTAGAACAATGAAACTCAACGAATTCAACAAAGGAAGTTTTTCTTTTCAAAGCCTTAAATGGCGGGAAAGTTTGTCACAAATACTTTGGACTCTCAAGCTCTCACATCTGAACTCCTCTCACCACTATTTATAGGCTAAGCTATCTAACTATTATATTATAACAACCCTTAAGTTTATTTAAAAACACTTCGGGTGAACAAATAATTACAACATCATTTAACTTTAGTTCGGGTGAACTTGAACTTAACTCCAGCGAAGAGTTAGTTCACCCGACCTAAAGTCTTCATGATATTACTATCTAAGATTTAGTTCGGGTGATGAACAATGTTCACCCAAACTAAATATCTAACACTATACAATATGACAAAGATCTTTGGAAGATTCAGTCATCAATCCTCTATGCTCCAACAATCTCCTCCCTGGATGATGCTTGCAAAATCTTCATCTTGCTAGGTTAAGCTCCATTCCTATCTTCAAAATACATCAGTATCTATCTTCTGTCTCTTGTACCCCTCTTGATCTTATCAACTTCCCAAGCTACAACTTCAAGAGCCATCCTTCTTTCTTTATCACCAGGTTGTAGTTTATCAAGTGGAAGGTTAAAGATAGTAAGAATATCATCATTTGAGAGCTCTCTTAGATCAACATTTTCATAGAGCCTCTCATCCTCACCATCTTCTCTGCTCAACACAATCTCATCATTCTCATAATCTACCCACCATCTGAGTATCTTTGGCTTTTGATGCACAACCTTGACTTTCTTCATAGGAGCAATAAACATAGTCATCCTTTTCCTTTTTGCTCTGAATTTCTTCTCAAAGTTAGCAAAGTCAGTTTTAGCACATTCATGAATGAACCTCTCATACTCATATCCACGAGAATTTTGACTGTGGTTCACCATTTTCAATTGACAGAGTCTTCTGGCATCTTCCACTGAGATTTGCATGAGTTTCTATACTGTGTCAAATGACTGAGTCATTGTACCAGTTCTGCTTTTTTTTTTAATCACAATGGCACCAGCATAATGATCAAACCTCCAAACAACTATAGGTGGCAAAATACCTCTCTTCATATTCATCAGCTCTTCTCTTTCATCCCTCAACTCCTCTTTAGATTCCTTCTTTATTCTTGATCCAGAAGCAATTTCTTCTCCTTGAACTGATGCATCAGTAGTATCAATGGGAAACCCATATTGATCTAAATCACCTCCATCTGATGGAGTCTCATCAATCCAATTTGAGAGTTCTTCAATCATTGCTGTGACAACTGGATAATCTGGATAATAGTCTTTAGGAAGTGTAGATTTAGAAGATTGAGCAGGAACTGGATCTTCTGGTTGAGTCTTTGCGAACCAAGACTCCTTCTCCATATATTCTGCAAAGGGATCGTCTTCTTGATTTACCTTTGCCTTTAAATGCACTTATTGACTCTGTTTCTCAACTAGAGACTTCAAAGTGACATTCTGATTCTGCTCAACTGATTTTGTAGAAGACCCCTCACCAGTTTGAACAGAAGGAGCAATTGGAGCTTCTGTTCTTTGACTTTCTAGATTGACCTCAACATTTTCTGAAGCTCTATCATTTTGTCTTTTGTTCAGCTCATCCTCTATCTTCTTTTCTCTTTTAGACTTAATTTCACTCACCATAACCTTTGTTTGAATGTCTAACCAGTTTCTCTCCAGGGTTTCAATCTTCATTTGCCCCACTGATCTAGATGACATACCTCCAGCAACAACCAAATAGTTCTTCAGATGAAGTTTGTAATTCTTCTCTGAGAACTTATTCTTGTATTCTAGCATCTTCTTCTTCAGATTGATCACTTTGGAAGGTACTAGTTTTGATGCTTTCAGTGCTCTACTTTTCACTCTCCCCCATTGTCTTACACTGCTTCCAACATCATCAGTTTCCTCTACTACTATCTCTCCTTCTTCCTCTTTAATAGTCACTTCTACACTCTCATCACCTTCCTTGTCACTATCAATATCTATCACCACCTGATCTTCTCCCAACTATTCATTCCATTGATTATTGATGTCTTATGTGTGTATGGAGACAAGATTCCTTTCCTTGATATAAACAATGAAGGTCTCTGTTGCATTAACATCAAAAATCCCCTCATATAGCCCCTCAAAGTGTTTTTCAAATGTTGCTTGATCAATAATTTCTCCAAACTGATCAACTGCTTTGAATTTTCCGATATTCTTTTCTTACAGTACACTTGCACTTTCTTCTTCATCGCCAGAGCTAAATACTTCTTCACCCGTTATAAACTCTTCTCCACCATATTTATCTTTGTCACCCGAGTTAAACACTTCTTCACCCTATTTAACTTTTTCTTCACTAGATGTAAACTCATAGACCTTTTCTTTTCCTTATGAGCTCCCAGCATTCTCCAAGTATTTCAAAATCTTCTCCACAATCGATAAATCTTTCTCAACTTCTTCATTAACAGATTCACTGCTATCCAATCTTCCTTCTGCTTCAGCTTCAACATTTTCTCCTTCCACCACCATTCTATCCTCAGCTTCAACATTTTCTTCTTCCACCACCATTCTATCGTCAGCTTCAACTTCAACTTCAATCTCAGTTTTATCTCCCCCTATTTTGGATGCATCATCCATAGGAAGAGATTTAATAAACACTTTAGCCTTAACTGCTCTCTGATGAATTCATTTGAAGCATTTTTCCATCTTAGGTGATTTATCAGTTATTTTTGTCTCAGAACTAGTTGCTCCAATGCCTCATTCTTCTTAGTCAATTCCAATATTGTCAACTTACCAATTCCTTCTCCCCCTTTCTTCCTTGAATTATAGACATTAATAGGTCTGCTTGTTGAAGCATCCTTCTTAACATTTATCACTGGGGTAGACACAGGTGGAACCTCAGGAGTGAGAATATGTGAGGCAGCCAGATTAGGCAGAGCTTGGATTTCCTCGACTGTATAATACCAATCTCCTCTTTCATCATTCCCTTGGGCTTGCTGAACAATAGATGTTTGAGGTGGAGGTGATGGAATAGGAATAATAGGTGATCCAGGTTGATCATCCTCTACTTGTTGTTGTTGCTGTTGTTCTTCTTGTTGTTGTTGTGGTTGTACATTCTCACCCCACTGGCCTTGTAGCTCTAAAAACATCTGTACAACTACCCTTTCCTGATTGATCATTGGTAGGAAGAAAGGAGTGAAATGTCCTGAGAAGACCACCCTTGCTTTAGGAAAAGACTTTCTCATGTTATTCATGATCTTCTAGTTCATATTATCATCCTTAAGAGTAGGACCTTCTAGCATCAATCCTTGAACTTCAGATTGCAAGATGATCTGAAGGAATCTTGGATATAGAAGAAATCTTTATGAACTGCCTTCAGCCATTCTCTGCATACAATCCATGATGAATCTAGAGAAGTTGAACCTCCTTTGAGTGATCATACATACAAAAGCAGAGGCCAACGTTTGATTCATCTCATCAAACCCTCCAGAACGTCCAGACATACAGCAAACCGGTACATGAATAAGATATCTCTAGTTGAATGAGACTCTTGTCTTTTTCACCATACTTTCTGGAAAATCACCCTCATAACCAGCTTATCTACACACAGTCCTTAGTTCTTCCATCTCCAACCTCTCAACACCACCAGCATCATCAAGCTGTAGTACTCTCCTTATTACATGTTCTGTGACATTTACATTCTCCATCTGAACAGTGGATGAAATAGTCCTCACACCATTTACAATGGCAAACCTTGCATTCTGCCAGAACTCCAGTAGTACATCTCTATACAGAACAAGACTCTTTGAAATAGAAAATCTCAGGTTTGAGTTGATCAGAAATCCTAAAATAAGCTTCCAGCGCTCATCAACTTCAGCATGGCCCATATCCAAAAATGCAGCAACATTATATTTTGGTTTATAAGAGAAAGCCATCTGAAATCAGTTACAAATCATTAGTATTCAATCAAGAGAATATACTAATAATAAATATATAATAAAAATATAAAAAAAAAACTTAATGAACTCAGAAAACAGGGGAAAAATAATACAAAACTGAAAACACTCTAAAAACTATCTCAAAGGTGCTAAAAATATATAGAAAGGATCTTATGAAAATCGTTAATGAAATGAAAAAGGTAAGAAAGTTTATTGAGATTAGCAATTTTGATCCGGATAAGGGATGCAATTTGCATGAATTAAAAATGATTATTTGAATTTAAAAGTATTAAAAACAAATTAAGATTAAAAAAATAATATATTTTATATCTCACCAAAAGACACACCCTAAATAATAGTGTCCCAGAGTTAATATTAGACAAAAATTATAACCCGACCTAAAAGTTAAAGAACCCGACTTAAACGTATGGTCAAAATAGTCAACTCAAGTACCATATTTAAATAAATCTAATACCCGAGTTAAGCATATGGTCAACATAGTCAAATCCATTACCAGACATAAATTAGATCAACACCCGACCTAAATATTTATTACCCGAATTAAATTAAATTAATAAATCAAAAGTAACTCATTTAAATCTTTCTGGGTTAAATTCTTAACACCTAATTGAATCATTCCAAAACATCTAGTTAATCTTGAAATTGTTTAAAAAAAAAAAATTCAATTTCAGAAATCAAAAACTTATATTCCAGGACTTCATAAATTAGTTCATATGAGCAAATTTGCTTCAGAAATGAAATGTTTTGTAAAATGCAGAAACTTGTATTTTTATTAGAATTCAACCTGTGTCAAAAATCCGTAAATTGCAGTTTTTAATAATTTAAAAATAACATGATATACTATCAAACTTATTCAATTCTTGTCAAGTAGAAATAAATTAAATTTCATATTTTACTTAAATATGGCATATATACCTTATTGCCATTAAAACATAGCAGTTTTGTGACATGTTTAACAAAAGAATTTATATGAACACATGAATAATCTTCAATATGATTTCACAACCTTATAAACTACTTTTTCTCTCAAGATATTTTTGATTATATGCATGTTTTTTTTGTTCAAAAGTAGACTTCGTACTATTGTTCAACTCATTCCTCTGTCTCTGTCGTTTATCAAGTTAGCATCAATGATCTAAGAGAAAAATAGACTAGTTTATTAAAGAATTTGGACTTATTCACCTGTCTTTGCCGTTTATCAAGTTAACATCAAGAATCTCAAAGTCAATAAATTATTAAAAGTCACTTTAAAACTTTATAATTTTTATGATAAATAGATTTAAATGCCATTTTTTACTGAAAATATATTTTTTCTTTGTTTTTCTACTTGATAATCACTTATTTCCCATTTGACAATTATCAATTTTCAAGACTTTATGCAATGTATAAACCACATATTGCTAAAGGTTTCTAAATACAAGAATATGTACATTTATGAAAAACACTTGGTTTCAAGAAAATCTTTAAATATTGAACTATGTTAAATTATGCCTGAATTTATGTTTATGACTCATTTCTTATTTTGTTTTTGTGAAAAATTCTCAAATTTTTTTTGATTGGTTTTTCATATTTTGTATTTGCTTTTCTAGAAAACACACTAAAATACTTAAAAATAGAATAGAAAGAAATCTCTTTGAGTTATATATACATACTGAAATCACATATTTTTGGATTTTATCTATACAAATTGAAATCACATATTTTTTGGATTTTATCTATACAAAAACAATACCAGACTTAAAAATAAAACACTACCAGACTTAAAACTGTTTACCAAAAATTATTACCAGACTTAAAAGAAAAGCACTACCAGATTTAAAAATATTTACTAGATTTAAAAATATTACTAGACTTAAAAGAAAAACACTACCAGACTTAAAAGAAAAACACTAGTAGACTCAAAAATATTTTTGATTTTTCCATTTTTCTCCCCCTCTTTTTGTATTTTGAAATAAAATGAAAACAAATTGCAAAAATATATGTACAAAAAATATTAATGAAGAAACACTCAATCAAGATTCATTAGACCAATTGCTTGAACAAGAAAATTGAATTTTGTAACAGCAAAGGCCTTTGTGAAAAGGTCTGCCAATTGGAGGTCCGTGTGAATCTTAACTAAGTGAATCAAATGTTTTTAAAACAATCTCTTATGAAGTGATGTCTAATCTCAATGTGCTTTGTCTTAGAATGTTGTACAGGGTTCTTAGTGATGAACATTGCAACAGTATTGTCTATGTGTATAGGAGTGTTCATAAAGTTAAGGCCATAGTCTAACATCTGATTCTGAATCCATAAAACCTGGGAAGTACAAGAACCAGCAACAATGTATTTTTGCTTCAGCTGAGGATTGTGAAACAGAGTTCTGTTTCTTGCATTGCCAAGAGACTAGTCTTTTTCCTAAAAACTGGCACCCTCACGTGGTAGATTTCCTATTTAAGTTGCATCCCCCATAATCAGTCTCAGTTTAAGCATAAATTTTAAAGCTCGAATTCTTAGGATACCAAAGGCCTGATGAAGATTGTCCCTTAAGATATCTAAAGATTCTCTTAACATCAATTAAATGTGAAACTTTATGGTCTGCTTGAAATCTAGAACAAAGACAAACTCCAAACATTATATCAGGTCTACTAGTAGTAAGGTACATTAAAGAACCTATCATAGACCTATATAAATGTTGATAAACACTTTCACCATCTAAATCAGGATGTAGTTTGGCCCTAGTGTCAACAGGAGTGGAAGCAGATTTACAATCAGTGTATCCAAACTTAGCCCACATGTCTTTGACATACTTAGACTGATTGATAAAAATGTCATTATTTAATTGCTTAACTTGTAATCCCAGAAAGAAAGACATCTCTCCCACAGAGCTCATTTGAAATTTTGAATGCATCAGAGATTCAAATTCTTTGCACAAATCATCATTAGTTAAGCCAAAAATGATATCATGAACATATATTTGTACAAACACTGATTCTTGACCAACTGTCTTAATAAATAAAGTCTTATCAATTGTTCCCCTAAGATATCCATGGTCAATCAAATATTTGGACAATGTGTCATATCAAGCTCTAGGAGCTTGATGTAAACTATATATAACTTTGTCCAACTTGACCACATGAACAGGATATTGAGGATCCAGAAAACTTGGAGGTTGACTAACATACACTGTCTCTTCAAGAACTCCATATAAAAAGGTTGATTTAATATCCATTTGATAGACCTAAAAGTTATTATAAGGAGCATATGCTAATCTAATGGCCTCTATCCTAGCAACTGGAGCAAATACATCATCATAATCTATACCCTCTTTCTGAGTATAACCTTTAACCACAAGTCTTGCCTTATTCCTTAAAATTATTCCTCTATCATCCCTTTTAACCTTAAATATCCATTTAACTCCGAGAACATTCACACATGTAGGTCTTTCCGCTAAAGTCCCTACTTCCTTAACCTTAAACTGTAACTGTTTTTCTTGCATAGCCTCTACTCAACTATTTATAGTCAATGCAATGTCTACATTCTTAGGCTCAAGTTGGGACAGAAAGCAATAAAATAAACACACATTTGCTAAACCGGAACTACTTCTTGTCTTGACACCATCATACAAATTTTCTATAATATTACTTAGAGGATGTGTTTTGTGAACTTCTAAAAATAATTTATTTCCTCAGTAATATTAGTAGAAAGATTTGTTTGATTTGGCACAATATCATCAAAGAATAGAGAATCAGAAGTTGCTTCACTGGGTTGTTCATGGCTTGGTTCATCAAAATGAGTTTCAGATTCTACACCAGAGTTAAATTGATCTTCACCAGAGTTGTTTAGATTTTCAGCTTCTTCACTAGAGTTGTTCTATGATTCACGAGAGTTTTCTTCTAATCCATTGGGTCCACCCGAATTAATTTGTGACCCACCATAGTTAATTTCAGTTTCATTTTGTGTACCCGAATTGATTTGATTCATCAGAATTTATGTCTTGATCTTGTACAACATTGTCTTGTTCTTCAAATGATGATGTAATGTATTCTTCTTGAAGAATGTCTCCATCATTTTGACTCTCTGAAATATCTTGACTCACAGATGTTGTATCTTCTAATGAAAGGGAGTGGTCATGAACTAAAGTAGAAGAATCTGCACTTCTATTTGCTTGATTACCAAATTCAAACTCATTATAGACTTCAACATTAGCAACATCTTCTGTAGATACCTGCACTTCTTCTGAAACATGTTCTTGACAAACACCATTAAAAGAGTTCACAAATGTATCTAAATCAAACAATCAATCACCACCTGAATTCTTAATATTTGGTGTATATTCATTGAATATCACATTAATGGATTCTTCTATGGTTCTAGTTCTTCTATTGTATACCTTGTGAGCCTTTGAAACACTAGAATAACCAAGACAGTATCCATTATCAGTTTTAGCATCAAATTTTCCTAGGTAGTCTTTGGTATTTAAAATAGAACATTGACATCCAAATGCCTTGAAAAATCCTATAAAAGGTTTTCTTCCTGAGAACAGTTCATATGAACTCTTTCCTAGGCTCTTAACAACATGAATTCTATTGTTCACAAAACACATTGTATTCACAGCCTCTGCCCAAAAGGTAACAGGTAAAAAAGATGCACTCAACATAGCTCTAGCTCCCTCAATTAGTGTCCTGTTTTTCCTCTCAGCTACCCCATTCTGTTGAGGTGTTCTAGGTGAGCTATGTTGCCTAGCAATTCCCTTATGAGCACAAAATTCATTCATGGTTGCATTCTTAAACTCAGTGCCATTATCAAATCTAATTACTTTCACCTTTTTATCACATAAATTTTCAATTTGCACAACAAAGTCTTTTATGATCTCAGATGTTTCATATTTATGAGCAAGGAAAACGACCCATGAGAATCTTGAATAGTCATCAGTGATAACTAAACAGTAAGATTTCATGGCAAGACTCTTTACACTGACTGGACTAAATAGATCCATGTGTAAAAGATGTAGGACAATCTCTACTGAAGTTTGAGTCTTTAGTTTAAAACTTGATTTATGTTGTTTGCTTTTCAAACAAGATATACAATGGTCAAGCAATTGAAAATTATTTTTAGGTAATCCAGTAACTAGTGACCAATTTATTCATGTTTTTAAGATTAACATGACAAAGCCTTCCTTGCCATAAATCAGACTCTTTTGCAGTAGTTTTGGATATGAAACAGTTTGAGGATTCATTTAAAATAAGATTATTCATATCCAAAATGTACATTTACTCACATCTTGGTGTGTTTAAAACAATCATGTCCTGAGGTATGACATATTCAGGTTTAAATATGTAGAAGAATTCAGAAGTGAAAGCAGTGGTGTACTTATTATCACATACTTGAGAGACAGAAAGCAAGTTATAGTTCAATTCTTTTACAAAATGAGATCCAATGTCAATTGTCCATTTGCAACTTTTCCATGTCCTGTGATAGTTCCACCCATATCTCCTCCAAATGATACATGGCCACCAATGAAAGCAACGAACTCTTGAAGCAACTTGATATTTACACTCATATGTCTAGAGCATCCACTATCCACTACCCATATATTCTCTTCAGAATCAATTTATTGCTCATGCATATAATCATCATTCAATGAGATTTTGCTATCCAAGTTTTTGTAAACTTGGAAATTCAATCTTTTAAACTTGTTAAACTTAAAATGATCATGTAGTTTTCTTTATGGAATATAAGTTTCATAATCCGAATTAAATTTTTCATCACCCGAATTAAAAATTTCTACGCCCGGGTTAAATTGTGAATTCAAAATTTTATTCGACTTAAACATTTGTTCACCCGAATTAAAATTTTGTTCACCGGAGTTATTTCTGAAAACATGTTTACCAGAGATACATATTGGATGGTATAGATCAAAGCAAATAAAATGAACTGTGAAAATTTTATTTACTTAAATTTAGTACTTAAAAATAAGAAGGGTAAAATGCTTTATTATATAGTATAGATATAGATTATTTAGCCCTTTAATAAATAAGGCAAACAACATACAATCAAACTCCGTTTTGTTCATAAACATATAAGTACATGCTTAAAGCTTCCATATTAACATGATTAACTAACATAACATTTACTAATACTATTTATAGATCTCTTCTTCGTCATCTTTCACTTCGGTAACTCCACTTAACTCTGAAGATGAATCATCATCATTTGAATTCAGTTCAAAGTCGATATCATCACTTTTCTTCAAAAACACTCTGAAAAGCACCCAACCATCTATACCCTACAAAAAGATTTAACTTAGGTTATTAGGATTTAAAAGGAAGAAAAAATCAGCAGACAAGATTTGTAAAGTGATTTTATTAACTGGATAGTGTTACCAAGATAATTACTCTTTAAATCGGTAAATGTCCCCAAACAAAATCCGAATTTGATACCCCTATCTTTGGTGTAAGTTTATCCATTTCAAATTATCACTTTAGCAACTCGTAGAGGAATATATATATATATATATATATATATATATATATATATATATATATATATAGTGAATAGTTCATGCGAGAACTCTTTTTTTTGCGAGAACTGCGAGAACTCTCACAAAAAGTGTTAAATCACGTTTCACTTTGTTCATTCACATGCAAACTCTTTTGGAGATTAATAATCAAGTAAATATAAACGTAAAAAACTAAAAAAAAATCATATAAAATGACGGAAAAAATTTTCGTTCATATATGAACTCAGTTTTTGAAAAAAAAACGTTCACATGTGAACAATTCTAAATACGCGTATTTTCATACAATTTTTTTTAATTTTTCATTTATATTTTTACTAGATTTTTAACATTCAATAGTTTTTAGATGTCAATAGACATTATTACATGTTAATTGACACTTTTTTTAAGAGTTCTCGCAGTTCTCGCAGAAATAAGAGTTCTCGCATGAATCAGTCCCTATATATATATATATATATATATATATATATATATATATATATATATATATATATATATATATATATATATATATATTATAAAAAGGGTTTGAAAATAAAAAGTGTAGGAAGGAATGTGGGAGTGACATGTGCATACTTAGATAGCATTTTAAAAAAAAGTATTTACTTTTTTAATAAAAAAATAAGATATTTTTTTTTGGAAAAAAAAACTTTTGGGGAAAAAAAATTTGAAATTTTTTTCGACAACTTCATTATTTTCGTGCATGAGGGCCGTAAGTACTCTCAAATCTGTACATACAACATCCCCTGAAAATTGATGGTTTATGCACACGAAAAAGTGATGCAACATAGAAAGAAAAAAAAAATTATGCATCATTTTACAAAAAAATTGACACTTTTAGTTACATACTTAATACCAAATTGCTATGTATAATTACTTGTTCATTTTTACCTACACTACTTATGATATCACTTAAATAGTGATATTCATATTTTTTTCTTTATATTTGTTAGTTTAATGTAAACTGTTTTGTAGATTTGGCCTCCTACATATGAATTCTTGGCTTCGCTACTGCTTACCAGTACGTGCATCTTTATAGACACTTATCTTTAAATAGCAATGATTATCATCCTTCAACTAGACAAGAGGTGAGTTTTTGTAGTATAAAAATTTACAAATATTTTTGTAATATATTAATAATAGTATGCATAAAATATTATGTTTTAGATGCCTTATGAATCAACAATAAGTAATGATTATATTTATCTTTAGAAAATTATTCTTTGTTCGATAATCGTCATTAATCGTCTTCCTACAAGGATTGAACTTGTCGAACGTGAAATTTACCTAAACTCAACACGATGACCTCTCTATAATCATGATCAAGAATCAACTAACCCCATTTCCTAGAATGCAAAACGGCAACAAATATGGGTTAATCCGTGAATCCATTGATTTAAATAAATCTCAAAATCAATTATATAAGAAGACCTAGCCTTTTATAGACCGTGTGGAGATATAAGAAGAAAAAACATCGCATATCAAAATATCTAAGTCGTACACACTTTTGGACGATATGAAACTTTAGTCGTTTATGTGGATCACAAATTTGATTTGTAACCCTAACTCTATTCATGTGTAATCGTTTCTTGCTCCAGGTATCACACTACGGTGTTTTCAATGAACTTATGTGGTTCTAACAAAGATAAAAGAAGGACATATATAAGAAATATTTACAATATATAAAGGTGGTATAAGATAAGATGACTTCATTCGAGCATTTACACATTTTACTTTTATGAAAATCTTAATCTTTTATTGTGCCATCAAAAATTAGTATTTTTAGAGTTTAATTACAAGAAAAAAAAACAATTTATAATAAACACGTAAGACATCATCATCTTCAACAAGAATAGACTTTAAATAAAATCATATAGTTCACATTATTAAGGTATTTTCACATTTCTTGTTCATTATTACAATCTGAAAAAATTTGAAGTTAGAAATTTCATTTTTATATTAAGTATTAGAATTGCATTATAATAGATCATTAGATAGCATAATTTCTTAATTATATTATATTTATAAAATTTATTCTTAAAAACCTATTAGTTTATATTTAGAAAATTACATAACCAATTATTTCAATAAAAAAAACATTTAAACACCATTTAGTTGAGAATAAAGAACCAAAATTCAAAAATAAAATTATATTTTTTTTTATTATCTTTAACCTATTATAAGATTACAAGTTTTTAAGATTATTTTTTTATTTGTTGGTCCTCTTTCAATCCTCTCCAATGATAACCGATGGTGAATCATGTTCACCCATCTCTCCAAACCTTGGTTGTTGAACTTCAATGACGCCTATCGCATCACCATGATTTTCCCGTCGCTTTAAGACGATCTTGCAAAGAACCTAATTTTCATTGTCCTCTTTCAATTCTATCCAATGATAACCTGATAATTTGAACCAGAAGATGATGAACCATCTTCACCCATCTTTCCAAGCCTTGGTTGTTGAACTCCAATGGCTCTCATCGCTTCACCATGGTGCGCCCTTCGCTTTAAGACGATCTTACAAAGAACCAAATTTTTCATACCCTATAAAAAAGGAAAAAAGAAGAAGTGGACCAAGATTTTTAAGAATTTAAAAAGAAAAAAAAAATAATTCAACATACATACACTATAAAAGTGGAATTTCTTACAGAAATAGGGTTAGCAAGTTTGTACTCGTGCATGATCCAGTTGCTTCTAACACTACTTGGGGATTTTTTAGTGTAGAAAACTAGGATTTTTCGAGTACTAACAACTTCGTTTGTTTTGGGAACTAAGGATCTTCTTGTTATACCACTGGCTTTCCAGTATCCTAATATTTTTTTCCTACTGGTTCGTATTCCTTTCTTTTCCATGATGGCGAAAAAGTATCGCTTTTTTTCCAGATCGCAAAATAAGCAAAAATTAATCCATCATCATCAAAACCCATGCACCTCTCATTTTGATTTCTTTATATTAAAAAATAATGAAAAACATACCTGGTAGTGACCATGGATCGAACTTGCAAACATCGTCTTCAGGGATGGGTTCGCCTAAGCTCTTCATCTGTGGGATTGAATTTGAAGCTTACTGGCATTGAGACGTGATTACCCAAATTAAGGTTGGCCATGTTAAGGTAAAAATAAAAAAGCTATATTCTTTTTCGGTATTATAAGTCTTAGTACAAAAGAAGATAAAAGTGTGTTTTGTAAATGAAATGAGTCTATCTATATATATTAGAAAAGAGTGTCTAAAAATAGTCATAGTGGGTTCCAACACATTTATATTGTTTTTATTTAAAAAATAAAATTCTATGATTTATTTAACTTATATTTTATATGGGAGTTATCCTCGTGTTGCAGTCCGATCCCATTTAAATAAATAAAAAAATTATTTAAAACTTTAAACAAAGAAAAACAGATAAAATTTTTATAAAAGTAGAACATAAATAAACATTAACATAAAGCCTCATCCATTTCTAAAAATAAAAAAACACAAAACTCTAAACAAAGAAAAACACATAACATTTTATAAAAGCTTACTTATTTTTAAAATAAATCACATAAAACGTAATCATTAGCTATTTTATTTTGGTCATTTCATTGTAAATGCAAATTTAATCCTTCAACTTTAATACATATTAAAATAAACAAAATTTATTCATTTAACTCGTTTTTATTTATTTATTTATTTATTTCAATATGAGATTAACTTTGTAAAAAAAATGAGTTAATCGAGTTCTTCGACAGCATAACGTGCCACCATTAACGAGTTTAAGATTTATATACCATACCTGAATGTCTTCTTCCTTATCAAACTCATATGGACACATTTAATCATCTTCTAAAAAAATGAAGAAGTTAAAAAATATGTTAGGCATTGCTATCCTAAATGACACAAAAGATACATGACGTACCAAAACTATAAAAGAGAAAAGTTCATAAAATGTTTATATTGCAATGATGTAAATTATTAAATTTTATAACACATGTTTATAGAAACATAAACCCAAAGGAACTAATTAAATGGAGAAAGAAAATTAAAAAGTAATTTCTAGAACAAAGAAAAATACCTTTAGATCTATGTTGGATTGATTAGCCAACAAAGAAGCAAAATCGGGATCAAAGAGAATATCGTCCATTTTTGCTTACTTTTTTTCCACCCATGAAATCAATATATTTCTGAAAAAGGAATAATCTCAAATTAATTGCAAAATTGTTTCTACCGGAGTACATATCAAGAGTCAAATCGATAGATATGATCGATTGACGATGAAAACATGTAACGGGGCTTAAAACATGAAAGTGACAAATTGAAAAGGAAAAGGTGTAAAGAAATTACAATAACATCGTGAAAATAAAAAGACCTTTAAATCGAACCGATCTTAGATCGATTAGCCACAAAAGAAGCAAATTGGGTATCAGAGATATTTTTTTACAATCGTTGCAGTAGTCGTCTATTGAAAGGGGCGAAAACGGGTATCCCTACATATTGACTAACATTGTATTTATAGGTCCATTTAGAAACCCTAAAGTTATAAGAGCCGTTGGATTAAACAACTCATCAATTCGATGGAAAATACAAGCATATCCAAAGCGACCATCGCGTTTCTTTAAATTTCAACTCATTTCAACCGTTAGATCAATACTCCAAATTACATAATAGTTACATAATAAATGTGAAATATATTAATTATTTTAAGTATATATTTTGTACTTGATGGACGTAGATATCTACATGAGAGAGTAGTACAACTACGGTCTACCTACAAGATCAAATAATCATGGTTTTGAAAACCGGACCTGACACTGAACCAGATAAACAAAATTTATTGGTTGGACCGGTCGTATCGGTCGTACCATTGCAGTGAAACAAGTGCCGTTTTAAGTTAAAAAAAATATAAAGTATAAATCTCTTAAATTAAATATAATATAAGTTCTAACAATATTGATTTTAGCATAGATAATTCATAAATTTTTAAAATTATACAATCAAATACCAAATTTAACATAACAATTAAATCATAACAATAAAACACAATCAAAATTAAAAGTGTAGTCAATAAAATTAATTGTAAATAAATATAAAAAACACAATATTAAATGAAATAGGATTATAGAATTATATAATTATTACATATTTATAAGATGAATAATATTAAGTTTTGAAATTATTAGTATAAAAGTTAATCTAAACTTAGTATAATACTCCCTCCGTCCCATATTATTTATCCAGTATTCATTTTTGGATTGTCCAAATTTAATTGTCACCTACTAAAAATAGATAGAAAAGTTTGATGAGTTTACTATATTACCCTTGATTGAAGTTATCATTACATATTTTATAGAAAACATTAATTAATTAATTAAGGGTAAAACTGTCATTTTGCAAAAAGTAAGAAGGATAAAGCATTAATAATTATGTTTTTCTAAAAGTGTGTGTTTTTTGTCTAGGGACAATTTGGGACAAAATGATTAGGTTAGTGTAAGAGTGAAGATGTGAGTACATTCAATTGACAACTTCAAAAACTTACTCTACACTCTAAACTCTCACATTACCTACTAGGTTACTCTACACTACTTTGGACGGAACACTCCCCTCGACGGAACACTCCCCTATCGGAAAAATCCTCTGGGGAGAATACTCCCCTCGGCGGAACACTACACTCGGCGAAACAATACCCTGGGGGAACACTCCCCTCGACAGAACACTCCCATGGGCGAAACACTCCCCTGGGGAACAATCCCTTGGTGTAACACTCCCATGGGCGGTAGTGCTCTACTTCGTAACACACTGAGCACAGGTAGTTCTCTACCTCGAAACACATGGAGCACAGGTAGTGCTCTACCTCGTAACACACGGAGCACAAGTAGTGCTCTACCTTGTTAACACATGGAGCACTAGTGCTCTACCTCATAACACACGGAGCATAGGTGGTGCTCTACCTCGTAACACATGGAGCACATGTAGTGCTCTATCTCGTAACACACCGAGCACAAGTAGTGCTCTACCTCGTAACACTTTCCGCTACCTGACATCAATTATGCTTACCCATGCACATTGGGTCATCATTAGATGCCCACAAAATATAATATTAAGGCCAACGACCCGTAAAAGGAAACCTAATCCATTGCCTATAAATACCTGATCATTTGTCAGATTTTGGCAGACTAGAATATTCAATTCCTCACACACGTACCAGAGATTTTTCTACTCTCTTACGTCATTAACCTTAATCAATACGTCACCTTAGACTCGTCAAGAGCTTGGTAGGTTTGCACTGCGTCCGCAGGAGACCGTATTGGTTAACCACCACACCCAAACCCTTGAGCTCGTCAATCGTTGCTCAAACATTGGCGCCATTCGTGGGACCGTTTTAGAACAACAATTTTCACTAAGTTTTTTTTCTCAATCCTTCACTCTCCCAAAGCACAGGAACGAGAGCCGTGACGGGAAATGCTCGAAGGATCAGCGAAGAAAACTTATCTGGTGTTCGGACTAGACTTTATCCTTTCGGGTCTATCGAAAAACCTAAAGTGGATGTGCTCAAAACTGGTGAGGCGGGCCAGTCAACTTATCAAAGTTTCCAAACAAGATCCCTAGGCTTCCAGATGGGAAGGCGTTTCTTGAGCACGACACAACCCTCTCCTAGGAACAATACTCCACTTTAGAACACTCCACCATTGGTTAGTTTGGACTTTGGAGGGCTACACTCTAACTCAGCAGTTGCCTCCCACACCGACTCACACCCCCTCTAAGGAGCAACCATCTCTCGAAGAGGCATTAGAGCTCCTAATGGCAGCCATGTCCCGGCGGCAAACGACCTCTTAGCTAGACTCATGGAGACATTGAAGCCCAAGCCTACACCACAACTAACTCCTGAGATCAATACAAGTGTTTTGCTGGGACAATCGGTCGGTGAGTTGCGGAAGCTAAAGACACCAGAGCCCACTCCTCCCCCACCTCCACCGAGCACCATTCGAGAACAACTTAAATTGCTGAAAAAGTTCGTGGTAAACTCTAAACTCTGTGATTGGGTGGCAAAGTATCCCATCCCAGACCGACAGAGAGTCCCATCAATTGTCAGCTAATCCTTATCAAAACTCGCTAACAAACAGAATCACTTAATACATATGATTAAACTAAAATACCTCAATAACGACTTTTACCGCCAAATTTCAAACTTATGAAAAACTGAATGATCGTTGATCTTACTGCTCTAATCTTTATAACGTTTCAAAACACTTCAAATGTAGCTTACAATCTTCTGATAAACAAGCTGAATCAAAATTGATTTGATTTCAAGCTCTGATACCACTTGTCAGGTCTGATTAATCTTCAAAACCAAACACTCTATGTCTAGAATCAATAACAGGTTGCGGAACCACAAGTTATTGATTAAGCTAATGTAATTAGAACTATGAAACCCAATGAATTCAACAATGGAAGTTTTTCTTTTCAAAGCCTTAAATGTCGGGAAATTTTGTTACCCGACCTAAAGTCTTCATGATATTACTATCTAAGATTTAGTTCGGGTGATGAACAATGTTCACCCGAACTAAATATCTAACACTATACAATATGACAAAGATATTTGGAAGCTTCAGTCTCAATCCTTTATGCCCTAACAGAATTGATGAAGTACGTCCTGATTACTCTTGCCATTTGTTCATTGCAAGGTAAACCTCAAAACAAGTGCTTAAGTTTTTTTGTTTCTGATGATGTTGTATTTCAATCCGTGTACTAGAGGTTAATGTTGCTTTATATGGATATTTGTATCTCGGTTTTTACATTATGATTATAGTGTTGTCGTTATGAATAATTATAGTGTGGATGTCCATATCTTTAGAATATATTTGTATAGGGTTAATGCACTTGAGGGTCACTCTACTATTCCAGATAATCCAATTGGGTGATTGAACAAAAAAAAAATATACCACTTTCATTCTACTATCAAAAAACTTTAAAACCATCACTTTCTATTTTCAAACGGATTAAGTTCATCACGTGGGTCCATTTCAACCGGCTAACAGCAGGTAATCTTCACACATACACACAAACCATTTTCCATGTCATTATTTTATTTTCACCTTAATTCCACATCACTATTTCTATCTCTAACACCCCTTTTTAATAAATTAGGTTTTTCTTTCTCTATCTACTTCCTCTTTCATCCTCTTTTATCAAACCCACCTTCACCGATCACAAGTGCCCGATTAAACCCTTTAGTCGCCGCTTTAAGTTCCTCAAACTTAAACACTCTTAGATAATTTCCCCGGCGTTGCGACAGCATCTCGGAGAACCCAACTCCGTCGCTTAGATCTCTTGAATTACTACCGGAATCGAATTCCGACCGGCGACTTGTGTCGAAACTGGTGGAGGCTACGCTCAGAGAACGAGCCCATGAGACTCGGGTAGATGATCGGGAAAGGACTTCGTCGGAGGTGGGTTTTCTCTCGCCGAGGCTGAAGTGGAAACACTTCATTGCTGCCCGGAGTTGTTGCCGGAATTTAGTTTTTCCCGGAGAGAGAGAGAGAGAGAGAGAGAGAGAGAGAGAGAGAGAGAGAGAGAGAGAGAGAGAGAGAGAGAGAGAGAGAGAGAGTAGGGGAGACGAGTTCAACTGATAAGGAATGTTCGAATGTTGAATTTGTTTTCCGAAAAAAAATAACAGAGTATATTATTATAACCAAAAATACTTAGGTTGTGGATACCTTGCTTCCGATTGGTGAATTCATCTTATAAATCAATATCAGTTGGATCCAAATATTAGTCGCTAATAACCAAAAATATTGAGATTTTGCTTCCGATTGGTGAATTCATGTTATAAATCAATATCAGTTGGATCGAAAATGTTGAATGTTGAATGAGAGTAGGTTAGGAGTAGGTGGTAGTGTGAGATAGATGAAGTGATTGATACTAGGGAAAAAACAAGTAGATTATTATAAACAAAGATGAGTTATTGCCACGTAGATTATACAGCCACGTCATCCGGTAATTTTGACTGGAAACCTGCTATAACCAAGAAAGTGATGGTTTTAAACTTTTTTTGATAGTAGAATGAATGTGTTATATATTTTTTTTTGTTCAATCACCCAATTGGATTATCTGGAATAGTAGAGTGACCCTCAAGTGCATTAACCCATTTGTATAGTAGAGTGACCTTCAAGTGCATTAACCCATTTGTATACTATTAGAAGATTTGTTTCTTGAAGGATACCCTATATTGTAACTATAAATATACCTCTATATGAGATGAATAAAACATAATTCTCCTTTATTTTTCTCTATTGTTCTTATTCTCTTTATTATTTCACAACAAATCATGTTATTTATAATTCTTTACATTAATTTTTCGTTTTCATATCTTTTAGCGTAATTATATGAAATATGAAATATCAATCTCTCGTCACCGCTACACTGTGCGGGATTCATACTAGTATAGATAATTAATTAGAAATATTGTGGTCATATTTTATTTAGATTAAATGATGTTATGGGCCGGGCTCAAACTATATAAATGTAATCCTAACTCAGCCTTTTCTTGGAATCTTATATCCGGCCCATGTATTTGATTGGAAATGTGAATACGATAAATATAACATGGCCATCTTTTTACCTAATAGACTATGATTTATTCATTGGAGCCGTGGTTGGGATTGTAAAGTACATCAAGAAATCCTCTAGTTTAGTACGATATGAAGGAAAAAAAATTGGAAAATCCCGATAGAAGATAGTCTCATTTATGCGGAACTTAAACTTCGCCTTTAGGTTCTTAAGTGAACTTCGTCCCGAAGATATGTACATCACCAATTAGGTTCAAAATTGAAGTTTAAATAAATGAAGTACCATGCGGAAAAATAAAATAGGCCTTTTACTAAATGTACTCATTGAATTTTAACGTCTAAAAATAGGTTAATTAACAGCCTTACACATTTGAGTGTTGAGTGGTTGAAGTCGAAGACCAAAGTTAAAGTGTAAACAGAAGAATAAAGGGCTTGTAACGCAAAAAGATGTAAGTTGATTAAATAATTTATAGGTTATGGGCTCAAATTATTAAAAAAAAAAAAGAAGATAAATTTGCCACACTTAAACAAGAAAATGGGGTGTATAATGTGTCAAGCTTTTGAACAAAGTCTCTATATGGTGTGTTTGGAGCGAGAATTTTGAGAGATTATAGGGCTTAAGCTTATCATTTTTAATAAGTTACTTTATAATCATTGTTTGTTTATACGGGATTATTGAAAAATATTAGTCCCAGAAGCCCTAAAATAATAAATTGAAGTAGCTTATTAAAGTGTTTGAGCTTATAATAAACAAAAATTATTAAAATTCCCTTCAAATTAATTGAAATATATATACTTTTATATAAAAATGATCAATTAACACTCATAATTTTCTAAGGACCAAAAAACACCATTTTTGTCTTTCAACTCATTTTAATCTAATGGCTAAGATTAAAACCAAACCCACTTTTCTTTTATTTTTTTATAATTAAATTATTTCACAAACATTTAATGGTTAGATCAAACAAATTACGGCATTGCGATCGTCTCAATTTTATCTTTAAATAGAGAAGTGATATTATATACTTTCGACGACTTTTTTTTTGTGGATGTTGAAATTAAAACGACAATATCACATGTTATATTAGCACCAATACATAAAATTTTAAAAAAGAGAATTACTATAAAACATATAAATTATCTAAATTAAGAAAAACAAATCGAATTTTGACAAAAAAAATTTCTTCGTTTTTTGATATAAACGTGAGAGTACTAAAATCACATGCGATAATACTAAAACTACATGTGATTGTACTATAAATCATATATGATATTACTATGTATGTAACTTTCAAAAACTCTTAAGACAATAACACACATGATTTTAACTCTAAATATGAAATTTAAAACACAATAATGTTATATGATGTATAACCTATATAAATCCGGAAAAAAAATTCGAATTTTACGGCTTTTTACTTTTTCTTTATGGTCAAATGTTGAAATTCGTGAAATAATATCACATGTGATTTTTATATTAAATTAGAACTTCAACACGTAAATAGGCTATATGATGTATATGGAACTAAAATAAAATAAAAAACACAAAATTACATGTTATACTACTAATATCAAATGCGATAAAAAGGTGATTTTATAATATAAAATTACTAAACCCATAAAAAAAAACCCGAATTTTTTTTTGTCGAAAGTATATATATTGAATTGGTGCTCTATATAAAGAAAATTTGATTCTCGTTGTAATGGTGTATTTTATTGCTTTAATATATTAATAGTTTTTAAGATAATTAGTTTTTAAATTTTTTTTAATTTAATATGAATTTTTGAAATGAAAAGATATGATTGGTTCATTGGTCTCAAAATTTTTAATTATCTTTCATATTTCAACATTACTTCCATATCTTATTTTATTTATTTTTTTTATGTATTTTGACATTTATAAGCTCAAACTCAAGTTAGCTACCAAACATTAAATAATCTTCATATATAAAACTCCACTGCTCGAGCTCCAACTATAAGCTTAATTTTAAGCTCAAACTTCATCTCAAGTTTAAGCCCCAACTCAGACTAGTTATGCTAAAGACACGAGTTACCAACTCAACTACACAAGATCCTGTGATATTATTGTATTACTCACTAAATGAATCGGGCAGGAAATAAACCGCTTGTTGAGATTCCATCTCTAGACCTTCTAAGCTAAAAGGGTTTAACAACTAATCTGGACTTTAATAATTTGTTATGATTTCTGAAATTTAGTAAATAAACGAACACAGTGCTTTAACCTAGAATCACTTGAAAAATCGGTCCGGCTAATTAATAAGACCGCGAACATTACAAATAGAAATTTGATCTTTATTTTTGCCCCATTAATTCTTACACTTGTTTGTTTTCTATGTTTTGCTTGTGTACTCTATGTTTTGCTTGTGTACTCTTTAGTACTTGATCCTCTCAATTTATACATATTCACAAACAACAAATTTAAGATTTACAAGACACTAATTATCATGGAAGCAAAGAATTTTTAGGATAAGGTTGTGTGAGTTGACCTATTAATTTTAAGGTTGTTGTTTCAAGTCTTACCGGAAAAAAATTAAAAATTATAAAGTATGTGCGTTGTAACATTTCACTTTCTAGAATAACTAATTATTAAGGACGTCAAAATACATTTGGTAGAGCACAATAACATTAAATATCAAGATGTTACGGGCCTGGCTTTTGGAAATCATAAACCATATCTTCTTTCAATCGTTGTCGCTTGTTGTATTGGGTGTATCAATTAATAGCATTTGATAAAGATTTCAATGGTTTCTAATGGGATATTAGGTTTTTGTAATTTTCTTTCTCACTAATAAGACGGTCTCCCTCGGCCCTTTTCTGCTATCAGGAGAAACTCTATCAATTAAATGCTATTTGATAAAGACTTTTGTTTATAATTAACTAGGGGTTAGTTCGCGCGTTGCGATGGAGCCCCGTTCGAAGTAAAATATAAAAGAAAAAATAAATAATCCATCCAAAATGTAAGCAAAGCAAAACATTGGTATTTTTTATTAAAACAAACACTGCTTTAAATTAAAAATCAATCAGAAACATTCATTAGAAACAAAAATAATAATTATAATAATTAAATTTATTATTAAAAATAATAATAATAATAATCTTTTATTTTGAACCAACCCGAGTTAAATTATTGAATAAATCAGTAAGACTAATAATCCAAATGCTTATTTAAACAAATATGTCAACGAAGAATCAAATATCGAATGAACTGAATAAATTAAATTTAATGAATAAATTGTTTTAAACATATGTTACAAAACATTTGTGACAATCCGTCTTTTTGAAGTATTTTTCATTACCGTTATTTATTCTTTTATTCGCAATTATTTGGACCCTTGTATTTCGCTTTATTTTTACTCACGTTTTATGCATTTGAGTCGGGTTTATGTGTTTTAATTACTTTGTCTCTCGAGACGGAAGCTTTAGAATCGTCTAAGTGCCTAATAGTTACTATTCTCGTGTTATTAAAGTAGTGGGTTTACGCCATGAAAGTCGGTTAAGAAAATCATATTTCGAAATTTCATTACAAAGTTAGTCCTCTAACTTATTCTATTACAAAGTTAGTCCTTTAACGGAGAACTAACGGAATCTGTTACAAATCTGGTCCTTTAACGAAAAGATAACGGAATTGACCACAAGGGGCCACGGTGCGCAACACCCCTCTCTTGGTGCGCAGCACCACCCCCATTTTTGACTAAATTCCAATTCGACTTTTTGAGTCAAATTCTTGAGATTCCAAACTTCCTTTACACGTGATTCTGGCTGTAACTTGCCCCATTTTGGTTTGACAAGTAAGTTTGTGAATATAGAGGTGGTTTGTGTTCTCCAAGTTACCAAAACTTCAACTTTACATCTAAACATACTATCACTTTTTCTCATATTCTCACTTCATTCAAACTCACCTTTTCTCTCAACAATTCCAGAGAAATAAGAGTTCATAACATCACATTTGAAGTGAGAATCCAAGGGGGAAAGTTAGAGAAATCATCTCTTGTTAACACTCTTCAATTCCACACATTTCGGTAAGTAAATTCTTAAGATTTTTCTTCATTTTCTTCTCTTTCCTTCCATTTGACTTAGAGTTTCTAACTCATAATCTTATTTCCTTTGTCTTACCAAGTTTTACTTCCGGTGACATCCATGAAGATGGAGGGTTTCGGTGAATCTCTTTGAAGAAACGTTAATTCGGTTTTGGGTATGTAAACTCTCCGAACTCTCTCTAATTCTTTCTCCATTTGGACACTTCTAACACCATTTTATTCATGTGTTAAATGGAAGCTCCCTTACCCTCACTCTTTGTCTTGAAAAATTGGATACCATCTCGGAGGAAGAATTTCACTTTTAGTTTCGGTAAGAAACTTCTCCGAAAGTCCTTATTTTCTTTCTTTTGGGACTTTTACTAACCGGTGGACTTTTGTATTTTTGGAGTTGACTACCTTTTCACCACCACCATCAAGTCTCTCTCCGAAATCCTTGCAAGTCTTTTATATCTACACGTCTTGCGGGTGAAATCGGTAAAATCATTACAAACTCTTAACTATTTCATTTCGTTTTGTCTATTTCGGTTAAGCCTTGTAAAATCGGCTAGGTTAACATATTAGACCATCACATAACATTCTTGAAGTTGTGGACTTAAAACATGAAATATGTAAAAATGTGATATAACCCGAAAATAACGTAATTACTATATTAGTATGTAAAAACTACACACATACATATATATAACACCTTGTAAATGTTGTTTGAACCTAATTTAACTTTCGGACAGTTTACCTTTTTACCATAAAACGTCAAACGAATCAGTTTTCGACTAAAACGTAAATTTTATAAATTTGGAAATGGCCCAGTGCTTAGCACCAAACCCTTGGTGCGCAGCACCGGGGGTCTGTTCCTCAAAATTCAGTTTTTTGTTAAATATTCAGCAAAGGCTCTTAGCATATTTCACACTCTTAATCAACTTTAAACGTATATATAAGTAATCTATTATGTATAAATGTATTATATAACGTCAAAATAACGTCTTTGGACTCAAAGACACTACCGCAATCTTAAACGTTATCAAATTTAATTAAAACAAACGTCTTACTTACTTTTTACGTCAAAATCATTTAAAACCGTTCTAAAACTTTTTACTATATTATTTTGAAATAAAAGTCTTTTTACTCTTAAAGTGTCAAAGTTGATTTCCATTCTATAAAAATCTTTGACTTTGACTTTTTCTTCAAAAATCGTTGACTTTGACTTTTTCTTCAAAATCGTTGACTTTTGACTAATCTAAATCAACATCCCTAATTTTGACTTTTCATTCAAATTGTTGACTTTGACCAAGTCAACATATTTGACCTTGACCAAGTCAACATCTTTGACTTTGACCAAGTCAACATCTTTGACTTTGACCAAGTCAACATCTTTGACTTTGACCAAGTCAACATTTTTACGTTGACTTTGGTCGATCTCAATAAAACTTTGGTAACAGTATTCCTTTCAACTGATATTCCTGGTAGTCATTCTTCGGCTCGGAATATTATTCCTTTCTAATAGTCAATTATGACGTGAATTTATCGATATCTTCCTATCGTCCTTATCGGCGCGGAACATCGTCACCTGGATCCGTCATCTCGACACGACTTGGAAATCATTGGAATATTTGATTAAAATCTTAAACTTAACCGACAAGGCTAAACCGTACTGTGTTATTGGAGATACTTAGACTATGATGTATGTTTTAGGGCACTTAGGCGGCGGAGTATTAGCTCCCTATTGATTATTACCCGATATCTTGCCGAGCTTATTTTGTGAGTTATTCGTAGCCCTTTTCTTTTACTATTTTAGGGCTGGAAAGCGTATTTTAAATTGTCAAATGTATGTATATCTTGTTTACGTAATGGATTAGTATCACCTCAGATTAGATGGTTCTTAGGCTTGGGTAAGCCCCCCTTATACACTTGTTAGCTTTTGCCCACGGTTGCATATATATAGATCTATATGGGTTTGACCCACCCTCATTGCTCGATAGGCCGTACCTATGAGTGGATGTTATGGCCGTATGTTGTTGCCTTTGGTTTGCCATCACCTTAGGATAGGGGATACAGTCTGGTCAGGTTCAGTGTATGCTTAATTTAGGTATCTATACTCGCACTTTGGTTATAAATCAAGATATGCTATTTTGAGACTTGTCATGTTTACTAAATCTTTTATTGGGTCAACTTTTACTTAAATATTGCGAATAATTCACCAACATGTGTTGATGTCGTTTTTAACGCTTTTTCAGGAGTTTGAGGATTTGTTTGATCATGCCATGCTTATTTTGGGATCATTTATTCTATGTATTTTGGAATTCATTATGTTGATGTAATTCCTTTATGATCCACTTTATGACATTGATTTGTATTTGTATTTGACGATTGGTTCACATTTGACTTTGTATTGTATTTGTTAAACCTTTGGCATGATTAATATATTCCGATGTTTTGTTTATTGGTTGTAAATGTTGTAATCCTTGACTCTTGATATCTTTAACTGGAACACTCCGTGTTTCCGCTTTAAGCGGGGTGTGACAACATTAATCAATCAAGACAAGGAATTTTTGCAACCTTTTTATTCCGGTTAATGCTCAAATTATAGAAATCAATCTTTTTTAAATCTATATTGCAAGGTTATGAATTGAGATACATTGATTAATGTTGGATTAAACCTAACATACTTGACTAAAAAGTTTAATTAATATTTAGATGAATAATTTAAATAAAAAAATCATTTAAATATTATTAATTTATTATTTTGGATATATATGAGATTTTTTACGTTTTGGAAAGATATTAACTTAATTTTGATTTTTACAAAGTCATTGACGTAATATCGAAGTTTTGAAAGCACCTAGATGTAAATCTCCCCTATTTACATTAATATCACATGTGATATTAGTACTATCACATGTGATTTCGTGAAACTTTTTGTCCGTTTAATTGAATTATACATAATATAATCCTTTTAGGTCTTTAAATCTACATTTGATGTTAGAATCACATGTGATATAACATTCCGAGTTTAAATATTTGTCCAAAAACGGAGAAAAGAAGTTGTCAAAATTAAAAAAAAAAAAATTAGTCCAGATAAATTATACATTATATAACATTTTTTTGTTTTGAAATTTTACAATTAGATATTAATATCACATGTGCTATTACTTTACTGTTTCAATATCCATCTAAACCTTGTGAAATAAAAGTCGTCGAAAGTATATATGACCACTGCTCTAATTAAAGAGGAGAAAAAGACGGTCGCAATGGCATAATTTGTTTCGTCTAACGACTAACGGTTTGCGAGGTAATTAATTTTAAATAAAAAGTTGAAAGTGAGTTTTGATATAAGCCATTAGATTAAAATCAAATAAATGGTGAAGATTGATTTTTTATACCTTAGAAAATAAATGGTTTTAAATAATCTTAGTTTTATACTTATACTAGAAAGATAAACAAGAAATATATGAATTAATTTGTTGATTTGTTGTTAATATTATGAATTTTATATTTATAATGAATTGTTGATTTCTGGTTAATATTAAGAGTTATATATTTATACGTAATTAATATGTAATAAAATTGTCATCTAGGGACACTTGTAAACCATTGGTACTAGTTGTGATTAATTGTGACATGTAGATCGGCATTTAAATTTTGTTGTGGTCATAATTTCAGTTATTAAGAAAGAATTTTTGACTGTTAAAATAACTTTGTGTTCTGAAAAATATATTTACAAGCTTAAACTTTATTAATGATTACTCACATTATTACTCATGAGAAGGTATACATCCTATTAAGCTAATGAAGCATACTGCACCCAAAATAGTCATGAAATTAGTGACATCATTAGTTTAAAACTACAATATTATAGAATAGCAAGGGAAATAAATTGTGATGTTTATTTAAATCGTCAACTACAATTGCTAGAAAACTTGCTTGTTTTTGACACGCCAAATATTTCATTTGATACCATTAGGTCAAAACAAACCTCTCGGTTCTAAGCAAGTTTAGTTGGTGTTGATAGGAAAGAGTCTAACTTTTAAACCATATTTCATTTGTAGTATGATAGATTCACTTGGACAAACCTCATGACCCTTCACCAATTCCACTCGATAACGACAAATAATCGCAATCGTTACCATTTTCATCTGAATCAAACCCATTTCCTTACCCAAACATGACCGTGGCCCAGCGTGAAACGCAGTAAACTTGTAAGACGGTTCGTGCTTTATCCCTCCTGCTTGTGAAAACCACCTCTCTGGGTTAAACTCCATGCAGTCGTCTCCCCATAATGATTCCATTCTTCCCATTGTATAAAAAGACAGTATTATTTTGGTGTTTTCATCAACAACATGACCACTCGGAAGAATGTCCGCGGATGATGGAGCTTTGTGTTCCAAAGCAACAGGTGGATATAACCTTAATTCTTCACATAAACCTCCATGAAGATAAATCATTCCTCCTAACTCTTTTGCACCCAAACTTTTCCATTTTCGGTCTCCTAAATGATTCTCAATCTCTTCTCGGATCTTCTTCTCTACGGCCGGGTTTTGGGTAAGGAGATAAAAGAACCACGTAAGGGCCGTGCTCGTGGTGTCTCGCCCGGCGACCATCAAATTCAATATGGTGTCTTTTATGAACTTACTTGAATCTCCGGACGTCCCTTTTCGTCCTTCAAACCCTTTCATCAACAACGTTAACAAACCGGCCTCCTTTTCCTCGTGCACTTCCCTTTTTCGTGCCAAACACTTGTATATAAAATCGTCCAAAGCCTTCCACGCCTCACTCATCTGTTTCTCCTTCCCCAATCCAAATCTCTTCTGAAATTTCCACACCTTTTTGGGCCACACATGTCTCCATAAAAGATTTTCTTCCACGACCGTGAAGGCCTTCTCACATGGAATATACGGAAATTTAAGGGACAAGCTTTCAGGATCATAATCTAAAAGTATTAAACATATAACATCAAAAGTGAACCTTTGAAATATTTCTTGCAAATCGGTCTCTTCACGAGTCATGGACAAGAAATCAAGAAGAGGAAAAAGCCCTTTTCCGATTTTGTTGTTTATGTTTGTTTCCAGTAGAATGTTAAATTCGGGGTGTTTAAATAAAGACATGGTTGTTTTTCTATGGATTTCCCATAACTCGTGATCGGAGTTAAAGATTCCATCTCCAAGGATATCAAAGATATTACGAAAATGTGGTCCTTTGGGATAGTTTTGAAAGTTTTTGCTTAACATGTAATGAATGTTTGCCGGGTCAGATGTGAAGAGCATGTCTATGTTTGTAAACCAAGGACCTTTGAGTAAGAAAGTAGCATCACTAAGTTTGAGGATATGAGTGGCGAAATCATGGACATGGTGAGTGTTTAGGAACATATCCGGAGACATGCCAAGAACCGGCCAATTAGTAATCGGTAATCGCCTTCTCCGTCGACGAATCACTGTGGCGGTAATCAGCAAGACAATGCAAAGGAGAAGTATGACGAAGTAGTAAAGGGAACCCATGCATCGATTAAATGAAAGGAGTAAAAAAATTTATAGGTGAAAGTCTATATCGATTGGATGGTTTGGAATAAGGACTTGGTGTTTTTAATATAACAAAACATTTACTTGGACTACAAGTTATATTATAATTATGAAACTTCCATTATTACATAAAAGATTCTCTTATTTATTAAATATTACACTTAACATATTAAATAATATATAATAAATATATAAACGTATAGTTATGTCTAAATGTCAATGTTTGTAACAACGTAGGCCTACATATTTATAAAGACACATTTTATTAGAAATGTTCAAATACCAACAAAGATAAAAGATTAGACAAAAACAATTTAAACAGTAATTAAAGACATTTAATATTAAAAATTGCTAGTGTACCCAAACATGAACATTTCTAAGTTTTTTTTTTTTGAGACCCGAGACAAAAGATGTCAAAATATTTAAAAGTGAGACCTAAAGATAGAAGTTCATATAAAGAGTCTAACGACTCTACTAGTATTTATTAATACAAACTCTTCAATTAAGTCGTTGCACAAATATTTCTCAAGAAGTTATTTGCAAATTATATCATTGCTAATCCATCAACAATTCATGCGACTAATATAAAGAGTATAAATTTAAGGTCCTAAACGATTGTCTACCCCGCTCACCCACTAAAAGCAAAACGACTATGAATCTAAAACATCGTAGAAAGACCACGACAAAAATGAGACATACCTACATGAGATAAAAAAAAAAAAAGAATTAACTACGTATTTTTTATGTGTTTCATGACTTGATAATAATGGAAGAGACATTGACCTCTCTTATATGTTGATAATACACATACATATTTTGGGTTATAATAGATATGAAACCTATACATACCAATAAGACAATTACCAATCATGCAATTGTCTAATCAAATGCGATTGCTTTAATCTTTCGAATTTTCATCAAGCACAAGTGATTGAGTGAGCAACCATTGACAATTAATTTGAGTCATCATGTCATTAATAAGTATAAATGGCAAGTCTTATTTGATAAGTTTTACTTAAATGGTATATGCCTAATTTTGATGAGTCGTGTTTAACATGTTAAACAAAAATGTATCAAGTTAAATGTATTTAGATGTTATAGTTAAAAACCTGGATGGAGACAGTTTGAGGAAAGGAAAATGTATTCAATTGACCTCTCCTAATCGTAAGTAAATCATTAAATCACCTTTTCTTCTCTTGATTACTTGAATCTCAAATCTTCCAATACTTAAGTTTACCATTTTTACTCACAAACATCTTATTTTGTTTATATTATTGGGAGACTTAAATGAGATATCTAATAATCAACCTAATGCATTGCATGTTTGTATCTTATGTATTGAATGTTTGTCTGCGCAATTGCAATGCACAATGAACAGCTTTTTGAAACATCATGTTATTTTTTAGGCATATAACTTAGGTCTCTCTATTATCTCTCATCTTTTTATAGTTTGAGTATCTTATAATTTTTGTTAAATATTGAGTAAATTGTAATTTTAGTCCCTCATAACTAGACAATTCGTCTATTTCGTCCTTAAACTTTTTTTTTTCACAATTTTTGTCCTCAACTTGTTACTTTTCCGCTTTTTTATTCTTCCGTCAAATTATAGTTAGTTTTTACCGTTAAATGTTAACTAAACTAACCGAGAGGACCAAAAATGTAATTTTAATTTTCTTTATATTTTAATTAATCAATTGATTAACCTTTTTTTTTTTTGTAAAAATCATGTGCTTTTTCACATACAAAAATTACATTTAAAATCACATTTAATTTTTCACATATTTTTTCGACGATCATCCGTGACAGTGCAAAATTAAACGGAGGCGGCAAAAAGATTTATAAACTTACATTTATATTTACGGTTTTAAATAATAACATTTATTTATATTTAAATTTCTAAAAAAAAATCACATTTGTATTTACGTGTTTAAAAAATCACATTTATATTTAAGTTTTTAAAAAATCACATATGATTTCCATGGATGTGGTACAAATATTAAGTTTTTAAATCACATATGATTTTCATCGGAGGAGGTGGTGGTGGCAGAGACGAAGATCGACGGTGACGGATAGTCATCGAAAAATTATATGTGATTTTAAATATAATTTTTGTATGCAAAATAGTTCATATGATTTTTACAAAAAAGGAAAAAAAAAGTTAATCAAAAGAAAATTAAAATTACATTTTTGGTCCTTTCAGTTAGTTTAGTTAACATTTAACGGTAAAAACTAATTGTAATTTGACGGAGGAAAAAAAACGGAAAAATAACAAGTTTTGGACAAAAATTGCGGAAAAAAAAAAAGTTTAAGGACGAAAGCGGCAAATTGGCTAGTCATGAGGGACTAAAATTGTCACACCCCGCTTAAGCGGAAACACGAGGTGTACGGTTTAATGGCATTAGGAGTCAATGTTACAACAAACAACCCTAACAAAATACAACGAAATAAATAAATCATGCCAAACGTTTACAATACATAGCAACGTCTCAAATACATAATAAATCTCAAAAATACACGGATCATAAAGGACCTACATAAAATCAAATAAGTTCCAAATAACAAAATAAATGATTCGCAAAACAAGCATGACACGATCTTATAAGAAAATCCTCAAACTCCTGAAAAGCGTTAAAACGACATCAACAACATGTCGGTGAATTATTCGCATTTAAGTTTGAAAGTGATCCATTTTAAATATAAAGATTAGTAATAAATTTCCAAACAAATCTTTTTTAACAACTATAGTACAATGTATATTGCCTAGATAACATATACCTGATCCTAACCACCAAAATAACCTCAATCCTAAGGCGGTCAACCAAAGGCAACAAATAATCACAAACGGCCATAACATCTAGTCATAAGGACATCCTATCGAGTAATGAGGGTTTGGTCAAACCCATATAGATCTATATATATGCAACCGAGGCACAAAGAGTTAACTGACATAAACAGGGGGGCCTAACTAGGTTCATATATACCAATTATTTAAATATATAAGTATATACCATAATAGTTGTAATACTAATAAGTAATATGTCCAGAATGTTATATTATGTAAATATGTATATAGGTTCATATATACCAATTATGTAAAGATATAAGTATATATAAGTTTATACATATACTAAATATGTGAATTTTACATAATAATTAGTTATATTACTAAATAAAGTCCAAATGACAATTATATATATACTTATGTCGAAAATAGTCCTAGAAGTCTAAAGGGTCCAAATACGGTATAATTTACGATTAATACATATTCACCTATAATTTACCGTTTATAGATCTATTTTCATATTTACACCATTTGATGTTATTATTATCTAATAACTTATAATATGAAGGTATTGTGTATAATATGTTAATAAATTACGTTTTCATCCATATTTATCCATTTTATATATGTTACTTAACCAAATTTAACGATTAACAAGAAAACGTAAGAGAAATTGGGATAACTTAGAAAGTACCGAAGACCTCCGTAAATATCAACAAATCGTCGGGAAATCACGTATACACGGGTACTCCAAGCTTACATGATCCAAAGAAGAAATGAAGATGTGAAACTTCTAGAAACGAAACCCGAATAATAAGCTCCAAAGGTGGTGATGGTGAGGATCCTACTCCAAACACACAAACACACACATATTAATATTTGAGCTTTAGAAAAGGACAGTAAGAGTAAAAATATAGATTGTGAAAGGTTTAACTTACCAAAACTCAAGATATGAAATCTTAAAGGTGGTAGACGAGAAACCCGGAAATGAAGAAATGGAAGTGGAAGGAGAAACCCTTGTAAACCACAAAAAGATAGATGTTAGAAATCTCTAACATAAACATAGAGGAAGAAGAAATAAAAAGATGAGATTCCATGTTGGAAAACTTACCAAAAGATGGTGAATCAAAGGAGATGATGATGAAAGATGATGGAGTACTTCTTCTAGTTCAAACCCACTCAAATATATGTTTACTAGCTCTCATAACTTCTGGAAATTTGAGAGATAAATTGAGAGGAGGGGGTAGGAAAAGAATATGGAATAAAAAAAGAAATGAAAGGAGAAGATGTAAAATGTGAAATATGGAATAAGAGAGTGTTGGAATAGAATGAGAGATCTAGAATATGGTCAAAAGACTCATATTAGGTAAAATCTAGACCAAAGTCACGTGAAAGCAAGTTGTAGATCTCAAAATGATGGAAAATGACGGATTTAACGTTTTCTGTCTGGAGTCCGCATTGCACCGCAGTCGAGAACCACTGCGTCGCAATAAGTACCAACTGCGGCGCAGTGCCTCAACTTTTCGCGGTTTTCGACGTTCGGTTTTCCACTTGTTTAATACGTATACGATAGTAACTTAGCACAGAATTATCTAGTTAGGAGGACCAACTTTGTAATATTATTAACGTTAATCTCATTCAAATAACCGAAGACATAAACACCCAAACTTATTTTAAGAGAGCACTAACTAAAAGGCACTAGGTCTTAACATACTCCCGTTCCGAAGAACATAGTTTAAATCCACAAATAATCAAATATCCCGGCAAACATATAATAAGGTGAGATAAAACACAAAGAATCAAAATGGATCAAAACAATATATCGATAATACGGTAAATGGAAAACCGGAATAATAACGAAAATCGCGATTGTTACAATCTGGCTCACGCTTAACCATCAATCGATTGAACCCTTTTTTCCTTTGGAACCAACAAAGTCATCCTGATGATGACCCTTTCCAAGGTGTGTGGTTAAGTTCACTGGTCTCTTGCAACTTGGCTTAGTCTCAAAACCTAATTCAATCGGCTGCAAAGTCAAGCCGAGCCTCACAACACTGTAATTTCCCTACGGCCGACCCGCACCCTCTAACTTGCATGGCCTTTACCCTCACTGGTTTCACCATTCATTCATTAAATCTTTTAATTAAGTTTTAATGTTTTTTTTAACTCAAAAGATTATTTAGAAAAAATAAATCAGGTTAGCTTACTAGGTTGTTTTTTAAATTCACAGATTTTAGTTCTAAATAAAATGATCTAAATACATTTAACTTGATACTTTTAGCTTAACAAATTAATCACGACTCATTCCATTGTGCATATACTATTTTAAGTGGTACATATCAAACCATAATTTAGTCATTTGTCCAAACTAAGGACGTGATAACTCCAATAATTTAATAATGGTCCCTCACTTACCGGTACAATAATGTAAGCAATTACATTTCATCATTCATAAGGACTACGTACGGTATCATCCGTATATATGGGTTATTAATTTATTATTAAGGTTTTATTGACGACATATGCTATGAAAACCTTTATCTAAAATTATTTACCTAGTTGTAACAAAAAGTCACTTAAAATTATTTATCTAAATTAACCACTCAACAGTATTTTAAATCGTTAAAACACAATTTTGTTTTGCTAAAAAGGGAATAAAACTTGTCAAATAAAATTGAAGTCACGACAACAAATAGTTGTCACGACTTAAACCCCGACTCAAACCTCATGTTCATCTCTTCGTCACCCACGTACTTACCTTTAATCGAACTTGTATATGGAAATAAAGTTTAAGAAAAAAAACATATTGAAGTCACAAAAGTGAAGCCCGAAACGAAATCATTACACATGTATACACTTGTTAACACTACAAGAAAATTGAATTTTTCGCTATGTTCTCGAGTAGATTTTTAAAGAAAAGAAAAGAATGAAAGAGAGGGGGGATAGAAGAGAAAGAGTATATTTTATTTCCTTCAAAATCATCCTAGATATGAGAAGGAAATTTTCAAACCAAAATCTATTAAATCATCCTTTCCGTTCTTTTCCTTTCTTCCAAATTCCATCCTTTAAAAAAAAAAACTCAAAAAGACACCTTATTTTTCGATCCTTCGTCTTCCTTTCCTTTCTTTCCTAGAAAAAACTCAATTCCATCGGAGATCCGTCGTAAAACAAAATTACCTACACAGTTTTGACAGCAAAGGCGGCGTACAACCCATTGTCGGATAAAATACAAGACTTCCGAAGGATTATCGACGGGAAAGTTTACCGACGGATATTATGTCGCTAATCCCTAGGAATCTGTTAGTATCTAAACTCTCCAACTAATCCCTCCGAAATCATTAAGAGTTTGCGACGGAATAGGACGTCGCTGATACTCAATTTTCCTGATACTCAATTTTTTAGTAGTTATATAATCAAATCAAAACTAGTTAGAAAAAAAAAATCAAATTAATCACTGAAATCAAAGTTGCGTATAACAAAAGGTCAAAAACAGATTAAAGTCACAAAAGTTAAATATATAAAATCTTAAACTCGCAATCAAAATTTTCCAACACACATATGTTGTTAGGTGTTTGACTAATTGGAAGTTATTTGTCAACAATATAATTAGCAATTTCCTTTTATTATTTTCAATTAAACATTTTTAGTATTTGAAGTTGTCAAGTTAGTTATTTATCGGTGGGTTTAGGACAATAGTTACTAATTAGTGGTAGTAGTGGTTAGTTTCTTGATTATTACAAATAGATTTAATTACAAAAATTGTCCCTAAGGTTTATCTTAAATTACGAATTTCGTCCCTAACTTTAGAAAGTTGCATAAATCATCCATTTTTAGAAACTAATTACCTTTTTCGTCCTTAAGATTTGCTCCAATTACATATTTCGCCCCTAAAGTTTGTTCTTAATTACGGATTCGGTCCCTAAGATTTGCCTCAACTACAGGTGCAAATTCGAAATTAGGGACGAAAAGCGTAATTAATTTCTAAACTTGGAAGATATATGCAACTTTTTAAACTTAGGGACGAAATCCATAATTAAGGGTAAACCATAGGGACGATTTATGTAATTAACTCTTACAAATATTGTACTTTGTTTTGGTGAATGAAATGGAGAAGAAAAAACGTTAAGTTTAGTTTTCTTTAGTTCTCTAGCTCTAGTCTAGTTTTCTTTAGAGATTGATCATCATGAATCGGTCTTATATTAATGGTTCTTTCATTGCTTTCTCAAATTCCTCCAACATCTACACCACCAACTCGTTTCGAACAATCCATTGCTAACTTAGTAGATATTGTGGCCAAATTGACTATGATAATGAGATCGTCAATCTTTGGAAAAGTATCGCCACTTCGTTCGTAAGTTTCACTGCAACCTTCACACAATCTAACAAAAGGGACACCAACACAACAACCGTTAGCATGCCACCACCAAACGCCACACCACCACCGAACAACATCGAACAACAAATATGCATCCCTAAACCCAAAAAACCCGTTATTGTCTCCTAATAATCTATCACCAAGATCCACAATGATGTTGTCACACAAACTCAACTACACCTTCTCTCAATCATCGAGAACATGTTAGCCATCTTTCGTCGTGGAGACTTCATTCTGGTCACCAATTCAAACCATCAAAACTTGTTTTTCTCCAACCCGGACACGAGCCACCGCGGAAGTCAAGTAATCCAAGCTACAAAAATATGAGCCTTGAGTACAAGGCTCGTTTTCAGGCAGGGAGTATCGATACGGGTCGACTAATTTTAGGTTATTTGACAACAATATAATTAGCAATTTTCTTTTAGTTTATTATTGTTATTTTTAATTAAACATGTTTAGTATTTGAAGTTGTCAAGTTAGTTATTTATTAGTGGGTTTGGTGACAATAGTTACTAATTAGTGGTAGAAGTGGTTAGTTTCTTAATTAGTATTAATATTGTACTTTGTTTTGGTGAATGAAATGGAGAAGAAAAAATGATAAGTTTACTTTTGTTTAGTTCTCTCTACTCTAGTTTTGTTTGGAGATTGAGCATCTCAAATCGGTCTTCTATCACATGCATTTGTTAATCAAATCAAAACGAGTTAGGCAAAAAAAATCGCAATAATTCGATTCACAAATGAAAACACACATGCATACATGATACACCCATAACCACCCATCAATACACATAAAGGTTATCAGAAACAAATGGAAAACCCCCTTGTCAAGTTACAAAGGGGTGGTTTGGTTCTATAAATCTGTTACAAACATCGACGCAAAATGGGGAGTGTTTCTCGTGGTATGTGACTATGTGAGGATAGGTTCCAAGCCACCGACGAAGAGTTCTTTCGTCGGTTGGTTGTAAAGAAAAAGGAGAGTTGGAGGTGTACCAACTTGAAAACTTTGAGTAAGGTGTACTTTTTTGTTATTATTCATTATTGTTATTATTATTCATGCTGACAGCAAAAGATTCAAAAAACACGTTTTCTAAAATATGTCAACAACTCAATATAAACATAAAACCAGTCAAAAGGGTTCTTTAACATCTTTAAAATAGTTTAATGGTTTAATTGAATACACACAAATCGTTATCTTCATCAACTAAGACAGATATTAATTACAAAATTCATCAATAACGTTTGTCTCAAATTACGGATTTAGTTCTTAAGTTTAAAAAATTGTATAAATCATCCATTTTTAGAAACTAATTACCTTTTTCGTTCCTAAGATTTGCTTCAAATACGGATTTTGTCTTTAAAGTTTGTCCTCAATTACGGATTTGATCCCTAAAGTTTGCCCCAATTACGGGTGCAAATTAGAAATTATGGACGAAAAAAGTAATTAATTTCTAAACTTGTACGATATATGCAACTTTTTAAACTTAGGAACGAAATTCATAATTTTGGATAAACAATAAGGACGATTTATGTAATTAACTATATATTTTTATAACATTTGACTTTTGAGAAAATGATGAGTGTAGCAAAAGTGTACCTAAGCATAGGTATAACAAACTATACCTAAGCATTTGTGCAACAGTTTAAAGAAAATGGACTATTTTGTTGATGGAATCTTTTAGAAGTACTAAAAATATAACCTTTTTTGCATTTGTTATAAGTTGTCTTTTATTGAATCGTTTTCTTATTCAATTGCAAGGTTTAAACAAAATTGAATGTAGATGTGTATTTTGTTGTATTTTGTTAGAGGTGCCTAAATATAGGTTTGAAAAAAATTCCCTAGTGTCATGGACATGCACCTTAACTCTTTTTCTTTTATAAGTTATACACTAAAGTAAGTCAATTTAATTAATGATTTGATATATTAAAAGTTACAAGTTTGAAGTTTTAAAAAGATACATTTAAATTATGCACATAAATAACAACGGTCCTTCGTCAAATAATTGTTGGTCCAGAAAAGTTGAAAAGTAGATTCTCTAGCATTGCATTGGTGATAGGACCATGTAGGGTTGAGAATTGTGTTTTATTTAGGTTAGCGGACGAGGAATTAACATGTTATCGGGTTGAAAGCGATCAATTCAAACACGACCTATATAACTAATCATGTTAAAGACTTTGATAGAAATGCAAACCCTCTTAGCCGACTTAACCCAAAAACGACCAATTTATTAAAACGAATTTTAATGAGGGTAGGGAGGGAAGTGGCGTAGCCACATACACCTTTGAATGGAGCCCTCCCCAACTTCTTATTTACAAGTAATATATATGTAAATTTTTGAAGGATTTAAAGAACAAGTACTTTTAGCCCACCCAAATTAAAGATGATTCACTTATAACTATAATTTTTCACTTATGTAAAATTCCAATTTATCTATTCAAGATTCTAGCCGCATATTTAAGCACTTTGATTGAATTAATAAAAGTTTTAGGTCATTCTAAAACTCGATCATAATCGCTTTGTTTATCTTTATCTCACTCCATTTACGCTAGACTCAGGATGTACATGGTTCGGGTGGTCGGTTTGAGACAAAAATCTTTACCAAACCGATAATATCGGTTTAATATTTTTCTAAACCAAACCGACCATATAACCATCTTAAACCGAACCAACCAAACCATATTATATGGTTTGGTTTGGTCGGTTTAACGGTTTGGGCCATTTAAATATTTCCAAAGCACTTAAACTTTAAAGTTACAATTTAATTAAGTTTACGTGTTTGTGAAGGTTGTAATATCATATACTTCTTAATGAATAAATAGTTACATAACTCGGAACTATTAAAACATATATGTAAGAAAATAGATACATTGTCAATTAGTGACATAAATATGTGTAGATCATAATCTAACAAAATGAATCATAGTTTGACCATAATGAACAAATATAATTGTATATTTGCATGATATAAAACATAATATGTATCTTCATAATTCAATATTTTTATGTTATATATTATTTGGTTCGTTTTGGTTTAAATGACCAATTTCACATCCCAAACCACAAACCAAACCGTCTTAACGGTTTTTAGAAAAAACAAACCAAGGGCCCGACTTCTAGTTGGTTAAACCGGCCAAATCAAACATATTACTTCGGTTCGATTGGTTTATTCGGTTTGGGCCAAACCATCCCTACTAGACTCCCTTTTAGATGATTTTGATGATTTAATAGACCACATGTATAATTAAAACGTAATTAATGTAATTATCATCTTATTATTTATGAATACTTAAGTATTTTTCTAACCCGTCCTATCGATATATTCTGGCTACGTCACTGTGGCTGGGCCCTCGCTCCGTAATTTTTTCTAAAACGACTAGTAGTTTTATATTAAAGTTATAGTTTTGAAATTGCAAACTGATATATTGAATACTTGGCCCACCCAAAGTTACATAGGAATAAACTGAGTTGTTAATGCTGCGATTTTTTTTTTCATATATCCATAGAATTGCATCATTTTTCATACAAGGAAATATAAATTGACATAAATTAGTTCAAAATTTTTGATTAGCAAATTTTATTACATACTTAAAGTAAATACTAGATTATATACCCGTGCCATGCACGGGCTCTCTTAAGTAAAAAGCTTTAAGAAAAAAAAGTTACACGCAACTTTGAAAAATGAATAAATGACATATGTTTTTCTTTTTAGAATGTGTTTGCAGAGTTATTTTCAATGGATATCGACTTATGTAGTTTTAATATATAGAATATTTACAACAAAAAAGTTTGTTTATTATATAAAAGAGAAAAATTGAATATAATAACTTCTATATTTGCATTATCATTGATTATCTCCTATTAACCTCAACCAAGCACACCCTATGATCACTATTTAAGCTCCGTCATTACCACTTATCACGTGCCACACCCCAACATAAACCATTTAAATAAACTGGTTAGACATGCCAATATATTTAACCTCAACTTAAACCAGGGACGAAGCTTCCTTGTCGCCGGAAGGGGTCACGGCCCCTCTAAAAGTTCAAGAATTTCGTAAAATTTGTATTATATTCGTACAATTTTGAAAAATTCGTAAAGTTTTTATATGTAATATTTCGAATTTATTGATTTTGGCCCCCCTTCAAAAGCTTCAAGCTCCGTCCCCGACTCAAACCTACTTATTTTATGTCGTATTTGCATGTTGAGAATTGTCACTCCTAAAATCATGGTAAATATAATTGGTATGTTTGGTTTTTATTATACCTCTTTCTTTTTCTTTTCTTTTTTCGTTAATAACAATATAAAAGAATAAAACCTTCTCTTTAACTATTCATTTCTTTTATCATAAATATAACAAAAATTAATATCCGAACATATCACTATATAGTGGCCCCTAGACACTATGCCCTTCCATTATTAGCAAATTATTACACATAAAACAAAAAAATGAAAATTTTATCTAGTGAATGTGGTTTTTTCACATTTTCTTATCCAAGTTCTAGAGTTTTTATTCGTTTTGCATATCCCCAAAGTACGTAGTTCGTTATTGTGTTTTGACATATTTCTAATTTCTACTACTATAAATTTGTCATTTGTTATTCCTCCCTATCAATCCCATGGCTTCCCTTCACTACTACGACATGTTTCTCCTTTTCATTAGCTTGTTAATTTTCGCCACCGTGATTCTTCATCGGAGAAGGCGCTTACCGATAACTAACTGGCCGGTTCTTGGCATGACGCCGGACCTCCTTTTAAACGCGCACCATATCCATGATTTCGCCACTCGTATTCTTAAAGTTAGTGATGCAACTTTTATGATAAAAGGTCTATGGTTTGCTAATATGGACATGCTTGCCACATCTGACCCTGCTAACATTCACCACATGCTAAGCAAAAACTTCCAAAACTATCCCAAAGGCCCCGATTTTCGTAACATCTTTGATATCCTTGGAGATGGGATCTTTAACTCGGATCATGAGTTATGGGAAATCCATAGGAAAACAACCATGTCTTTATTCAAACACCCCGACTTTAACACTCTACTTGAAACAAACATCAAAAACAAAATCGAAAAAGGGCTTGTCCCTGTTCTTGATTTTATGGCCACAAATAATCAAGAAACGGATTTACAAGTGATATTTCAAAGGTTTACTTTCGATGCTATTTGTTTATTGCTTTTAGATTATGATCCTGAAAGCTTGTCTATTCATTTACCATTCGTTCCATGCGAAAAAGCGTTTACTGACGCTGAAGAAGCGCTTTTGTGGAGGCATGTGTTGCCTGAAAAAGTGTGGAAGTTGCAAAAGAGATTTGGATTGGGTAAGGAGAAGAAGTTGAGTGAAGCTTGGAAGGTTTTTGATGAGTTTATATACAAGTGTTTGTCTCGAAAAGAGGCCGGTCATGAGGAAGAGGAGGCGGGGTTGTTAACGTCATTGATTAGAGGTTTTGAAGGACAAAGAGGGACGTTCGGAGACTCAAAAAGGTTCATAAAAGACACCATATTGAATCTGATGATTGCCGGTAGAGATACCACAAGCACGGCGCTTTCATGGTTCTTTTATCTACTTACCCAAAACCCCACCATAGAGAAGAAAATTCGAGAGGAGATCGAGAAGCAATCGAGTGGTGGGAAATGGAAAAGTTTAGGTGCAAAAGAGTTAAGGGAAATGGTTTATCTTCATGGTGGCCTATGTGAAGCACTAAGGCTATATCCGCCTGTCGCTTTGGAACACAAAGCTCCATCATCCGCGGACGTCCTCCCAAGTGGTCACGCTGTCGATGAAAACACCAAAATAATTCTATCTTTTTATTCAATGGGAAGAATGGAATCATTATGGGGAGAGGACTGCATGGAGTTTAAGCCGGAGAGATGGTTTTCGCAATCAGGTGGGATAAAACACGAACCATCTTACAAGTTTACCGCGTTTCATGCAGGACCACGTACATGTTTGGGTAAGGAAATGGGTTTGATTCAAATGAAAATGGTCTCGATCGCGATTATTTGTCGTTACCATGTGGAATTGGTGAAGGGTCATGAAGTTTGTCCAAGTGATTCCATTATACTACAAATGAAGTATGGTTTGAAGGTCAGACTCGTTCCTATCAACATCAATCAAACTTGTTGATAACCTAGATGTTATTGACGTAACGGTATCGAATATGGTCCAAAAATACAAACTTGTAAGTTCGAGTCCAAAAAATATCAGTTTGTTTAAGTATTTGTTGTCATTATATACAACAATCACAATCATGTATGCTGTTATTTTTAGTTGTCAAGATAAATAATAATTGTGTGAAATATATATGTTATATATTATAAACATGTAAATATATATAATACTGAACAATATCAATCAATAGATTTGACAGGGATTAGGAGAAAATGAATAAATTAGTTAAAGGTGATCCCACCCACCATGCATGTAACTTAGTAAACTAAACTTTATATTAAATACAAAATAAATAAAAATCAAAAAATTGAAGTCGATAAAAATCAAATATTTATCTTTTAGAAAAACCCGAGTGTTATAACTATTTAAGTTTCATTTTCAATAATTTAATTGGACGGAGTATTGTTAAAGTTTTATCGGAACATAGTCGTTTTGACTAATTCTAGAGTTGATTTGTAGTTTTTCATATCATTGAATCTTGCTAATATCTTCTCGCTGACTTATATGAGAATCCTCTTTCCATAACCATAATATTAATTGTTCTTGATCACTAATCAATTGATAATTTATGAATTTGGCGTAGCAATTAGCAACAATTTGAAATGTAAGTTGTTATTATGGAGCTTTTAATTAAAAAGGTTAACGTGATATGTAATTTTTTAAAAATATTTTTGCAATTAAATATATATCAAAACATTTGATATTTAGGAAAAAAAAAGACAACTTTTAGCGATGGAATAATTCCATCATTAATGTGCTTTTATGATACCATTCTTAACTAAATTCTATAGTTAAAGGTGAAAGTAAAAATTCCGGAGCACATAAATAATGAACGAAACATCGGTCGTTAAATCATGCGCCGCCATTTCTTACTAAAAATAGAGTTAGTGATGATACCGGCAACGACTTTTCCCCTTGAGCGAAAAATAGAGTCTTCTAACTATTTTTTACAGTCAATAAATGTAGTAATCTTGTAAATGATTAGAAGACCTAATTGATATGACTAATAATCAACCTAATACATTGTATGCTTGTATCTTATGCATTAAATGTGTAATACTTTTTATCTCTCCTCTAATACAATGCACAATGAACATAGGTTGATTTTTAGGTTTCTTTATCATTTTTAAACGATATTTTCATTTGCCATAGCAAAACCTTTTGATACTAATATTTTCTTTTCTTCGTCCCAAATCATAAAATGTACAGCTCATGCCACTTTCTATTCAGTAAAAACTTTTTTCGATCTGTTCATACACATTTAATCATGAACACGCCATAGACCTAAACTAGTCCATCAAAGACCAAAAATCACAATCATAAACAAAAGTCATTATCAGTAACTAATCGAAAGACTTTTCCCAATGTGTCTAGGAACAGTCCCATATTATTATGAGTAGTATTCCCTCCGTTACATATTTATTGTTCAGTTTTGACATTTCAAGTCTTTTATTTTCGACTTTGACCTTAGATAACTTTTTTTGTGTTATATACTACTTGATGAAATTTATGTCAATGGAAAATACATTTAAAACTCAATCCACTCATATAGTACGTCTCAAGTATAATATAACACAAACAAATTTATTTAAAGTCAAAATTGTAAACAAAAGAATTCAAAAATCAAAAGTGAAAAATAAATACGAGACGAATGGAGTAATAAACAAAATCTTAAAAGAAAATTGTTTGGTAAGCCAAGTCAGTGCTACGAAGTCAAATCAACTCGTATTATTGTGATGTAGAAAAAGTAGTGATGCGAAATGCAATGCATGTGATCGTATTATGTGATTATGTCACAACAAGATCAGAAAATTTCGCTCACGGTCTCAACACCAACCTAATCAATTAAAAATGCACTCGGAGTCTATGAATTTTATTCGCCCTAATTTACTTTTTTGTGAAAACTTCTTGTTTAATTTCATCTTTATTTAATATGAAATGCCTAAAACTTTGTTTTTTAATTTATAATTTTGAAATAAAGACGAAAATATTTTAGACATTTCAAATTAAGGGGGTGTTTGTGTAAGCTTATTTTTTAGGCTTAGGCTTATGTTTTATAAGTAGCTTATGGCTTATGAAATATAAGCTTTTAAATTTTTATGAAGTGTTTGGAGTAGCTTATGAGCTTATTAGCTTATGACAAGGTAAAAATGTTTGATAAGCCCATAAGTCACACAAAAAGAGCTTATGAAAACCCCTTACATAAGCTCATAAGCCTAAGCTAATAAGCTCAAACAAACACTTAAAATGGGCTTATCTATCTTACATAAGCTAATAAGCTAATAAGCCCCTTCTATAAGCTATAACAAACACCCCCTAAGTAAGGATACAATTGAATGACAAAAAAAAAATTCACATAAATGATTATTGTAGTTAATAAATGTTAGGAAATGCGAGTATATTTTTACATAAAACACATAGCGTTTTTTGCAATCAACTCGTTAAATTAGAACTAAAAAGTTTGAAGCAACAAATAAAAGATGTCAAAAGCACGAGGGTATAAAGTTTTTTCGTCTACCAAATTATTTCGCTTGAGATTTTATTCCCTTTGTTGGACCTATCAGCTTAAATGGGCCTGTGGGGAGCCCCTTTCTCTTAGCTCTCTCAATAATATGGGCCTTAAGTGGACTTAATTCATTTTGACCTCTCTTTATTTAATTGGATAAAAAAATTATTCCTTCTAAAGTTTAGCACACTCATCACTAACAAAACGTTTCCCACAAGGTAAAATATTTACATAACGGTATTGATCTCGACTCTAGCAGATGACCCTTATTGGTGACGCATATTAACTTCATTAAGGACTTTCTCGACATCTCAACTCGCGACAATTTGTTTGAACTTAAGGAAGATTTTCAACTTAGTAATTCACCACACCACTTTTTGTATGGAAAATATTTAGCCTTAAACATACATAAATGACATATTGGGAATGATACTGTGTTACACACTTTTCTTTGAATTGATTAGGTTGGTGTTGAAAATGTGAAATACCCCCACTCGCACAGATACTCGGACCTGATGAGGATAGGGATGAGGAAGCGGAGTGAGGAGTTGGGAGTATGAACCATGTAGACATCCACCATATTGTCACCCCTATCCAAAACTACTTAGAGCACCTGTTGTGGGCTCGTTGTGGAGCTCACAACGAGCGTTGTGCTCGTTATGATACCGCATTCCTTCGTTGTGGGGTCGTTGTGGAGCGAGCGTTGTCTCCGCAACGGCTCGTTGCGAGATTTTTGTTTTTTTTTTTACTTTAACGGTAATATTACCGTTTTAAATATTAATTAATTTTTTTTTTTTTTTTTTCAAATTTCACCTATAAATACAACCCCATTTTAACCAAAAAAATCACACCTTCTTTCAACAATCTTATTCTTAATCCAATTCAATCTCATACCAATCCCAAAACAAACACAAAATTTCTTCTTCTTCCTCAAACGCTCCCCAAACAAACACAAACAATCCTTCAACGCCGCAATCACAAACACCATCCGGTTTCGCTAACTACTTCGGCACAACAAACGCCCTTTTTTCTCCCCAAATACCTAACTTTAACCCACAACAACAACAACAAATTCTAAACACTTATTTAACCCAACAACCTCAACAACAACAACAAGCGGCGTGGGTCGAAGCGGAGAAAATAAAAATTCTAGAAAAATACGGGATGAATTAGTTTAGTTTTTATTTGTATTGTTTTAATTATTTGTATTTTTTTTATTTATCTTATTTAATGTTTTAATTATTATGTTTTAATATTTTATATTCTTTTAATTAATTATTTATCTTTTATTTAATGTTTTAAGAAAAAAATAATAATAATAAAATAATCTCATAACCTCCACAACCCTCATTATCATACCACCCAACAATCTTACAATCCTCATTCTCACTGCCACGTCAGCAACTTTTTCCCTACAACCTCCACAACCCACATTGTGGAGCATTATCACTCCGGGTGTTCTTAGTAAATTTCAAATTAAACTTCGTTACCCCAATGCTTTTTCATATTGCGAAAATAGAAATAAACGAATAGATAAATTACGTAAAAGAAAAAAGTAAAATTACATTAAATATGTTACCACTATATTATATACAGAGTAGACACTACTTAATTAATGATTAGAGAGTTACAAAATCCACAATATTTAACCGTTTCGCCAACTTGGCCATCGAAGTCAACCGATTCACTACCCCGTCCACTGAACGGTACCAATACCTTCAGATTTCTACCTTTATAAGCATGTTCTGCAACCACTCTCATTGGTTAATATCATTTTCTCCCGAATGTAAAGTTGTTCAAATTTTCAACTTCTCAATATATAACATTTAGGATTTGAATACATAAATATATTTTGAGTTAGTTACATAAATCGTCCCTATGGTTTATCCAAAATTATGGATTTCGTCCCTAAGTTTAAAAAGTTGCATACATCGTCTAAGTTTAGAAATTAATTACGTTTTTCGTCCATAATTTCTAATTTGCACCCGTAATTGGTGCAAAGCTTAGGGACCAAATCCGTAATTGAGGACAAACTTTAGGGACAAAATCCGTATTTGGAGCAAATCTTAGGGACGAAAAAGATAATTAGTTTCTAAAAATGGATGATTTATGCAACTTTTTAAAGTTAGGGACAAAATTAATAATTTAAAATAAACCTTAGGGACGATTTTTGTAATTAACTCATATATTTTTTATTGTCTTTTTGCTTTAAAATTTTTTTAGCCAAACTTGACTAACATATTTTGGTATCATTTGATCATAGTCATTTGTAACGCATGACTAATGGAGGATCTAAACAAATGGAATAAGGATTATACAAGGCCCCAGTTTTTATGAAGCCTCAAATTTTAAACTCATAAATAATTATATCTTCGATTCAAACATTCATGGTTAATTAGGACGATCATATGTGTCCTCTTTTATATGATTTTGATCATATAGTTTTATCCCAAAATAAGTCGAAGTTCAGTTTTAATTATACATTATATCAATTAGCAAACGTTTAATGAAATGAATAGTGATTTAGGGATATACTTGTCATTTCTTTTTATTTGTTATTTTTTAATCAAAAATTTAATAATTAGTCTCTTTCATTTATAATTTATTTTATTATGTCCTTATTATATACCAAACTATATTTTCTATTATTTATCTTATATTTTATAATTTACAAATAATCACTAGTATAATTATTTGATACATTATCCAACTTTTACTTGTCAAAATCATATAAATTTATGTAGATTAAATATGATTGGATTAAACTTGCCAACTCGCACACTTCAAATCAAATGTAATCCAACTTCAGAATCATGATATATAGTAAAATTAATAGAATAGGTAAGAATAAATAATAAGTATATTTATGAGTAGAATAATTAAGATGTTTTATATAGTTTTATTTTATTAATTATCATTTTCAAGTATTTGATATACTTAACCAAATAACTTCATTAAAAAAAAAAAGTGTAAAAAATACAAACCAACTTTAAATCAACACTACAACTACACAATTTAATTTAATGATGAATTTTAAATCTTTTATGTCTTTTATAATTATCAGAGAGGATTACCAAAATTCGTTTACCGACCCTGCACAAGACGTTAAAACAAAAACCGAGTCATTATAACATATATGTAACTAAGTTTTATGAATATAATCAAGTTAATAACGTATGTATGTAAAGTAAAATGTTATAAATTTGTTTACTTTTGATTTTCTAATAAGATAATTCACCAAAGCATAATATTAAGAGGAATATTACATTGTGGTTGCAAAACGTAGAGCCCAAGCATAAGAAATAAAAAAAAAAATAAATAGTCAAGACGATGGGTTTGTAATGGGCCCACCGAAGAAAAATCTGCCTAACAAACACACTATTTAGGGTTTACCATTTCACCTCTCTGCTCTCTCACTCACTCACTCACCCACCATTTCCCTCGGTGGACCAAATCATAAGGTCGCTGAGACTTCGCCGTTCGCCGCTGTGTATTGATCGGTAAATTACTCCATTCACTATTATTTTTTTGTCCGATTAATCATACGTTTATCATTTCTGCTCAATTTTGATCGGTGATCGGTACTTATTGCTTCGCTGATTCTTATATCATTTCTATAGATCGTTTCGTTGTTTATAATCGATTTTGACTGTTATTTGTGTTACATGCATCGTGATTTTTTAGCTAATTGTTATTTTCATCCGATTTGTTGAAATCGTACGTTTAACGTTGATCATTTACTGGTTGATTATACTGAAATTTTCATTTCTCCATCATACTCGTACTTGTCACTGATTGATTATATGTATTTGATCGTTGATATGTGCTTATTGTTTTACCGATCTGTTATAGCTCATCTCGTTAGTCCTGATTTGTATAAATCATTTTGTAGTTTTGCTGCTTATTAACGATTATACGTAATTTGTGTAACATGCAGTATGATTTCTGTTGTTGATCATTTACCTGTTGATTATGCAGAAATCTTCATTGTTTTATCATAATTTTAGAATCTCATATCTCCTCTGTTTCGATTGTTAATATGTGCTTATTGATTCACTGATTTGTTACAGCTCATCTCGTTAATCCTGATTTGTATAGATCCTTTGTAGGTTTGTTGTAGATTAACGTTTATTCGTAATTTGTGTAACATGCAGCGTGATTTATTAATTATTTGTTATTTTCGGTCCATTTGTGGAAACTGTTCGTTTTAGCTCTGTAAATAGGCTAATTGATAATTTCTGTTGATTATACTCAAATTTTCATTGATTGATCATAGGTTATGAAGCATGCTCTGTATTGATATGTTGTATATTGATGTTTTATTTGGTACAAAAACTAGTAGGATTTGCTGTTTACTGTTAAAATGATCGTTGTCGGTTGTTTATAGTGCTTGATTATACTATATTAAGCATCCAGTTAGAAAACACTGTACAGGTCCGATATATATTGATGCTCATGTGGTAATTTAACTAGAATGTGTTTCGAGGTCATTGTTAATGATATGTATCATTTTATATTGTTTGATTATACTTTATTACGCATGCATTTAAAAATATGTATTGATCTGTTATATATTGATGTTTATGTATTACAAAAAACTAATAGGTGTTGGTGATTAATTTGAATTGTCTAAGCCGGCTTTTTATATTGATTTCTCATACTTTATTAAGTTATTAAGCATGCAGTTAAAATTTTGTAATGATCTGTTATATATTGATAAATGATGTTTATTTCCAAAATAAACTAGTAGGTGCTTGGTGATCACTGTTAATGATCTATATCGGTTGTTTATATTGCTTTGATGATACATCATTATGCACACCGTTGAAGTTTTGCCGTGTTCTGCTGTATATAGATGCTTATTATGTACAAAGTTCAATAGGTGTTTGATGAATAGCTGTTAAGTATCTTAACTACTTGTTTATATTGATCACATGCGGTTAACTTTTGTATTGATCTAGTATATATTGATGTTTTTCGTGCCAAAACTAATATGTGTCTTTCATTGTTAAGGTTCTGTTCTGCTTGTCTGTATTGCGTGATCTCACTTTATTAAGTATGCGGTTAAAATTCAAAATTCATCTGTTATATATTGATAATAAATGGATGTTTGGTAGATTATTGCTTACTGATTGGGCTTGTTTTTTAACAAGTTAGTAATTGGTTTATACAACCTCTACCTCTTGTGTGTGCTATGAGAGTCTGATCTGTCAAACTACTAGGTGCTCTTTTAGCTAATATGCAGTTTACTACATCTTTTGCAGGATTTTTGTCCGATACGTGTAGTACTGTTTGTCCGTTGGTGATACTTGAAGCTAGGCAAAATGGTAACTATCTTGAACTTTGAAGCTATTTTTACATTTCTTGTAATCCTTTGCTTCTCTCGTGTTACTATAAGAGTTTCTTATTCCGATTTTGTTTCTACCAACAGGTGAAGTTTACAGCAGAGGGGCTTCGTGAGATCATGGACAGAAAGCATAACATTCGTAACATGTCTGTCATTGCTCATGTTGATCATGGTATGTAAACAGCCTAATTCATCAATTAGTTTTCTTATGTTCTTTTATCGTTTTTTTGCTTATGCATAACTATCTTTTTTTTTTCTCTTAACAGGAAAGTCGACTTTGACCGACTCTCTTGTGGCTGCTGCTGGTATTATTGCACAAGAAGTCGCTGGTGATGTCCGAATGACTGATACTCGTGCTGATGAAGCAGAACGTGGTATTACAATCAAGTCAACTGGTATCTCTCTTTACTATGAGATGACAGATGAAGCTCTTAAGGCCTTTAAAGGAGAACGTGATGGGAATGAGTACCTCATCAATCTTATTGACTCACCTGGACACGTTGACTTTTCTTCTGAGGTTACTGCTGCTTTACGTATTACCGATGGTGCACTGGTTGTCGTTGATTGTATTGAAGGTGTCTGTGTCCAGACAGAAACTGTTCTTCGACAAGCTCTTGCAGAAAGGATTCGACCTGTGTTGACTGTTAACAAAATGGACAGGTGTTTCCTTGAACTTCAAGTTGATGGAGAGGAAGCTTATCAAACTTTCCAACGGGTTATTGAAAACGCTAATGTCATCATGGCTACATACGAGGACCCACTTCTTGGTGATGTCATGGTTTACCCTGAGAAAGGAACAGTTGCTTTCTCTGCTGGTTTGCATGGATGGGCTTTTACTTTGACTAATTTTGCAAAGATGTACGCATCTAAGTTTGGCGTTGACGAGTCAAAGATGATGGAAAGGCTCTGGGGTGAGAACTTTTTTGACCCGAAAACCAAGAAGTGGACGAGTAAAAGTACAGGTTCTGCAACTTGCAAACGTGGATTTGTTCAGTTTTGTTATGAGCCTATCAAACAGGTTATTAACATTTGTATGAATGACAAGAAAACTGAGTTGTGGGCTATGTTGACTAAGCTTGGTGTCACCTTGAAGTCTGACGAGAAGGAGTTAATGGGGAAGCCGCTAATGAAACGTGTCATGCAATCATGGCTTCCTGCTGCTTCTGCTTTACTTGAAATGATGATCTTTCATCTGCCTTCCCCTCACACTGCTCAAAGATACCGTGTGGAGAATTTATATGAAGGTCCATTGGATGACCAATATGCTAATGCCATTAGAAATTGTGACCCCAATGGCCCGCTTATGCTGTATGTATCCAAGATGATTCCAGCATCTGATAAAGGAAGATTCTTTGCCTTTGGTCGTGTATTTGCTGGTAAGGTTTCAACTGGTTTGAAGGTAAGAATAATGGGTCCTAATTTCGTCCCAGGTGAGAAGAAAGATCTGTATGTGAAGAGCGTTCAAAGAACTGTCATTTGGATGGGGAAGAAACAAGAAACTGTAGAAGACGTTCCTTGTGGAAACACAGTTGCTTTAGTTGGTCTGGATCAGTTTATCACCAAAAATGCAACATTAACAAACGAGAAAGAAGTTGACGCACACCCGATTCGTGCCATGAAATTCTCTGTCTCACCAGTGGTGCGTGTTGCTGTTCAATGTAAGGTTGCATCTGATCTTCCCAAGCTCGTTGAAGGTTTAAAACGTCTAGCTAAATCCGACCCTATGGTTGTTTGCACAATTGAAGAGTCTGGTGAACACATTATTGCTGGTGCCGGTGAGCTTCATCTTGAAATCTGTCTAAAGGACTTGCAAGATGACTTCATGGGTGGTGCTGAAATCGCTGTTTCAGATCCGGTTGTGTCTTTCCGTGAAACTGTTCTTGAAAAATCGTCACGAACTGTTATGAGCAAGTCCCCAAACAAGCACAACCGTTTGTACATGGAAGCTAGGCCATTGGAGGAAGGACTCGCAGAGGCAATTGACGAGGGGCGAATTGGCCCAAGAGATGATCCTAAAGTTCGTTCTAAAATCTTAGCTGAGGAGTTTGGTTGGGATAAAGATCTTGCCAAGAAAATCTGGTGTTTTGGTCCTGAAACCACTGGGCCTAACATGGTTGTTGATATGTGTAAGGGAGTCCAGTATTTGAATGAAATAAAGGATTCCGTTGTCGCTGGGTTCCAATGGGCTTCTAAGGAAGGTGCATTGTCTGAAGAAAACATGAGGGGTATATGTTTCGAAGTATGTGATGTTGTGCTCCACGCAGATGCTATCCACCGTGGTGGTGGTCAAGTGATTCCAACTGCAAGAAGAGTTATTTACGCTTCACAGCTCACAGCCAAACCCCGACTACTTGAACCAGTCTACTTAGTTGAAATCCAGGCACCTGAACAAGCTCTTGGTGGAATTTACAGTGTGCTGAATCAAAGACGTGGGCATGTGTTTGAGGAGATGCAGAGACCTGGTACTCCTCTGTACAACATTAAGGCTTACTTACCTGTGGTGGAATCTTTCGGGTTTTCTGGTGCATTAAGGGCTTCTACTTCTGGGCAAGCGTTTCCACAAGCTGTGTTTGATCACTGGGACATGATGTCATCGGATCCGTTGGAAGCTGGTTCGCAGGCAAGCACTCTTGTAGGTCAGATTCGTAAGAGGAAGGGATTGAAGGAGCAAATGACACCGCTTTCTGATTTCGAGGACAAGCTTTGAGTTAGTAAACTGATTCAAAACAATTTTGCAGTATTCTTGGTTTGCTATTTTACCAGATATAATACTTGAGATGTTGAACTTGGTTATGGTTTGTTTTTAAATGTTTGTTTAGCGAAACTGCTGTTTTTAGACATGTCGGTCTTGATCGATTTGTTGTCTTAAAATATATTTCGTATGTCTCTATGCTTGTGTTGTATGCTCTACTTTGTTTATGTGTTATCAACTTATCATGGTAATATCTAAAATCGCTGGGAGAAACCAAATGAATTTGTTTCACAGCTTTGTTAGTTTTTCAATACAGAAGTTATTTGCGTTGCGGCTTTGTTAGTTTTACAAAACTGGCAAATCATGGTTTCGTACTTCTTTGAGTGGCGGATTCACACATTCATTACAAACTATTTTAATGCATATTTGTCTCCGTATACCACTTTGACCCCTTCCGCTACCACGCCATATGCTCATGATTGTTTGTGGGAACTCTCTTTTAAGTACTGTTAGCTCCGTCAATGGACATAACAAGATGCGAAACGTGAATGCAAGTTGCTAGTCAAAGATGTACATAACTTGTAGAAAAACAACACTTTTCGTCTAACTTTTCAACTATTAATCTATAGTAAAGATAAAAGCTTGTTTTTGCTACATTTCAATATGCACAAGCAAAATGATAGGTGATTATGTAATGGAGTTAGTACTTGGTATCATTGAAAAGACAAGTATTGCAACAACACAAATAATTTATACATTTTATCTCTTACGGGGCTATTTCGTAGAACTTGTTATTAGATAGTTTTTAATTTTCCCCTTGAAATTGATATAGGGTTGGTTTTTATAAATTACACCACCTATGAAATACCTAATCTATGATAGTACCATGTAATTCTGATCTTTCAAAGACAAAAACGATCATTAATAAGATCTGTTCATAACGAACTTGAAAGTTTTGAAATTAATCTCATTCCTCACTAAGTTTTTCGGAAAACGACATTAGAGAAAATGTGATTTCTTTTATTATCTTTTGGCTTTTAGTAGTTGATTGAGTTGAATAAAGTTGTTATAAAATAGTAACAACCACCTAGCATAACAATTAGAAATTCAACATGGCTACCTAAATTGGGTATACATTAGGAATGACACATCAACATCAAAAAATGAATAATTTATAATGCAAGTTGAGATCTATATCCAAATTAATCACATTGCCCCTCTTTTGTTGACAAACCTCCATTATCAAACACGTACTCTTTCCTCTCTTCTTATTTATGGTTGTAATGTCACCATCCATCAATTCTTTAGCTTATGCAATTATTATAAGCATACATAATTTGAAAAACTTTTTCTTTTTTTATACATATGTGAATTTGAAACCCTTTTTCCATCTATGTAAAAGTGTTGTTTAGCTTCTTGTCTACATCATGGAGCCACTAATGCATTGATATAAAAACAACAAAAAGTTGCATGTGGTGTGGTTGTGGTTGTGGTTAAGGTGAGTGGGTGATGGGTGTGCCTCCTAGCTCTTGTCTAATGTTACTTCAAAAAAAAATATTGCTTTACCAAAAAGGATGAGAATTCGGGTCGGGTTAGAATTGAATAGAACACGAATTGATATGTTACACGAGCCACTTTTAACAATTTTGAATTTTACATATGTAACATTGACATGCCGATAACCAGGTAAAGTGAATTGGTATTGCGTCGATTATTTAACTAACATTTCATCCCGTTTGACTTGAAACCGGCCTACATAATTTCAACAATCTATTATCAATTTACGTGAATAGCCTTTGTGCTTGAACTTTAATATCACATAAAATCACTAAACATTAAAAAAAAAATTCATCAAATTTCCTTCTAGTATGGGAAATTTAACGTTATTTGGTCTCTAAAACCAATAAAATGACCAAGGTAGTATTTTTCATATACTCATTTCACTTATTCTGAAGATGACATTTTAGTTATTTCATTTGATAAGTAACCATCAATGTAACAATTTTACATTTTGTAGACCCGTGAATATTTGCTTAATTTTTAAAACATAGGAAATTATATACTAATATACTATACATGAAATTTAGATTCAACTAAATCATCGTTTACATAATTTACTCTCTTGTTTCTTGTAGTGTCTAATATCCAATGTTGTAGAAGACGCTAGACGAACGTAGTAGGTGAAATATGGACTAGAGTCAATTGGGATTGATTGAATTAATCGTTTTCCAATTCTTTATGTGAAAATTTTCAAATATATTTATATGACGCGAACAAAATACTTCAAATAGATAAGTACCATTAATATTTCAAAGTTCACAACTACAATCAACCTAAAATAAGGGTTTTTACCTACGAATCGTTGTTTGTTGTGATGTTATGGAGTAATCGCAGGTTATTGAGGTTAGTCGTTGATGTTTATATCTTCAAATCAATAGGTTTTGATGAAATAATCCTAATTTAAGATCTTAGTTGAATTTTTTTTTTTTTTTTTTTTTTTTTAACTTTCATTAACTTATTTTATTTGTCTGGCGATTTTTTTAAAATTAGTCGACTAATAATCCGATTAATTATACGATTTGGATAAAATTCCACTCGAAATTTTCTCCTAAGATTTAACCGTCGATTAATTAACCTTGCTAATACCTATTGAACATGTCAATGTAAGGCAACTTGTACTAGAAACCAAACCATTAGACCACTCGCAGCCGTCCATCACCACGCCGTTTTTTTCCCCCAGCAACGCCGTTTCCGGCTGGGGGGACGGCGTTCAGGAGGCGTTCCTCCGGCGGCGTTCCGCTAGCAACGCGGCGTTTCTTCCTTTTTTTTTTTTTTTTTTCTTTTCTTTCTTCCAATCTTACCTTATATATATATATATATATATATATATATATATATATATATATATATATATATATATATATATATATATATATCAATATATATATATATATCAAAGAATTGAGGGGTGAAAAAAAAAAAAATTCCGATGAAGATGAAGAAGAAAGAGGTGTTTGTGTAAGAAAGAGGAAAGGGGTGAAAAAGAGGGTGTTTTAAAGAAATTAGGGTTTATAGAATTAGTCCTTGAAGTATTTTGATTTTACATACTAACCCCTCTTGAAAGTAAAGTTTGTTTTTTATTTATTTTTATGTATTTTTTTTTTATGTAATGGTTTTTTTTTAATTTATTTTTATGTATTGTTTTTTTTTTTAATATTAATCTAATTTTATTTTTATTAATAATGTTTTAAAAATAATATGAGAAAAAAAAAGAAAATGAAAAAAGAAAAGGTGGTGGGTCCCAGTTTTTGGTGTTATGGATGGGGGTGTTTAGTGGTGTTATGTTAAGTTGGTGTTATGGTGACGTGGCAGCGAAAAATGGTGTTATTGGTGTTACGGATGGGAGTGGTCTTATAATCTCATGTCAATATCAATTTTGGTTGAGGTAAAAGTTAAAGTAAAGATAAAAACAAAAGAAGATATCATATTTTTGGGGTGACCACCATAAGAATAAGTGACACATCCGAAAGCAGACAGAAAGATAAACAGACAGACACACTGACAAGTGGTCACTATATATATATATATATATATATATATATATATATATATGTATATGTCCTTCCTTCCTATTCCTCGGCATAATGTGGGACAACCCACATCTTTTCTTCTATATACATTTAACCAAACTTTTCATAACACAATAAATGTGGTAAATAAATAAAAGTACTAGGACCAGTTAGATAATGTGTATAATTCCAATTAATAAATTATGGTTTCATTAATGTTTTGTCACATGTCGACACATTTCCTCACTATGGGTTACTTTTCTTTTTTACCCACTTTCACTTTTCAACTAATATAATGTTTTTTCAACTTAGGTTTTCACTTTAATCATCATCAAACCATTCACATTATTGAAATTGAAGGAGATTTATGATAATTTAAAATTGATTTAGACGAAAAACAAACAGTATAACAGTCGAAACGGAAAGAGTTCTAAATTAGGCAATACGTAACGATTAGATAAATCTAACCGTTATGTAACTCTGATAGTTCTACGTGTTTTCTACAATTTATATAAAAAAAGGTAAGAATTTGTTTTTTTTTTTTTTTTACTATTAGAGGGAATGTATGATTGAGTAAGTATGATTAAATATGGATGCCACAAATAATTATAGTTGTGTGTATAATAATAATTCATTGACATAATTATATGACAAAATAGTGGGCAATATTTTACAAAGCACCCTATCATATATATAATGCAACATGACTTGTATCCATATGTACTCCTTTTGTATATAGAATACATGCATTAGCTAAACGGTGGAAATAAATTGCCCATGTAATTATCCTAGATCTTCTCTAGAAAGGCAATTCACTATAAAAAGAAAACGAAACCGATAAAAATCAAACATAGACAACTCGTTTAAATTAATTTATTTCATAAATCGATAATAATCAACGAGTAAATAAAGTAATGCCGAGTTGTTTTCATATCGTCATGTCGTTATCAATTTCTTAAATTAGTATAATTTGAATTGATCAAATGTATATTAGTTATAGCAAAACATGTTTTGGCTTATTATTTCTTTCATTAGAGAATATGATATGATATGAATTAATAGTATAGTATAAGTAATTAATGATTGAAACAAAACAAGTTGTAGTTGTCATTTCGACTTTTTATCATCAATGTTTTGTCATTATCATATGATGATATTATAGATTTAAAATAAGATGGGTCAATATTTATATATCATAAATTCATAATCATATCATATCATAGATGGTGGCCAATTAATTTGTTGGAGAGTGGATCCAATCCAATACTTATCTTATTTTTCATCAAATAATATTTAATGTTTGTAACGTGGATTAGAGTAGTCAAATTAAGAAAGGGGATTAAGCTCAACTAACCCTTTGTTTGTACGTGTGATTAACTTTAATAATCATATCATAGACTTTAACATCAGAATAAAGCATAATGTTACATAATCATCGATATTTTTATAAGTTTTCTTAGTCTTTATGTTGATCGTAATGTTAGGTGTTGTCTTGATAGTTGTTTAAGTTCTACGTGTTTCTTGATGTATTGTTTTCTTTAACTTATCGCTTGTTATCTAGTGAGACTATCGTTTCATGTTTGTTTTGATCGGTGTTAAAAAAGATATACAATGGTATTAATAAAATTAAATTTATTGTATGTACTATGTTTTTTTTATCTTTTTATGTTATTCAATCATTTTAACAAATGCAACATTTAGTTGAGTTTGCTAAACGCCTAAACCTACTAATAAATTCCAAATCCATAAGTAAAGTTGTTTGTTCCAACCGAAATTATTTAATGAGCCGCATGTGTTGTTGAGTAGCAAACAATCTTATGTATTTATATATAAATATTTAAGTTTGAAGATACGAGCTAAAACCAGAACTCAAAAACTTTTTCTCTTTCAGATTATAGTTTTACTAGCCTTTTATTTTTGAGATTTTTGAAAAATGTTTTTTTTCCCTTCAAAAGCCAAAGTGGCAAATTGAAGTTGGATAAAACTCACACCAGAGATGAAAGGTACCAAGTTCGAATCATGTTGGAGACATTTACCGACTCATAGAGCCTTTAGCCAAAAAAAGTAAAATCTAAAACTTTGATATCTAAACAAAAATTTTGATTAAAGAACTCGCTTGGTTGAAAACTAAAAGTTTCAGCTACAAAAATCCTTTTCGTCAAAGATACTGGTAACCGATAATACAATTACGAAGCTATTTTAGGTTCATTAGTCATAACCACCTCTAAATCAACCGTTTTAATACCAACTTTTTACCAATATATACTTAAAATATAAAATTAAAACTTATACCAAAAAATTTATTAAAGATTTAAAAAAAGTGTTTTTAAAGATGAATATTAAATTTGAAAGGTGAGAATTTCATTATTTTGTAGCTACATGTTTACATTGAAAAATATTGGTAGTATCAAAAAATCTTTGTGTGATTATGGTATTAGCATCCGAGAGGTGTTGCGACGGGACGAAGTAAGCGGTGAATGGACTTCTGATTTTTCAATTGGTGGATCGTTGGAAGTCTCGAAAATCAGAAAGAGATTGGAGAGAGCTAGCCATCAGATTAATGACGGGTTTTTCACGTGGTCGAAATGGATCCCTATAAAGATTTGTAGCTTCGTGTGGAGAGCAAAACTTAGTAGAATCCCAACCATTTCGGCGCTACAACGAAGAGGGGTATTATCTCCAAATTCTTATTGTGGAGCTTGTATTCTAGCGGATGAAACATGCGACCATCTACTGGTTACGTGTCCTATGGCAGATTTTGTGTTCAAGAACATTTGGAGTTGGTGTGGCATTTCCTCGCCTCACTTTGAGCGTGTGTCGGATGTTATTAACTTTGCATCTAGATGGGGGCATTGTCCTAAGAAACGTAAGTGTCTTATAAGCATTATTTACGGTGTTTTTTGGTGTATTTGGAGAGGAAGGAACGACAGGGTGTTCAATGGTAAATTCACACAACCGGCGATGACAATTCATTTTATCAAGGCGATGGTTTTTATTTGGCAAAAACATAGAGCTAAGCGGGGTGGTTTGTCTTGGGAGAGATGGTGTTTATCTCCATTTTGTGACCTGTAATTTTCGTTTTGTTTTTTCATTGTTTTTGTACTCTTTTGGGTTGCTAGTTACTTGCTAGTAGCCCGTTTTTATATAATTCGCTGGTTAAAAAAAAAAAACATGTTTACATTGAAGAGAGTCAAAGTAAACTACAAGTATAGAAGGCGGTATGTTATTAAATAGGTGGGACCAATAGATCACATTTTCTGACTTGTTTAAAAGCGACACATGGTCCTCTTTATTCATGGGCCACTCCACTCCAAGACAATAAAATCAGCCGAATACCCCCATTTATTTACTTCTTTTTCCCACCTATTTAATTATACATTTCCTTTTTCTTATAATACTAGTAATATATCGCACGATAACACGGTGATAATAAATTATTTAAATTTTTTAAATAATTTTCTTTAGTGGTATATATTTTATTACAAATACTTTTACAAATTATTAAGAATTTAAGTTTATAAACAACCAATTAGTTAGAAAATTTTATAGATTAACTCTAATTATTTGAAATTTTACACAATACAATCGATTGTTTAAAATTTATAAAAAAGAAAACTCAATTATTTTAAATTTTTATGTATATATGGTAAGTGTATTATAGAATATAATTATAATTATTTAATAATTAATTAATTAAAAAAGTTGTTTAGTACTATGTTTAAATTTCAAGACTTTATACCCAAACAATTTATAATGTATATATATAGATATAGATTAATAGCCATATCAATATCAATATCAAAATGATAGCCGGTTTCGAAAATATAGTGTTACAAACATTAAAATTAACCTCTTATATAACTTCTTTACATATGTTATATGTATAATAGGCTAATTGAATGAAGATATATATTGTTTGTTTTCTATTGTGTAAATATCTAACTTTAAAACTATATGTATATAATTTTTTACATATTTGATATGAAATTGGGTTTTTATAAGAAACTTGCAACAATTAAACAGGTTATATATAATAAAAATTTGTTTTGTTATATCATTTGTGTGAAAAAGGGTTAAAAATATTCAGAGGTTTTGGATATTTAATTACGCAACATAGCAAAATGGATAAAGTTCATTATATTTTTATGCACTTAGACTATATTAATACTATTATTATTTGAACATCGCGGTTGATTTAATTTGGACCTTATGTTGTTGCACGTCCCAAACTTTCGGTCGGCTCGAATGATATCTAACAAAATTAGAAATTATTTTAACTTGTCGAATGTTATGTAATAGTAACGGAAAGTATATGACCTTTTTTACTTATGATCGTCACATCTTGAATTATAACCGATATAGTTTGGGTCGTTTACAAACACCATATCTAACGATCACTCAATTCAAATAAATTTATTTGTCTGAGATATAAATATAAGAACTTTCGCCTTATTTAACGAATATCTAAGCTAAACTCTACATCGAGACTAATCACTTAATTTTTACGGAGTAACCTTTAGTTTGTGGTTCTTTTAATATATAACTAAACTACAAACAATATTTTCATGTCTCGGCTCCACGGACAAATGAATGAGCTCCGAATTCGAATCAAGGACATTCAATCGATTCAAATCATCTTTAATCAGATCAACCGAGTATTTATAAAGTAATACACCCTTAAACTAAAACACTTTAGATTTATGGATAGCTACGTACCATTAAACCAAAAGTTATCAATTTGTTATTAAGCTATATGTTGTCATTCGGTATGTTGGGTAAAGGGCTTACGAGGACTTGAGCTTATGTTTTTGTGTATAACCTTTGTCTGGTATCATTTATTTTGAAGGACTTATGAGAAAAATAAGGTCATATAAGCCCCTAAAACATAAGCTCATAGGAAAAAACCTTTCAAAAGGGTTTGAGCTTTTAATAGGTATAATTACCTAAATACCTCAACATTTTTATTTTTACATATAGACCCCAACTTCGTCAATAAACTCCAACTCTATCTAGTTACGCCAGATACACGATTATTGTTTTCACATCTCATATTTCAGATATGGACTAGTTAGTAGTCACCCTCCTCTAGGCTGTCTAGCGTGAGAAACCATAAATACACACAATTGACTGATTGGCCTATCTTGTCACGTTATGTTGCATGCACCTCTTTAATTATTATTATTTCATGTACTCAACTTTATAATTTACCTAATAATATTTAAACTGGTCACATGTAAAGTTAGTTAAGTAAAATGATAATTCGATAAACCGGATCCTGACTGATGTATATACGTTGGCTGATGTATAGCACTTTTATTGTGTAAACGGTCAATAGTTTAGTGGAATGATAAATCGATAAAGTTCGTTACATATATATATATATATATATATATATATATATATATATATATATATATATATATATATATATATATATATATATATAACACTTAATCTTACGTATGAATGAATGAGTGATTTTGAATTGAATAATGACTAGTAAGTTGTTTGGAGTATACATCTAAAGAGTTGCTTCACGTCTCTCTTGTTGTAAGTTGTATTTGTTTAGCTGCCTTAATTTCTTTCCACAATTTACGGCTAACGTTTTCCTGGAATAAACATTATGGGCCCATGCACCTACGTGTCACTTTCCTCGTTGACAATAAATTAAAATCGCCACACCCTACTCAACGGTATCCTCTTTTGTCTAACTTTTTGACCATTTATTTCTATTTATATGATTTATGAGAAATGACAAAAACAATTAGTATCGTTTATAACAAGGCTACAGATAATATAATATATAGCGTGGTAGCATGAGTAATTCTTAAACTTTGCAAAAATTGACGAAGTATGATGTTTTTTCAAAGCGTGATAAGTCTTCAAAAAGTTTAATATATTTTATAAATTTTTACTATTATTATATAAATATCAATAAATTATAAAAAAGTCTCATTGCAAACCTCTGTAGCCACAAGGGGGTTTTATTTTTTTGCTCCCAGGATTCGAAACCTTCAAAAATTTCACATTCGGAGACCAAACCTTTTACCACTAGTACACCACCCTTGTTGTTATGTTAACATTTAAGTATATATATATTTTAAGATATATACTCACTAGTTTACAATCAAATGATCTTTATAGCCATTTTTAACTATTTTAAAACTTTTTTTTTTGTTTTTGTTTTAAATTTTCGTAACGCGTTACAAAAAACTCGCGTTAAGGCGGGCCATGACCATGTTTTTTTGCCGCCACGCCTAACAAAGACGTTTTACATGTTTTCGTAACTTTCTCGCCACCGCCATGACGCTTTATTTAGAATCTTAGTTTATAATAAATTTAGACATGTTTTATTTAGTCGTAAACTACTAAATTTGATCTGTATTCTACAAATCTCATTTTCTTTGATAAATGTTCAAACAATTCTATCATAACACATATTTTTTTTACGAGTGTTGCTTTTAAATACAAATGTTAAAATATTCTACATTTAGCGTTATTCGACACTGCTTTAGTTGGTTGAACATTAACAAATCTCCTCCTTCATTTTCGAGATATTCCTTTTCATTATAACTTATATAACAACTTTAAACGTTTATAATACTCATAACCATAAAATAAGATAAATCAAAATAAAAATGTTGATATATAAAATAAAACGACAAATTAACACAATAGTGATTAATAACGTAAACAATAAAGTTAACGACATCAACAACAAATCATCAACTAAATTCGGTTCGATTCTACTCGTAATATACAACTAAACAAAAAAATTGAAAAAATTTATGATAAATGAACATTAACACTAATTTTCTTACTAGATTTACAAACAGGACAAATATCAATAGAAGAAGCACAAACTCTACAAAGGCACAAATGCCTACATGGCAACAACAACACACATGACTCTTCTTTCCAACAACTTTTACACATTCTGTTACCACTATCCTGCTCCGCTAACCTACGCTCTTTCTCATTACTACTTTCACAACACGATTCAGCATCTTCTGCCGGCGCGTCTACCTCACGCGCCGTGGTCATCTCCAGAACTTGTTTTAGATTTGTTCGTAACGCATTTGCGGTTGCCTCGTTTGTTAATGCTAGTTCACGCCAGATTTGTGTTTCGAGTGAGATGGAGTGCAGTTGTTCTTCTAATGCGTGGTTTAGTTTTGTTAGTTTTGTGATTTCGTCGGTTTTTGAGCGTAATTTGGATGAGATTGATGATTCTATCGCCGAGATTATTGTGACGGAGTTACGTTTTCGTCTGTATTCGATTTCCGCTTGCAGTTTCGCAGTCTGAATTTATCAAAAAGGGACCAAAATTAAGCAAATAGTTATAGATTTCAAAATGAAATATTAAGCGTATTTCTAGTTGACGAAAATTATCCACTTTTTATTAAAAAAAAAAAAGTTCTAACTTGAGTTTTTCTTGACAAACTTTACGCTAAAAACAAAATATTTATTGGATTTTGCTAACAATAGCTTCGTGATTATAGATAATATAAAATTATCTACAGCTTAACAAAAAGAAAAATAACCGTCTAAAAATCGTTAAAAATGTCAACCAAAAATACATAGTTTATATTTGTCAAATTTCTCTTACAAAAGTAAAAACATTTTTTTTCAATCTAAAATTTACTTTTCAAATTTCTAGTTTCCAAAATTTACTTTTTAAATTTCTCCTATAAAAATAAAAACATTTTTTTCCATCTAAACGTGATTTTTGTAATTTTCATTTATATTCGGGATGAAAAAACTGAAAAAATTTCCGCCAACTAAACGCAACTTAAATTAGTAAATATGAGACCAGATTATTACATGATGAGAAACGAATTGATCAATCTCAAACTGGTGTTGCTGAATCTGATTCGAAACATCTTCTCCAAGAAACGTATACGGAGCGCATCGATCTCCAGAAAACGAACAATCACGAGTTCGTTTTCTGGAAACCGGGAGACTATAACTAAGTCCACTATCCGATTTGAACGGTTCTAGATTGGTGAAGCTAGAACCGTACATCGGAGCTAGAGACTCAAAGGATGTGTAGAAGTTTGCTTGGTTATCAATGGAGTCTAGCATCATGATTTGTTATGAAGGAAATGAGGAGAGAATAGAGGTGGGTTTAATGGGTATGGAGACATAGAAATAGGGAGAGGTGATGAAAAAGGATTTGGGGTACACAAGATTTTGTTTGTTAGTAGTTATTTATTATAAGATTTAATTGCTAAATATAGACATATGGTGTTATGGCACCTTATTTTGTGACTACCATATCCCCATGCATACATCATCTTTTAACAAATTTAAGCCGATAATTTTTAATATTTAGGGGTGTTTGTTTGAGTTTATATAACGGCTTATGAGCTTATTGAGTTTCGGCTTATGTTTTATAAGCCCAAATTTTATGACTAATATGAGGGCTTATAAGCTTATTACAGTTTATTATGACTAAATAAATAGTAATAAGCTCGTAATCCTTTACATAAGCTATAAAATTTGGGCTTATGAAACATAAGCCGAAATTCAATAAGCTCGTAAGACTTTTTATAACCTCAAACAAACACCCCCTTAATATATAATAAAAGAGAAGCCTTAAATGACACATTACAAAATAAGATATTTTAAATGGGTTAACTTAATTAATTACAACCGTTATTTATAATCTATATGTTATTGAAGGGTAAGTGGATAAAAATGTATCAATTTTGGTCAAAAGGGCTATTAAATACATTTAATTTTTTTAAATATTATTATTTTATAACCGATTTTACTTTTGGTGATGTGACATATATTTAAAATGTCTCGTGGCATTTATACAAATTATTTTATCGACAAAAGTACTATTGAATATTTAAATAATATTTAAAAGTTAAATACATAAAATTGATAAAATTGATGTAAAAAAATTCTTACAAAGATAAGAAACACGGTTACCAAATCTTTATATAACTTTTATATCAAATAAGTAAACCCTACTATTGAAAATAGTTAACAATACCTTAATTACACCATTACTTTCTAACAATATCTCTATATGTAAATCATTTTAGGGTAAAAAAAAAACAAGTTGCTTTTAAAAGATAGAGTGAAATTAAATGATTTGTGACACAAATTATTGTTGGCAAAGGCATGTGAGATTAAAAGTATGCAAACTTGGAAAGGAGTAGGAAAGAAACAAAGGGTTGAATAATAGGCACATGCAATATATTTGTTTTGTTTTGTTTATAGGATTAAGTTTTCTATAAATTAATATTTACAATTAGAGTTTGTTTACTAACCCTTATTTGTAAGTATTAAAACATAAAGTAAGGCTCTTTCAAGGGGTTTGTTTGGTTTGTATATGGCAATTTTGGAAGCGGCGTAATGCGGTTATTTATGCATCATCTAAAGATTTTGATATAATTATTTGAGCAGATATCTACCTTTCTATTCATAATTCATCCCACGTATAGATCTCGAACAGGAGTCAACACAAGAAGATTGATCGGATAGCATGGACTACAAAGCCTTAAGAAGCACTATTTTAATGACCATCATTAGAAGCTATTTGAACATCTTGATTTTTGTTTTTATTTCGATCAAAAGCAGATTTTATGGCTTCAATTTGTAGCCTATCATTGGATATGTTTATTTACATTTTTTTTTTTTTGATGATTTATAAAATTCTTTGCTTTAAAAAAAAACATAAAGTAATCTACAGTCTCTCTCGTCTTAAAATGAGTCAAGACCCACCATTCACAAAAAGCCAAAATTAACCCTTACACTTGGGTTTTTCAAGATTTTTCTAAGGAATCTCAATATTTACTATTATTAATATTATTTATATTTCGAATTTTATAAGAATAAATAGTAGTCCAGATTTGATGGAATATTTCTTTATTCTTAAAGGTGTTTATTTTTATTTAAACCAGTTAGAAATAATTCATGTACTTTTATTTATAAATTCTCAAATAAATCACTAATTTGGTTTGGGTTTGTTAATTAATTTGGTAATAACCTTTTTCTTTTTTGAATCGGTGAAAAATATTAATATCGATGAATTAAAATACAATAATTCAAAACGAAAACAACTCCAAACTAACATGATATACGATATGTTGTGCAAAACTTGAATGTAGTAGCCCTTTTGTGACAAAAAGCTTCATAGCATGATCCAAATACTTAACATAATAAACACCCACAATGTTTCAAGAACGAAATGCTCCATAATTGCATCTACTTGAAGAAACTAAACGCAAGCCCTATATTTCTTCGGCACAATCAAGCGACACATTATGTAGAAGAGATTTTACTTAAAAATGCAGTGTCTTTCAAACAATAACAACTTTGTATCTTTGGTAACCGAGTAATAACACATATTTACACTTGTGTTTTCTTGAAAGTTGGAAACTGTTAGTATGTAGTTATCTATGTATCGTTGGCTCAACCCAAACATATAATCGAGCTAGAGTTTCATTTTGTTAGTGTACTTATATGCGTGTTCGATTATAGTGTTCAAGACCATCAAAGAGATAGCAAGCAAAACATTTCTATGAACCTTTATTTAACCGGTATGTTTGATTTTTATTTTTTTTAGAGTAAATTACATAGATCGTCCCTAAGGTTTATATGCAATTACGGATTCCGTCCCTAACTTTGAAAAGTTGCATGGATCGTCCCATTGTTCAAGCTAATTACGCATTTCGTCCCTATTTTGGACGTCCGTCTAATTCCACCGTTAGCCTTCCCTCACGTGTTAAACACTTGAGGGTATTTTAGTCTTTTCACCTTTATTCTTCTATATTCACCTTACACCTTCTCCATCCCAAAGTTTCTTTTTTCAAAATCAAATCAACCTAAACATACCTTATTTTCCCCAAATTTAGATTCTTCAAAATCAAATCAAACAACTCAAATCTAACCTAAACCTAAACATCATTACAACCGATTCTACTTATTAAAAAAAATCAAATCAAACAAGTGCAAGTAACTAACTGTCACTACCACCCTCTTCCAAGGAATTTACAGATTTTTAATTTGAATTGTAATTCCTTGGAATCTGTACAAACCACCACAAAGGACCACCGTATAACCACCATGTTCCACCACCGTACAACCACCGGAATCTTAACTCTCCTCTCCTTCCTAATCCTCTCTCTCCGATCAAACGTCGAAACCACCACCATTTATTATCATCACCAACCACCGTTGCTGCTCCGATTCCGACCACCACAACCGCCGCGATTCCGACCACCACAGCCGCTGCAATTCCAGCCGCCGGAGCATCAAGCCGTCGAACATCAATTTCGACTCTCCACACACTCCACCTAACCGGTTACCCCCTTCTTATTCACCTCATTTTGCGTTAATTACGGATTTCGAATTAGGTTAACGATTTTAGGAGAAAGAAATGTCTGATTGTTGTTTAAGAGACAACGGTTATGGGACGATTTTAGGTGAAACCTCCCGGTTAACGATTTTGAAAGGAGAAAGAAATGTCTGATTGTTTTTTATTTTAGAGAAATTAGGTTAAAATATTAGGGATACTGCGAAAAGACCAAAATACCCCTCACGTGTTTAACACGTGGGACAGACTAACGGTGGAAATTAACGGACGTTGAAATTAGGGACGAAATAAGTAATTAGTTTAAACAATGAGACGATCCATGCAACTTTTCAAAGTTAGGGACGAAATCCGTAATTGCATATAAACCATAGGGACGATCTATGTAATTTACTCTTTTTTTTTCAAAAATCAGTTTACCAACTATACTATATGGGCAATGTGGACTCAGCCCAACATCACTAAGTATACTAGTATTATACATTTATACTTGGTTTAATAACCCAACTAGCTTTAGTAAATAATAAAATTAAGAATTAATCAGCAGAATAATCACCTATCACTTACACTTTACAAAATTAATCACATGATTCGCGACGAATTTCTCGCGACACTTTATCGTCGCGAGAAGTACATAAAACAAAATCAGACCAATAAAAATCAGACACGTAGTCGCGAAAATGAATATTGACCCGAGAAATGAATAGTGTCGCGACAACGTGTCGAATTTTTATTGGTCTGATTAAAATATGTGTACTTTCGCGACGAAAAAAATGTCACGAGAAATCCGTCGCAAATTAGGTGATTATTTTTGTAAAATGTAAGTGATAGGTGATTATTTTGGTAATTTGCTCTAAAACTAAAAAAAAATAAGTCAGTTCTTTTCTTGATAGACAAATGACGAAAGAATTGAAGCCGGTGGGAACCGAACATGCCGTATTTGATTGCATATATATAATTGATATTGAAAGTAGTTGGATACTTGAATGTCACAATATTGGTTGAGTGAACAACAGAAAAGACCATTCAAATAATAGATGGGAGTGAAATATGAATAGGAATAGGAATAGGAATAGAGGTTTGTGAATGATACATGATAAATAAATAAATGGATGGATGAGTAGACACTACATAAAATGATGATAACATTTTTGAATTGAATTGAATTCCCACCTATATATCACTGTTTCACGTTGATCCAACACAATAGTTTCTATCTTTTCATTTGCAAGAAGTTTAGTTTTTGTTTGTTAAATGCCAAAAACTTAACATGATACGGCTAATAGTTGATTTCCGAACAACATTCAACCATGTTTAATGATATCGAATTGTGAACTATATACATAGATTGACATAATTTGTTTTGAGTCGATAAATATTGTTACAGAAAAACATCTATAATAAAAAAAGATCTTAAACTTCTCATTTCATTAGAGAAAATTTATCCCATTTTAAATTCGTCACTAGACCAATACAGGTGAATTACTTTCTAGTTAACTTATTTTGAACATCTTCGAAAACAATAAAAAATGTGTTCTTATACATTTTTAGTTCTTTGGCTATTCATATAAAAGATATATATATATATATCTATATATATATATATATATATATATATATATATATATTGGCTAACTCTTTATCGTATTTAAGATTTTTAAATGAAAATTAGCTAATCACTTCCAATTGGATAACAACAAATACTTTTTTGGATACACCATCCTACAAGGAATAAGACATAAATCTCATTTCCTTTTCTATTTTTACATATTTTGTCATTTAACTAAAATGATAAAATTACATATATATTTTTTTAGTAAATTGTTGCTAACAGTAAACCTTAATCAATATTATTAAACCATGCCGATAACTCTTAAACGTATTATTTCGTGTTTATTGAGTTTTAAAAGCGGCTACTTTATAAATCAGATGATTGATAACAGTATTCAATGGATTGGACATAAACTACTAATATGTATATCTTTTCTGTTAGCCAAAAATGACCATAATTAGAATCTAAACCGGTTTTTGGTATTGCATGACGTTTAAATTAGACCACGCTAACTGTAGAACGTATAAATTGCAAACAAATAAGTGAATGACACACGCGACCATGATTTATTCATGCACTTTCGTTTTATGTCGCATTAAAATATAAATGCGTTATTTCTAGACAACTAGAGACATCGATAAATTTGAAAACCCTTAATTTAGATATTAGATATTAGATAAGATGGTTTTGTTTGCATGTTGATAAACAACAAAAGAAAATACTTGCTTCAGACACGATAATGCAGTTGGAGGTGCAACGATTAACTCGAAAAGCCTAGACTACTACACATAGTTATATAATATTAGAAATCGCTAGTTCTCTCCTTTTCATCAAAGGATGGCCGTAGCCGATAATGCATATAGTTGGAGGTGCAACGATTAACTCGAAAAGTCATTACATTAATATCAAGAAAGTTTGTTTTGATTAATGATGCTATGCCACAATGTCCATGTCTCGTCAATCCAAAAGTTAAAGTAAAAAACTCTTTCAATAGCGTGACTCCATACTTGCTAAAGGAAAACATACCTAATCAACGGATGAAGGGTCTCCATGTACGATCATTCTAAAAAAATGATCTTGTAACCCTAGAATAAACGCAACGGTGACTTTGAATTCAAATGATGTCATTTTTACGATTTTAAGAAAAATAAACTATTTATCTTATCTGCATCAAAAAAATGATCTTGTAACCCTAGAATAAATGCAACGGGCTAAGACTATCTGTCTCATAATTTTCATATGGTCGTAGCTTAAGATCATGGTTAAACTTAAAATAAATGACTTAAAACAACTTACTAATTTGAATGATATGCATTGTTAACACCACATTTTTAATATCGTGGATAGAACAATGAGCGTGGCAAGCATATTTTTAGATGTTGGATTGTTATGGTAGACATCGATTTTATCGTATCAGACTCGGTTTTGAGATTTAGAAGGTCTGTCACAGAAAAGAAAAAATCGGCCAAAAAATGTATTTTTTTTCTAATATAAATATAAACGTTTTTTACACGACTTTACTATATGTGAAACGACCCATATAAATGGGCCCTTTGTCCGTTGGGCCATTTCAAGTCGACCCATAATGATACATAAGATAGATGGATCATGGATGGTATAAGGAAAATGGTTAAGCATTAAACATGATAATTAGGTGGATAACTAGCAGCTTCATATGATTGCACTTAACAAATTGATCATAAACAACAAAATACGTGTCGATTCTTGTAACGATAAAAATTAAGCAAAAACGTTCATCTTAGGTCATATTTGGCTAGCTTGCAACGATGTTATATTTAATTGAAAGTGATAAGTAAGAAGTCGGTTTCAGTGACAAAAGCTTTGCTTTGCTTGAGACGAATGGAAAGTTGTATAGTGACAGATTACTACATTGATTGGAAAGACTATAGGAGATGTTCGTGAACTTTCAAGTCTTAACAAAGAATTCGTATTGCTTATAAAGTGACAATATTTTTGCTATGGTTACTGTGTAGACGAACATATAGACCATAAGATTTTCGTTAATTATACTGCATCAATATGTTGTGATCGATAGTTTCTTCCTACGATCAATTCATTAATTTATATGATATTTGAAACGGGAGTTTCTTTCATCCTAGACTCTTAACTCGTAACCACTACAAGATGTGATTTAGATGTTAATGTATTCTTCAGAAGTTGTATTTTCCACATAAAAACTTTATGGTATTTATGGATAATTGGTTAAAATATAAATTACTTTGTAAAGACTTATTTTCTGATCCAATAAAATGGTTTCAACCAAATTTTAATATGTACTAATACGTTTAGAGTTTTGCTAACAACATCCCTTAGAAATGTAGTTAACTTTAAACTTGCATTATTATTCGTATTTTATCAATAACCATTTTTTCTTTATTTATGATATCAGTTCCGGATTTTAAGAAAACAGTGAACAAATTTTTACTACTTGCCTTAACCAATAAGTTATATAGTAATCATATTTGTTACTTTTAGTTCATCCAACGTTAAAGGTGATGCTTACATAGTATATATCTTGACGCTCACCACATATTAGATTATTTTGGTACACTATAACCAAAACTTTTTAGTTTCAATACAATTATGTAGAGGTGTTTACTATTTGGATAAAATTTAATTGTCCAATTGGACAATTTAAATTTAGAGAGATTTATATCTATGTCTTTACAAAAACTTCAATATTACGTCAATTTTCTTCTAAAAAACAAAATTACGTTAATATCCTTCTAAAAATGAAAATTTCTCATATATATCCAAAATAATAAATTAATAATATTTAAATAATTTTAATATTTAAATTATTCATCTAAATACTAATTAAACTTTTTACTCAAGTATGTTAGGTTTGATCCAACATTAACCAATGTATCTCAATTTCATAAACTCGCAATATAGATTTAAAAAAGATTGATTTCTATAATTTTGAACATTAAACGGAATAAAAAGGTTGCAAAACTTCTTCGTCTTGATTGATTAATGTTTTGTAATATATGTTTAAAACAATTTATTCATTGAATTTAATCTATTCAGTTCATTCGGTATTTGATTCTTCATTGACATATTTGTTTAAATAAGCATTTCGATTAGTTTTATTGATTTTCTTCAATAATTTAAAATATTAAAATCATTTAATTAATATTTAGATGAATAATTTAAATATTAAAATCATTTAAATATCATTAATTTATTATTTTGAATATATATGAGGATTTTTCATGTTTTGGAAGGATATTAACATAATTTTGATTTTTATAAGGACATTGACGTAATATTGAAGTTTTGTAAGGACGTGGATGTAAATCTCCCTTAAATTTAACTATATGGTTTGGCTTTTCGGATTTTTGGATCGAATTTGACCAAAACCGAATTAGTATTTTTGATTTTGAATTGATTTTTAGTTCATATTGAAAAACCGAAAATTCCAAAAAACCCGAATAGTATATTACAATTTTAAAAACCGATCCAACCGAATTATAATTTCGATTGGTCGGGTTCGGATCTTAAATTTTTTTGGATAGTTCGGATTTATATTTTAGAAACCGAAATCCAATCGTATTCATCTAATTGGATGAGATTAAACCGATCCATCTAAACGAACACCCTACGTCTATGTTCTTGCTTTTCATCTATGACTTCTTTAACAAAAACATAAACTATATGAAAACTATATTATTTATGTCAGACTGCTTCTCTCTAAAGATAATAGAAAAATGGATATGTTGTAAGTTTGTGTGATGTTGAGCTAAATAGTGATTTATTTGTAATATAGTTAGAAGTTTAAAAGTATATTTTGAACATTAAAACATAACAAAAATCTCTCTTCACTACACGATGAACTTGTGATTCTTGCGTTTAATTTGAACATTAAAACATAACAAAAAGTAGGCACTTGGACATAAATAGCCTGTGAACGTAACATATGTCGTGACGTTGATTCTTGCACGTTGCTTATGTCCATAAACTTACGATTCTTGCACTTAAACCTAACAAGAAATCACACGATTTTCAATAGGTGTGTAAATATGTGTGCTCCCGATAACGTTACTTGTTGATGATACAATTTGCGGTTAAATCGTTAGGTAGTTCATCCAACATTTGAGTGTACATTTGAAACGCATCTCGACTCCTCTCACCTAAAAATAATGGTTTACAAGAAATACACAAATCTACCAATCTTCCCATTATCCAACCAAACCCTACCATCATCATATTGGTAAAACTTAAGTGGCCAATTTTGCAATAAATGAATAAAAACCAATATAGAGAATAGTAGATGTGCAACAATGAAATTAATTATTGGTCCCAATGAGTATGAAACACACTAATCAACTAATTAAATTATTAAAAGACAAAATATATTTTTGTAATGGCTCATCTCGTGACTACACAATATCAAATATAATCAATAATCAATGCTCTTAAATTATTTCCTCATGTTCATCACCCTTGCATTAAATATTAAATATATTTATGAAAAGTCTAATATATTTGTAAATTATAACTTATATTAATGAAAGTGTATGATAATCAAAGACTAACAAAAATAAACACATGACAACTAAAATTGGATTAAAATTTTACATTTTTGGAGTTTGCCTACTATGATAAGAAATAAGGTCACGTAGGATAGTGTTTTATCTAAAATCGTTTATTATTAAATAAAAACAGGGTTATTCTTAAATTATAGTAAAATTATATATATATGTTATTTTTTAAAATATAATCTTGACAATAAATTTAACAAAATCTTAGATTTTCTGTATGTAACTAAATTTTGAGTCATTTATCATAAAATACCCTTAAAAAAAAATAAAAAAATACATGAGTCTACATAAGATATGGTTTTAATTAAGAATTAATCATCAGAATAATCACTTATCACTTACATTTTAAATAATCACCTGATTCGCGACGAATTTCTCGCGACACTTTATCGTCGCGAGAAATACATAAAACAAAATCAGACCAATAAAAATCAGGCACGTCGTCGCGAAAATGAATATTGACGCGGGAAATGAATAGTGTCGCGACAACGTGTCGAAATTTTGTTGATCTGATTAAAATATATGTACTTTCGCGAAGAAAAAAATGTCACGAAAAATCAATCACGAATTAGATGATTATCTTTGTAAAATGTAAATTTTTTTGGAAACGGCAAATGATATTAATAAAACCGCACCTTAGCAAGTAACTAAAGGCGGCAAGAAAAAGTACAAAAGTTACATGAAAGGATTAAAGTGCCAAACAACCCAATTACAAGAAATATTACTCCTATTTTTAATCCAAAACATAGAGGTGGAAGTGATGTCATTGACTATCTCCGAAGGGGATTTACGAAATTTCTTGAAGACCATGTTATTTCTTGCCAACCAAATGCACCATAAAGAACATTGCAAAATGGTTAGAAAAATTTTCCTTTCCTTTTTGCATCTTCCCCAACTAGCACCAAAATCAATTAACTCTACCACCGAAGAGATATTAGGAAAAGTAATCCCGCACCAATTAAAAATTCTTTTTAATGTATCCGAAGCGCATGGGCAAGAGAATAAAGCATGATTTACGGTTTCCACTTCTAAACCACACATTTTACATTGGCTTGAATCGACGTTAACGCCTCGATCTAATAGACATTTTGCAACCGGAATTCTACCCAAGCAAACTCGCCAAACGAAACAGTTTACTTTTAATGGAACACTCTTGGTCCAAGGCATGTTTCGAAGTAAGAGAACTGTCTATGTATTCCTTCACTTTGCAAACCGAAAAGACTCCGTCGATGGATACTTTGCATGTTAACCTGTCTTCATTGCTATTTGTTACCTGAGGTAAAATAAAATGAAGCATGCTGCACATTTCATGCACAAGCACCGGATTATTTATATTACCTAACCATTCCCACGTGAAACCATCAGCATGCATCCTATTCGCGATACGACAATTCTTTATCTTCTCGATGGCGAACAGTGACGGATATTTCACAGCCAGAGATGTATCCCCAATCCATACGTCCTTCCAGAATCGAATCCCTTTACCATTTCCGATTACAAATTTGAAAAAGTCTGTGAAATTAAGACCAAGACCGTTTAACTCTTTTAGTACATTACCAATCGATTTCCAAACACCCGAAGAGTTTGCTTTGTGAAGTTGGGAGAGGGGTTTATTATCTAAACCGTGAATGGCGTATATTACATCCTTCCAAATGTACCTATTATTATCTCCTTCATTAAAAGTGAAAGGTTGTGAGATCTTAGAGAACCGATTCCTAAGCCGCCCTTGTCTTTTGATGCCAAAACAATCTTCCAAGCCACCCAACTGATCTTCTTTTCATTCGCATGACCACCCCAAAGAAATCTCCTACGAATTTGTTCTAGTCTATTGATGATGGAAATCGGAGCTTTGAATAGAGAAAAGAAATAAAGCGGAAGACTACTCAGAACCGACTTGATGAGAATAAGCCTACCCCCAAAAGATAGATGATTTGCCTTCCAACCGGATAATCTTTTTTCGAAGCGTTCCACAATCGGGGACCAATGCTTCTTAAGATTCATGTTGGCACCCACTGGAACCCCTAAATACTTGAAAGGAAAGGCACCTGTTGTACAACCTAAATTCAATGCAAGACCCGAAAGGAAATTTTCGGAAATTCCAATTCCAAAAAGATTAGACTTGTGAAAGTTAACTTTCAAACCGGATGAAGCATGAAAACATCGAAGCAATCTAGCAAGGTTTAACATGTTTTCTTTTGATGGTTTGCCAATAAAGATAGCATCATCAGCGTAGAATAAGTGTGATATCGATGGCCCGTTATTACCGATTTTTGTTCCTTGAAAAATGCCTTTAGAGATGGCAGATTTGATCACCACGTTTAGACTTTCCATGGCAATTATAAATAAGAACGGGGATAAGGGATCACCTTGACGAACACCTTTTGAAATCTGAAACTCCTTAGTTGGAGATCCGTTTATTAAAACTGAAGCGACCGAGGATTTGAGGCACCCCATTATCCAATTCCGCCATTTAATCCCGAAGTTCATCTGAGCCATAATGGAATTTAGAAAATTCCAATTAATGGAATCGAAAGCTTTCTCAAAATCGACTTTGAAAATACCATTTTTTCTTTCGTTTTTTTCGCCCAAGAGACAATTTCATTTATGATCAGTGGCCCTTCAAGAATATTTCTATTGTTGATGTATGCTGATTGAGTAGAATCAATGACGGATCCGATGACCATCTTTAAACGTTCAGCTAGAGCCTTCGATATTATTTTGTATACACAACCGATTAAAGAAATGGGACGAAAGTCGTTTAGGTTAACAGCATCTTTAATCTTCGGGATGAGTGTGAAGAAGGAGGAATTACACCCCCTGGATATGCAACCAGTGCTTTCGAAATGTTTGACAGCTTTCATGATATCAGGTATAATCAAATCGTAATGGGCTTTTAGGAATTTGAATGTGAATCCGTCCGGCCCCGGAGATTTCTCATTACCACAGGCCCATATCGCCTCCTTAATTTCGCCTATAGAAAAAGGCCTTTCGATAAACTCTTTATTATAATCCGAGAGTTTAGTGAATAGGGGGCTAGAAAACAAAGGTCGAATCTTCCAATTATCGTTAAATTTCTGAGAAAAAAATCTAAAAGCCTCCTCCTTGATTAGTAGTGGGTCGGTAATCCAAGAACCATTGATCGATAAGCCGTTTATGCGATTATTTCTGTTCTTATTCTTTAACACTCCGTGAAAAAATGAAGTATTCTCATCGCCATCTATGGTCCATTTGATACGAGACTTTTGTTTTAAGTCAAGTTTGCGAAGACGTTGTATGTCTAGCAATCTCGATTTACCTTGGACCAATTCGTTTATTTCTAAGTCATCAAGAGGTCTCGATTCAACGAGTGCATCCAATTTAGAGATTTTTTTCCTGTAAATCAGCAAGTAACTTGTTTTCCTTTTTGTATTCTCTATTTCTCCATTGCCTAATCTGCTCTTTAACAAACTTTAACTTAGCCGCTAAGTATTGATCCGGTAGTCCAAAGCCTTGAAAAATAGCCCAAGCGTTTTTAATAGTCGCATTACATTCGTCCAAGCTTAGCCACGAGTTGTATAACTTAAAAGGTTGTGGACCAAAGTCTACTTTTACATTGCACAGGGTGATGGGGGAGTGATCCGAGTATACTCTGGGATGAGCCGTTACGACGGATCTAGGTTGAAAAGCCATGAAGTTGTGACAAACAAGAAATCTATCCAACTTACTCAGCTTATGACTATCGGGGCTTAAAAACGTGAATTTACGTCCACCCATGCTAAATTCTTTTAGTCCAAAATCATTAATGAAACCATTGAAATCACTAGCCGAAGCACGACAAAATACCGAGTTTAGCCTCTCATGCGGATATCTAACTACATTAAAATCACCAAATAGTACCCAAGTTCCGTGATGTAATGATTTTAACGTTTTGAGTTCACTCCATAAAGCTCTCTTTTCAACTATGGATTGTGACCCATAAATGTTGACAAAGAAAATCAATCCCGTTAAGCCTTTCCAATGACCACCGATCAAGAGAAACTGTTGAGATTTAATGCATAAACAAGAGGAAAATACTTCAGGATTCCATATACAAAGTAATCCACCCGATCTACCAATGGCATTAACTGATTCCGAACCGTGATTTGTATTACCCCAGCATCCAACAATATCCAGTTTGTTATGATCGGAACAATGTGTTTCTTGTAAACCAATGAAATCCGCTTTGTGTTTTGTTTTCAATTCATTAATCCACTCTACCTTATGAGATTCACTCATCCCCCTGATATTTAGCGATAGTACATTCATTTAAGCATTTGTTCAAAACCAACTCCTGCTATTACTTCTTTCAAAATTGTATCATCATGACTTATTTGAAAGCCAACTTCTTTTCCAATCGTAATCGTTTTATCTAATTCCTGAGAAGTGGAGACATGAGACATTACGTCCGATGAATTAGGGGATAGGATGGGATCATTCATCCTGTTCAGATCAATAGATAAGTCACATGAAGGGGAATTCTGACGTCTTCGTTTTCTCGAATTTCCAATATCCAGGTTGGGTAAAAAATGTTGATACCTTTTTGGCCCAACATGTTTTTTAGATTTCTTGGGCCTAGCAGAAGCATTAAATGAAAATGGCCCAAAACTAAATTCTGGCCCAATTTTGCATGTCTGTGCAATCGGTATAGGAATATTGGTTTTAGTGTGTGCCATAACTCCAGGGAAAAGAATGTTTGGGGAATCACCAACAGCCGCCTCGATAGAAGGAGAATTCAATTTATCGTTTAAACCACCTTCGAATACCACACCCCCGTCATTAAGACTGAACCCTTCACATGCTTCTGCCGGAGACTTTACATTTTCCTTTGCCGGAGAACCGTTAGTATTCTCTTTTTCATTATCTTTATCCGGAATAATCTCGCCATCCTCAAGTTCTGGGGATTCATCGTTTTCAGAATGTATACTGAAGGTATCCGAAATGCCTTCTTCATCATCGCTTTCATCGTTATCATTTGCATCCTCCATGGACATTAGGTCATTCTTATCCAGGTCATCGTCCTTAGATAGAGGATTGAAGAAACAGTTACTTTCTACCACCGTAATTCTAAACGTGTTGCTGTTTCCATATTCAATAACAATCTCTTTATCAATTTTGGTTTTAAGTTCCGTGAGAATGCAGATTTCCCCATACGATAGGTCCTCGAATTTCCAAACATTTTCATCTCCTATATCAAGGGCTTTGCCAAACGGTGAAGCAATTTTTCCCAGATTATCTAAGGTTCTGAATTGGATGGGTAACCCAATTATTCTTACAACTGCCAATCTTTCGAATTTCCAGTTGATGATAGAGTCACCTTGGTTTAACCTTGAAAACCAATGTTTCCAACACTCTTTGTTAACTAAAAAATTCGACGCATCCACTTCTTCATCGAAGCCAATTAGAACGCATAAACCACCGTAGTAAAAAACTTTACCGTGTATTAGGCCAGCATCTTTTATTAAATCCGGAAGTGCTTTTAGAGTATCCAGATTAGTTGCTTCACCGAAAAGGAAAGATCCAGAAAGGGTGTTGTTTATTTCCGTGGACATGTCTAAATTGATATTCATGGGAGAATGTGTTTTGTTTTCATTAGAGCCTGATACAATATTTGCAAAAGATTTCTGCCCTCTTAATTTCCAAGCTGATGAAGATGGGGGCGGAGGAGGGGGATGGAAAGGTCTCGCCGGAAAAGGTCTAGTCGGGTTTTCGAAGGAGTTTTTGTTTGATCTCGAATAAGAAGGCAATTTCTTTTGAAATCTGGCAATGTTTATCGTAAGAATACTATTACCCATGTGAGTACCCTTTAATGATTTCTCTAGTGTTCTTGCATCAGTGACCTCCAAGAATTTGACGAAACCAAAGTTTAATCCTCCTTTATCTTTTTTGTTGGCGATGTATGTGTCTGCAATCTTTCCATATGAACCGAATAAGACCTTTAGATCTCCGCGAGATGCTTCGTCTGGCAAGTTACCAACGAAGAAAGTTGTTAACTCCGGTCTAATATTCTGTTTCCGTTTGTTCACCGTCGTCCATCCGTTCTCCATGGTGGAATTTAAATTCACAACGAATGGGACCTGAGAGCGAACAGAAAAATAATAAAATTATTTAACTGTAAAATGTAAATAATAGATTATTATTTTGTTAATTTGTTCTTTAATTAGGTTTACAAACCAACTATCTTAAGTGTCTTATTTGTTACAGCTTTTTGAACATAGGTAACATATACTAGCACCAGAATAGAATAGACATAAGTTAAAAAAAGAAACAAATATTTAGAAAATCATAGTAACAAATACCAATCAAACAACAGTTTCCAAGAAAGTTGATACCAAAACCCATCCTTTTTCATTTTTATTAAGTTTTAATTAAGCATGCTACTTACCTCTGACCATATAAAACCAAATAAACTTTTAATTTTATACACATCACATGCATCAATTTATAATTACTTGGCAGTTGGGCGTTTTTCTAAATAAGATAAATTCTAAGACCTTCTTCATATATAATGTTCTATACTTAGAGGATTTAAAATTGGTATATAGAATTATGATATTCTAAACAAAAATACAACTTCAACCATACAGTTTATAAATACAAATTTTTAATCTTTAATATATAATAAGAAAAGGTTTTAAATGGCACATGGCAAAATAAGGTCCATTGGATGTGTTAACTTTTTTGATATCAACCGTTAGATCAGATTGATGATGTCATCAAAGATTATTTTCATTTTACATCTTTTTACAATACATAATTACATTCTCTCTTTCATTTCATCTCTACTAAAATAAAAAACATAATTATAATTTATTTATAGAATCGTTCAATTTGTACAATAATTTACCTTATTATTATTCTAAAATTTCCTAATACAAACATGTATATAAAAGTAAATGTGTTATATGTTATTATAATTATAAACAACATGTGTATATACATAAAAATATATATGTATTATACGTATAACATTATTTTCTCATAATATATTAAAATCTACATAAATATAAAATTTATGATTCAATTTTTATTTTTTTCTGCGCCATCGCGGGAAAATAAGCTAGTTTCGATATTATAAGTGAAATTGTAAAAAAAGAAAAGCTAGATGTAATAGGTGTTCAAGAAACTAAATTAGAATCAGTCGATTTTTTAACTGTTGCTCAAATATGGGGTTGTAATAATCAGTTTCGCTTCGGTAGTTCGTCCGGAGCATCAGGTGGTATTCTATATTTGGAGTATCACTATTCATTACTATAAAATTTTCTTTAAATATAAAGTACTAGTTTATTTCCCGCGAATACGCGGATAATCCAATCGAGAAAAATACAAATATAATATATAGAAACCGAGAGAACGTTGTGTGTCATTAACAATTTATGATAATATGAGTTGTATATTCAAAAAATTGTCGTTTCGTTTGTTTATATATACGTGTTTTCAGTTTCACCTTTAAATTTATATACGCATAAAAGGATAAAAATTGAATCGTATAATTATATAGATTATAAGTTAACATAAGAAGACAATGTTACACGTATAAACATATATACCTTTACGTTTATACACATGTTTATAGTTATAATAACATATACCCGTTTACATTTATACACATGTTTTAATATTTTGTATTAGGAGATTTTAGAATAATAATAAGGTAAGTCAGAGTCCAACTTAAGCAATTTACAAGTAATTAGATTATGTTTTTTTATTTCAGTCGAAATATAATAAAAGAGATAATGTAATTATGTATTGTAAAAGGATGTAAATGAAAATAGTGTTTGATGACATCATCAATCTGATCTAACGAAAATCAAAGATATTAACCAATCCAATGGACCTTATTTCGTCATGTAGCATTTAAGTCTCATCTTTTATTATATATTAAATATTAAAGATGATTGAAGATAAGTTTTTATACTTGATATACTCTAAATATAGAGGATTTAGGGTTTTTAGATGATCCCTTGAAAATGGTCTAAAAGTCTTAGATTAAAGTTCTATCTAAAGCTTTCTGTTTCAAACTCACATTAAAGTTGGAAGGTACAAAGTTCGAATTCTGTTAGAGACATTTATCGTCTCAAAGAGTCATTATAAAAAAAAAAAAGACAAATTCATTCTCCGTAAATGCTCAATTGACAGTAGAACCGGTTACAACATCGCTCTTGCCGCGAGACTCTTTCGTATCACCAATGGTTGGCACTGAATTACTGCAATGCGAAAGAATCCGGACTTAGTCGGCGGGGACGACTTCAAGGGATGGACTCGATCGAACGGCCAACCACTTTCCATTTTTGTCAAAGAGGAACAATGCATATAGCATAGTTTTGATTTATTGTTAGGTTGGGTTTGTAGAATCATGAAATTGGGATATATCCTTCAATATTAGCTTTTTATTTGAATTTATTATTTTATTGGTTAAGAATATTAGTGTACATTTAACCAATGAGAAAAAGGAGATAAAAAAAGGTAAAAAAATAATAATACCCCCAGGGCACTCAATTAACGTGTGCTCTGTTTCTGTTCCTTTTGTTGTTATTATTAACTTTTTTTCATTAAAAAGAGAGACCGACAGTTACGACTTCGTGGGAGATACGCAATGATGGCGAAAAATACGCTGCCATTTTTTTTGCTTCCTTTTTCTTAATTATGAGAAAACTAGAAAGCCGTGAGCACCGCCTATATCTATGTCTTGTGTGTCACATTTAACTTTTATTTGTCCTCTCATTTTTACCATTTCTACATCATACTTTAATATAAACAATATAACGTGTCAACATTAGATAGTATATAAGCAAATTTTTATGTAATTTGTTTGATTGGGTATGTTGTCCTTTTTCTTTTTCTTTGTATTAATTTGCTAAGACATGTTGCTTTTAATATATTTGTCGTTTCCAAAAAGATAGTATATCAAATGTACATTACTTGTATTTCTTTCAGTAATTATTTTTCTTTTTAAATAGAATTTGGATAATTATTATTCGAAAGGGAGTATCTAAAAAACTTTTAAAAGCTTTATATGTTTATACATTATCAAACACATATCAAACACAGATGTTCTGTATTTTTAAAATTTTCTCTCCATCGGTGAGGATACAACTAAATTATGTTTATATTTTAGTTTTTAAAGACTACCCTAATCCGCAAAAGATGTCAATATCAAATCCCGTTTAACTAATTGATTTTTTTTAACCTGTAAATACCATCTCTGATCAAATCTTAAACCCAAAACATTTTTGGTATAATTTGTTTAATTTTTTAACTGACGTTAAGACATCATATAAGAGGAGAGACAAACATTTCAACACACTTAGTAACAATCTATATTTTTAGTTTTAACTAACGCTCAAACCAACACTCTTTATATTGATATACCAACTCAAAACCCAATCTTTATATTGATATACCAGATAGTCGTACTATTATTGTACATTTACGTGTTATCTTTTATTCAAAGACAACATTTTAGTCACACGTATTTCATTTAAGTAACCACATCGAGCAATCTAACCACATTAACCTCGTAAAGGTTAATGAACATTAATTTTTCACACTTTTAGGTGCCAACAATAATATAATACGTTTGTGTGACAACGAAAAAAAATACGTATGATAATATTAATTTCTACATTAACCAAAAAATTCCACTACTAAAATTTAATAATGTAATTACATCTCTTTATAACCAAAAAAAAAAAGAGTTGTAAAAAAGTACTAATTCATGTTAACAAGAACACCGGCAGATTTGGTAGCTTTACAGACTGGACAATTAGTGACAGTCGACCCACAGTCACTACAAACACATAGATGCCTACATGGCAATACCAACACGCATGACTCTTTTTCCCCACATTTTCGGCATAATCCTCCGTACCTACTACTACTGCTCTCACCACTTGTACCGTACAACTCATCGCATTTGTGACGGTTATCCACCTCGTAATTGCTTCCACAACACGATTCACAATCCTCAACTAACTCAGTCACTATTTGTTGTTGTTGTTGTTGTTGTTGTTGCAATACTTGTTGTAGATTCATTCGTAACGCGTTGGCTGTTGTTTCGTTCGTTTGAGCTAACTCGTGCCATATTTGGTTCTCGATCATTAGAGATTTTACTTTTTCTTCTAGGGACAAGTTTAGTTGGTTCATTTTGGAGAGTTCCTCGTCTTTTGTTTTTAGTTTGTTTAGTAATTGTTCGTGTGATATCGCGATTAGTCTTCGTGTGTTTCGTCTTCTCATTTCTTCGATTTGCTTCTTTACGTTCTCGTTCTATAATTCGTAACCAAAAATAAATTAAGTACACATAACCAAAAATATTCAAAAAAAAAAAATGTCTACGTTTCTATTTGTAACGTTTCACAAATAGAACGTGAAACTAGCCGGCTACCTGCTTCATTTTAAAGCAGCTAACCAGCGTGCTTAAATTTTTTTGTTTTAATAATAAAACATATATGTAATGGATATTAAATTTGAGGCAAAAGAATAATGAAATAAATTAGAATATTGTTACTTACATGATGATCAATAAATCGATCAATCTCTAATTGTTGTTGATACATTTGCGACGAAATATCGTTACCAAGCGTCGTTGATATATCTTGATTAAAAGACGTTACATCTCGCCAACGTTTTCTAGAAACCGAGGTAACTCCGCTTTCCGCCTTAAAATCATTCACCGGAAAAAACTCCGACATTCCATTTCCATATACCGGGATAACCTTTTCTGTTGTTCCGTATATCGGTTGAAATCGATCATCATATCTATTCGCATTTCCTTGATAAATCATTTCCCTGTATACATGAAAAAAGCATTAGATATATAGATATGTATGTATAGATTGTGAAAAATTATTTATGATGATGAAAATGCATAGAAAACCTGTTGTTGTGGTAATGTGAAGCTTCAACTGCCATCGAATCGAAAGAAAATAAATTAAAGGGTTTTAGTTAGGGGATTATATATATAGATATATAGATATGTATGTATAGGTATAGATGTGTGATGGGAAAAAAAAAAAGGTGATAAGAGTGTTGTGATAATTATACCAAAATAGTAGCACCACCGCCTGAAGAAATGGGGAAGTCCATAAAAATAGGGAAAATATGAGGTTTTTTGTTTTGTTTTATGTTTTGAATTGACTCTCTCTGTTTATATGGATGGAATCATTATGACTAGTCCATCTGCCACGTTAAAATCGCCAGATGGGACCTGTTTTTTGTCGTGAGAAAAGGTTTTTGATATGGGCTGTTGGTACCATTGGGCCCATTGAAATACATGTGTCACATTCCCAAAACGTCTTACTCGTTTGGTTTGATATGTATCGACTTGTCTACTCATTGAGTTATATTATTTTTGTATCTAAATAAATTTTAGAATTAATCCCTAAACAAATCATTCGATACTTAAATTTTTGAAAATAATTATCTAACTACGGATTTCTTGTTATATTTTTTCATCAAGTGAAGTATATTTAAGTATAATCAGAATAATAAAAACTAGGCATGTCGTTTTGAAATTTAATAGTTTTGCGTCAATGTGTCGAACTTTTATAGGTTTGATTATCATTTATGTACTTTCATAACGGGAAAAAGGTCGTAAAAAATGCGTTACGAATCAGATAAATATTCTAAAAAAAGTGTAAGTGTTGGACGACTATTTTGATGATTTGCTCTAAATTTTATTTACTAGAGTTTTAACTGTGATGTTCTATTTTTGGGTTCTATTTCTTTACAAAAGTGTTAGGTTATCTCCAACCATACCTCTATTTATATCTCTATATTTAGAGAAAATGAAGCATCTTTTAAACATTTTTCTCCTTTAAATATTTTTTTTTACTTGTCCAACCATTACTTTAAAAACCTTACTCTATAAATTTTTCATACTAAAAATTAATTCATTTTTATATAAAATAAATGTTTATTTGAGGTTTTATCTAGCTTTTGTAATCATATTTAACTAGGCATTTTATTAAAAATCTTTTTGAAAATTTTCACTTTTACTATAAATTTTGACAAATTTTTTTTTTTTTAAACTTATATAAAGTATGTATCGTATAATCAATATATATAAAATGAAAAAGTTAAATTAAATAGATTAGAGAATTAAAATAGTAAATTAAGTTTTTAGAGAATAAATAGTGTTTCTCTATATATATAAGAAAGTTAGTTTTCTTTTAAAAAAAAAATTATTTATAGAGGAGCTATTAAAGTCTTGTTTTTCTCTTCTATCTCTGTACTTATAGATAGAGGAGGTTTATAGAGCACGATCAAAAATGCTTTTATATTAAGATAAAAAGAGTTATGTTACGGTAAATTTGTTAAAATAACTTCAATATATTAGTTATTTATATTATATTATGACCAAATTATAATGAAACAACTATCTACTATATCCTAAATTGTATATGTTCCGCTCTTATATATTAATTGTTTCATATGCAGTATTATAGGTTTTTCCGGTGATATTCCTTTCCGTGTTATTAAGGCAAGACTAGTCATGATTCATGAATATGTAATCGCAATAAAGTTATGAAACGATTGGCTGACTTACGTCAACGATAATGAAAGTGAGATAAATGGGAATGGGTGGGTGTGTCACAACATTCATGGGGATGGGGTGGTGGAAAATAGAGACAATGTCTTTGTTGTTTCCACCAATTTCATCTTTTTCTTTTCCCTAACTTTTTCCAACTAACATATTGTATAAAATTCTATTTAACACTATCATGATATGTAAATAGATACATAATGTTTTCTTTTTGTTAAGGTTAACGTTCAATTCTTATCATTTTTTAATATCAATTTCTAAATTAAGTTTTCTAGTAAATAGTGACTTGTCGAGTTATATTACAATACCGTCCCATTATTATATAAATTTCAATAATATTTTTGCTTTAGACAATCGACTTTAATTATTTGCGTTAAACCCTCAGATTTGATTAATTAGAGTTTGATTATTGCATTAGTTTCCATTATTACATTTTACTTCCGTTTAGCTATTTATAGTTATCTCTGTAACGAAGCCCAAACAAATAATAATTGGTTTAAAACAAGAATTAATCAACAGAATAATCACCTATCACTTACATTTTACAAAAATAATCATTTGATTCGCGACAAATAAATAAAAAATGATTGGTGAATATGATGAAAGAGAATTAGTGTAATCCATGTGTAATGTTTTGTATGCTTTAGGCTTATTTTTAGGTCCATATTTTAGGCCTATGTATCATTTCTTTTTTCTATGAAAAATGATATATAGGCCTAAGTATACATGACTAAAAAATGACCTAAAGATTTGATTGGTACAAAAATAATCATTTGATTCGCGACAAATAAATAAAAAATGATTGGTGAATATGATGAAAGAGAATTAGTGTAATCCATGTGTAATGTTTTGTATGCTTTAGGCTTATTTTTAGGTCCATATTTTAGGCCTATGTATCATTTCTTTTTTCTATGAAAAAATGATATATAGGCCTAAGTATACATGACTAAAAAATGACCTAAAGATTCTTTTTTCTATGAAAAATGATATATAGGCCTAAGTATACATGACTAAAAAATGATTGGTGAATATGATGAAAGAGAATTAGTGTAATCCATGTGTAATGTTTTGTATGCTTTAGGCTTATTTTTAGGTCCATATTTTAGGCCTATGTATCATTTCTCATTTTCTATTGATGTGACATATCTCTTTGTTATACCTTTATTAATTTATATCTTGTAAATATTTCAATAAATCTTTAGATTTTTCTGTTTTTTTTCTTTTTTTTTTCTTAATTCTTTTTAAGTATAGCACATCCAAAGGCACCAAAATTGAAAAGTTGAAGTGATGTTTGATTTTATGACAAGATAAAAAGTAATTATTTTGTACAAGGTGGTGTAGAGATGCGGTTGGCTATACGTCACACTCTAGTACTATACCTCATACTTCCTAATTGGAGACAAATCAAAGTCATTTTGGTCTTTTATAATTGAGTAAAAAAGTTAAAAAAAAAAAAACTAAATTATGTGTTTTAAAAGTACTCATATGGGAACAAGACAATAGAATAATACCAAAGACTTTACAAACAAAGAAAAGTCATCTTCCACATATCGAATCAACAAAGTCTAGTCTTTCAAGACTTTAAAACGATAAATATCGTCATATCAACCTCTTAACATCATAGAATCGAAAACGCGTTGTCAACAAGACCACGCAGAAAGATGTGGTTGAGATATTTTACCAAGCTCTAATTTACCAACAAAAAGATTCTTTGATAAGCCATTATAGTCAATTTTGAGCATGAATAAAGTTTCACAATCAAGATAACGAAAAGCTTAACTATATGTTAGCATCAATTACCCTGTGGTAATCTTGTATTGAGATTATACTTTTTGTTTGATAGGATCTTAGAAAACTCAAAGGTTACTTCAAATCATTCATGTTCATTTATTCTAGGAAAGCTAATCAAAGTTTTGTTGTGGGCATATCTTTCTCCAAAAGTTGATTGAACTTGAAATATTCATAAGAGGCATGAACGGACAAGAGTTAGGCAATCTTGTATGAAGAATCGGGTGTTTCAACAACACCACCAACCGGGGATTCCCATATCTGTCCAAATTACATATGAATTGACGCGTTATTGTAACACCAAATTTATAACATCGTCAAAAATTGCTTTCACATTGGTAATTCAACATATTTTGCAAAACATGAAAACTATGTTTGGAAAAGTTTAATCTGATATACAAATTAGGTATTTGTCAATTTGTATTTGGCAGGTCCCATATTACCGTCATATATATATATATATATATATATATATATATATATATATATATATATATATATATATATATATATATATATATATATATATATATATATATATATATATATATATATATATATATCCAAACCACTACATTTATATAAGTTGGTAGTCCAAGGAAAATGAAACTACTATTTTTACATGTCATATCTAAACTAGAATTAGGTGACTACAAATATATAGAACATAATACAAACCGATTTAATAACAAACTATACATGCATATCAGCTAATACACATGCTCAGTCGAAGCGGAAGAGGGCTGGATGCTGAGATTCATCAACGAGAACCTGTGGTAGACCTTTAGTAGCAATATATCTGCAATTTGATAACGTGAAAGGACATGAAGAACCCGGACCTCACCACGAGACATTTTTCCACTAACAAAACAACGAATATCAAGTTCAATATGTTTGATTTGTTGATGTTGTACCGGATTACTACTTATAAACATGACACGTACTAACATTGTCGCAATAGACTAATGTTGCTCTAGAGATAGGGCAATGCTACCCATTTAATAAAAATCGAATAACAAACTACTGCTATGGGCTTTCAGATTTTTGTTATGAGCTTTTAGATCAGGCGGCCAGGCCCATTAAGTATTGTCCAGTTCTAAATTTATAAAGATATATTGTTTTTGATTTATGCTTGAAACTTCATTGATCGACAATCGATAGTTTGCTGTGTAAACTCAGGTATGTATTTAATTTCTATGTAATCCATTAACTAAAGTACAATCTTTCTATTTTGTATACAATGACGCCATGAGTTCATATTTATGGGATCTTAAGAGCTCGTAATGTAATATTTAGATTTCGTTAAAAAAATATTCATATAAAGTTGGCTCCTTAGGGAAGCCTAGCACCATTCATATTTATGAGGTTTTAGGTCTCGTAATGTAATATATAGATTTCTTTAAAAAAAATTAATATAAATTTGGCTCCTTGGGACCGTAGTAGCATTCAAATATACGGATTTTTAAGGGTTCGTTATGTAATATTTAGATTTCGTTAAAAAAAGATATTCCAAGTTGACTTGGGGTTTTAGGGCTCGTAATGTATTATTAGATTTCGCTAAAATAAATCCTTTATTTTTGGTGTGTCACTAAGTAGAGTTATTCTTAACTTTGCAGCAATTGCTAAATGGATCCGATAATAACCTTCCTTCAAGTAAAATAGAAACAATCTTATGTTTTATATCGATTCAAGACGCAACCAGGACAAGTATCCTTGCTAAAGAATGGAGGTACCATTGGACCAAAATTTCCAAACTTATGTTTAATGTGAATTGCTTAAAGTTACATTACGAGCTTTAATGGTATAAGTGGCTAACATGTCAACTTCGGAAGAGACCTTTAATGGTATAAGTGAAATGAAAGAGATGACTAAGAGGCGTCAATTTTTGTACTCTATACGCCAAGTTTTGTTAATGCACGATGGTCCAGTACACGAGTTTACTCTTTCCTTAAAAAGAGCCCATGGCAATGACTCATGCGACGAAATTGACAATTTGTTGATTTATTTGTCCAAGACGAATATCAAGATATTAACACTTGACTTGTGTTGGGAGTATATGTTACCCATATCCCTCTTTTTCTTATGTCACTTAACACACTTATGTATCTATAAATGTGAAAATTTTCTCTCGCCCGCCATTCTATAGATTTGGTTAGTGGTATTCAATATTTGGATAAAACCGAATTGTCCATCTGGACAATTTGGATTGGACTATATGTTTTTGTTTTTCGGATTTTTGGATCGGATTTGACCAAAACCGAATTAGTATTTTGGATTTTGGATTTTGGATTGGTTTTTTGTTCATATAAAAAAACCTACTTGTCCAAAAGAACCGAATAACAGTTTAATATACTTATTTTGTACTATTATAATCGTTACATACCTATAATATTAATATTTTTCTTATTACGTATTAACGAATTAGTGACCTTTAATAATGATCTCAAATTTTTTCTCATATTTTACGAACACTTTTTTGAGACATATGCACAAAAGTGTGGTTGTAATTATTGGGATATACATTTAAATAGTACTCCGTAATAGAAAACCGAATTTTAAAAACGATCCAACCGAATAGTAATTTGGTTCGGTTCGGTTTGGATGTTAAGTTTGTTTGGATTCTAAATTTTAGGAACCGAATCCAATCGGATTCATCTATTTTGATCGGATTAAACCGATCCATCCAAACTGGTAGCGTTACATGCTTATACATAGAGGATTTATACACTACTAAAGAAAACCTTGTACGCCTTCTATCCAATTGTCCGTTGCTAAAGAGCTTAAGTCTCGTAAGTTCATAATTGCTACAATTGAAAATATAGATCTTCATGGGACTTCATAACTTATATATCAATAATGAAACTAGGTAGCGAGATCTGGTTATGGATATATTACATGTAATGACGATTACACCATTATCGACCTTTTTAATTGCCTATCTATTATTGAAAATCCATCTATTTCGTATCAGATCATTAAGGTAATACTATCTATATCCATATGTTATATAATATCCCTGATTGAAATATGTGAATACAAATAAACTTGGGATAAATGTGTAGAAATGAATCAAACTTTGCTCTAAAGTCTATTGCATGTATCTAATTTTAACCTAAGCATACAACCACAATGAAGATCGAGCCTAGAAATTAAATAGGGAGAACTTTGAGGAATATAATTAGTGTACTAATCAAAGTTATCTAGCTATCACTATTTTTTGAAGAATTTGAGTTTTGGATTAATAGAGAACTAGGTGTAGGACTATTCCATGGACCGAGAAAAGCTAGAACTACAACTTGTTGTCAATACGTTAAGAATTGATATGTAACTGAATAGTTTATCTATTTAGGTGAGTTTCGTGTTATCATATGAAACTGAGATAGATCATACATGTTAATTTATCTTATATGTGATTCTTTGTATTTGTTAGAACTATTTCACATACGTGGTGACGTCTTACATATATGTATGTAAACGTTGATGTGTAACTGAGGTTGAATCAGGATGCTCTTTTGATATGGTAAACTTTTAATCAAGTACAGTTAATTATTGTATAGCTATAAGGCTGATCAGAAACAAGTACTTATCAAATGAGATCTTATTACGGTTTAGTGGTTATGCTTCGTTTTCTATCTACAGATAGGAAAGTTCACGTTATACATCAGCCATGGTATACACTATGTCTCAATTACTCATTTGACAATGATATCTCAGTGGTTATGCTTCATTTTCTATCGAAAGTTCATGTTATACAGTTCATTTATCTTCGACAACAGATTATCGAAGCATATATTGAAAGAGAATTGAGATACACGACGTTGACTTAGTAAAGTAAAAGGGGGACATGGAATGTATTAGACAGATTGTTATATTCTCTTCCATATGCTTAGTTCCAAGTTGTTTGTTAACTTTCTTCAACTAATTATCAATTATTATGAATTACAAGATATTAATCCACTTAAAGCTTTGAAATCGTTTTCTTTGAATATCCTCACGTACGCATGACTAGTGAACAATTGAACATCTTATGTTGTTTTCGTTTATTATTAATATACGAATGCCAAACTTATCCAACCGGATTGATATATATTTGATCTATCCATTGTTGTTGGAAATAAAAAATATCTTAACTTTAAGCAATTATACATACTCTCTACAAAATTTTGATTTGTTTAGTCTTAATTTCATCTATATCCGAATAAACGTTCAAAATTATGGCAAATTACGTACATTCGAATAATAAGCGAGCTTGAAACATAACTTAATGCAAAATAAGACGATATATAACCTAAAATTAGAATGCATGTTCTAGTTAAGATAAGAATAATCAACGACATGAACCTTTGAAATTAGTCATTTAAGTTTATTTAACGACGTACAACATGTCTTAACTGTCATATATATTGATTTATTCATGTAGTTGCCTCTCTTAAGCTTGTATAAATATACACACTTACCCACTATGCTTCTACAATATCTCTTCTAATTTCTAATTCAACTTTTCCGTCTTTATTGGCCATAGGAAATCGACCATGAGCGCCAACGATCAGCAGCCGATTCCTGGTGAGTTTGTTGTCGCAAATTCAATTTGGCGGCATCTAAGATTCTAACTTAACTACTTATTCAGCTACGGTGCAATATTTTGAGGGTGCATTGGATGGCTTATCAAAACTTCATATCTGATTATTTATTAATGAAATAAACATTTTTGAATAGGGCAAAGTGCAAAAAAATTAAAATACTAGAGTTTTTAATATTTCCGTTTTAGGTACTCGACTTTTATTTTTCATTTTAATTTTTAACTTGTTTTTTTGACTCAAAAACAACTTTTGAGCTATCGAAGTGGTTACCATCCACACCACTAGTACATTGGTGGTTCGTTTGCGGTCCGGATGTGGGACGTCGGGCTATCTTATCAACAAGTGAAAACTCTTATTTTTGCCAAAATGAAGTTTAATACCTGATTAAAAAATAAAAATAAAAAAAATAGTTGATTACCAAAAAGAGAAAACTTCGTTTATATAGCCGTTTAACTCTAGGATTGTTTATCCCGCCGCAAAACGCGGGTAAATATAAACTTGTTTAGCTCAAATTAGTTTAGTTTTCGTGTATACGCAGATAATTGTATTAATCCCCATGTATACGCGGAATATCGTGTATCATTCATAATAAATGACAATATTAGTTGTAATATCATATATTTGTTGTTTCGTTTATATGTATGTGTTTCAGTTTCATTTTTAAATTTGTATACGTAAACAACCCTATCAAAAATAATATGACATCATAATTAACTATAAACGAAATATTAAATATTTTAAAAAAAAAGTTTAATAGATAAAAATATTTAATATTTAAAGTAATAATGTCAAACTAAATTTTTTTATATATTTAGTAAAGTTGAAGAGTTAAAATTGTATTTAAAATAAAAGGGTTAATTATGATATAATATGACATCATCATTTTGATCAATCAATTTAATGACTTATACTTTGACATGTGTCTTTTAAGGCACATCTTATATTATCGATATAAATTATAGGTATGATGATATATCTAATGCAATGTAATGAGTTACTGAATAATTTTTTTTGTACATTATTGCATGGTGCACTTTGCTCCTTTAGATAGATAAACACTTTTAATAAGCAATTCAAAACAACGGCTATTTGTACAATTGTATGACTATTTTTTTCTTATTGGTATTGGAAATCATGAATTGCTTTGCAGTTGCTTATCCACCTCCCATGGAGAAACAAGGACTAATGCAACCAGAGTCGCTCGAAGACCCAACAACCACTGCCCCTAGAGATCGAAAATGGCTGGGTACGCGCCTAGAATAAGGGAGAGGATGGATTCTGGAAAGGATGGTAATTATCACTGATTATGCTTTTATTGATTGTTTCGCCACACAACTATTTATTTTTGATTCATTGAATTTGATTGCAGTTATAAATCGGTATGTGATGGTTGCTGTTTCGACGACTGCTACTAACATCCATCAGAAGACAATCACAAGACATGTAACATTACAAACGAATCTTTACTTTACAACTTTGTTACAAAAGGGACAAACTTTCCTCACATAGGTGAACGCATCTAATTGTTTACACTTTTGTTAACTAGGTTTGGTATATTATTCTAAAGCATGTTTTATGTTAGAAATAATAAGGTAAAATAATTTTACTATAATATCTTTGTTGTAGTTTCTATTGGCAAGAAGACTTGGTTAGCAATGTTTTCCCTCGATAAGGGAGGCCGGGTTAATGTAAATGTTATAAAAAGTGTAAAAGAGTTGTTGTGCCTTTTTATGCATCATATGACGTGATAATTGAAGTGACATGCCTAACATTTTTTATGCAATGCTCACAATGTCATGATACACAAAATATGTGAAACATAAAATCCTTCCTATACTTTCTACAAATTTGATCATTTTTATTTGATTTTACTCATCATACAAAACAATATACGTCACCTTCTTTGATTACACAAGACCCGATCTTTTATTGACATAAATATTACATGAAACTGAGTTGCAATAACAATTCATAGTCTCTTATGAACACATAATTATAACAGTTATAATTTAAATCTGAAATCAATACAAATCAGCTGCTTTATTTGGACTAAAGTAATCGAAAGCATGAATCGTGATCAAATAAGACCATATCATGTCATTTAGATTTAAGTGAGGCTTTAAAGATGATATCATAAGCCGCCTCAATGCAACTCCTTAACTTTAGAGGTTCTATCATTCCTTTCTCGGTTCCTAGAGCGATCCTCAACTGGTTCATGTAACTGACGACCGTAACTGAATAAGGCTGCTCAATTATATCAAAGGAAAAACATATTGATTATATACAGATATGTAATGGAGGTCAATCATAACATGGCTGTCTCCATAAACAAGTCGAATTGAGTAAATTATTAGTAGGAAACAATGATACCTGTGGAACATTGACAATCATGAAGTAAAATCCTTTGACCACGTTAGTAGAGAGAGTCATTCTATCAGTTGGGCCAACCACACTCGTGAATGCCATACTTGAATTTTTAATCGTTCCATGAACGAATGTGGCTGCCGCCTTCACATGCATTATCGACACCATTAAGGAATAATCTAAACATTGTTTGGTCTTAAGTTTCATTTGTTCAGTTTTGGAGCACGAAAGCTCAATTTGGGAGAATTAAACACTAGTCAGCTAAGAAACTACGTTACTTAAGTAACCCTTATCGATAATTAATATGCTCTTGTTCCAAATTTATAGTTTGCTTTTTCTCTCTATATGCTTATATGTTTGTGCGCACGCCTATATGCTTATATGTTTGTGCGCACGCCTATATGTGTCTCTATGTGTCGTGCTCGTGTGTGCTACTTAGTGACAGAAAGAAAAGAACGAAGAAATACCTCTGATCCTCTATATTTTCTGATTAATTCAAGTAGCATTCCTGTAAGAAAAACTGCCCATGAATTTCTCTTTCTCCTAATAGTATTATGGACTTCATCGACAAATTTTAGTGGGTTCAAGGTCTGATCAGATTGGTGCAGTTTGGGAAGTGAAACGTGCAGGAAACCAAACTGGTTTCCCCAAAGATTTCGAGCGTTTGGATTGTGAAGCATCTCATCTACCGACTTGTATCCACCAACCGATCTAGTATTAAGCAACACTAATGATGTGGACCTTGCATTTCCGGACTCATTGCTTATTGACTCCATATATAATCTGGTTCCAAGAAAGACCACCCCAGCAATTACATCATTTATCGTCTGTAACAAAAACATTTTACAATAAATAAAATTCTTTTATCTAATTGAGAAACTATATAGAATGCATGATGCAAAAACCAAAGAACAAAACCATAACATTTGAAGAAACAAATACATTAAGACGTGCCCAAAAAACCAAAGAACAAAATCATTAACGTTTTACTAGAGAAATTAATATTAACTTTTCACTTCTACAATATACCAAACATCCAAAAACTAATTTTCCATGCATTAATCTTTAGTTTAAATTCTGTTGTGACTTATGAAATCGTGCCTGGACCCGGGTTAAATGGTTGAATTGGGCCGAATTGTTGGGCTATTTCTCTTGGCCAGTTGATGGCGGCGATTGATTGCTGGGTAGTGTGTCCACCGCCAAACTGCTATGGAGGTGGAGGAGGGCACGTGTTAAGCAGACAAAGAAAGCAAACCAACGTCATGACACGAACCGGCATCCGCACGTCACACGTGTATTTTTCTGATTTTCATTCCCTCCATTCTGCATGCCGGCTAAAGCGGTGGCACTTCTCCAGGTATTTGTCTTCCTCTGCTGGTTTTCTTCAATTTGTTGTGCTTCTGTTCAGGTTCTCAATTTCATCAATCGATCTCAATCGATTCATCGTTTTTACAATTGATTCGGTTTTAATTTATATGTTTTTGCATATAATTCATCTTTTGTTTTGATTTTATATTTTTAATTTAATTCAAGATTAGTACTACTCAATCGGATTTTGCTAAAAAAAATAAGGGGTTTTGGTGATTATGTGGAAGGTTTTGATTTTTATTTAATTTGTTGTTGTAGGTCGCACTTTAGGTGGGAGTCATGGTGAGCCTAAAGTACGCTATAGAGGCAAACGAATGGATACGTGAGGAAATGCAGCTAATGGAGTTGGGTACTTTTAGTGGAAACTTTTTAGAGTATGTCTCTTTCTATGCTTGCATCTTTCCTTGTATTAATTGCAAGTTCGATTCACTTTCATATTCTTTTATATTCTGAAAACAGGTTAGAACGCAAAAACGTGAAGAGAAAACGACTTTTTGCAACTTTCAAAGTCTTAGGAACTGTCTTCGAGCAGCTGACTAATGAGGTTTCTCCCGGTGAAGCACAAGGATTGATTCATGAAGAGGTTTGTCTCCTGTTATTACCTTTTTTTAGGTTGTATTATCTTGGATGTGAATGTAGTTTTTTTTTATTTAATTTCTGTGTATGGTATATCGGATTCTAATGTTTGCTCCATTTATTTCAGTTAAATATCTGATGCAGCTATGACAGAAGACAGAAATGGTTGTTTAATATCCACGTAATTGATACTCGGGGCGCAGTAGATGCAATGGGATGTACTGAATGCAGGTATCGTATAATATTTATACATTTTTTTAGCTGGAACAGAGTTTAAATATGGTTTTTTATGTTATTGTTTTGGAAATGCAGATGTAACTATATAATGTGTCCAAGGATGAATATGGTCGAGCTTTGAAACCAAATTATGTGGGAGAGTTGCGACAATACCGCCACAGCTGTTGTAAGTATAGCACTCTGTTTTTATGTAATTGAATTTGCTTAGTTTCTAATTTTATCGAGTATGATCATTGTTGAGAATGTTGTAATTAATTGTTGTTATAATACATGACACTTATCATGAGACGTTTATTAAAGAAGAATGAAGCTAATGACCTAAGTATTATAAGTTATGAAGTTGTGTGGTATGATTGTCGTTTGTGCGTACATCGTGAAATGTGAAAAAACGGGACATACTAATGTTCTACTGTATGTTCATCAAGGCAGATCTGCTTGCACGCTATGGGGGAGTTGCTCCTAAAATGGCGGAAGAAGCTCATTCCCAAGTTATTGATCAGGTACGACATGAATATTGTGGTCTTTATGTCGAAATCTTTAATTTATCGTCAATGAGATGTCAATACCATAAAAATTACTCAGTGGCTGGGTAGAGCTATAGAACTTCACTATTAAGGTGTATTACATACAAATGCCGTTTAGCAGAAGTATAGAGTTACTGTCTGTAGCATTAACTAAACTAATGTTTATGTGTGATGTTTAGCTCTAGATGGATTAATAAACAGATGTAAATGATTGTAATCTCCGTTCTTATGCTATGCTTTTAGGTGGTACAGGATGCACTTGATAAGGCTAATTTGACGGATTCAGATCTTTCTGCAGTTGCAGTTACTATTGGTCCTGGGCTAAGCTTGTGTCTACGAGGTACGACTGATTTTCTTTCGGTTTTGTTCTCATTTAATGCATTTGAACCTACACGATTTAGATATATAGCAGAACTACAGAAGTGAAAAGATGGGCGGGTCGGGTAACGAGGAATATGGGTTCAAGTTGAAATGGTCAGTTATAAGCACAGGTTGTAGCAGACCGGGCCGTGCTAACCCGCCAATACTTTTTGCCCGTTTTTTGTTTAATGATCGTCTTAATTGTTATTACATAACAATATTATTACGATAATAGTCTAAATCTTTGAATAAGACGTGTAGATGGTTGTATGTTTTAAAAATAAGCTTTGCGGGACTTTCAATCCTTTTGACCCGTTCCTCTTTTAACTAATATTTTATATTGACCTGTTTGAGTTAAAACACAACTCAAGTTGACCCATTAATAAACAAATGGGTCTTTATTGCCATTTCTAATATCATGATAGTTCAGTAGTGTAACTGTTGGATTATCTGTAGTTCTCACTGATTAGCCTTATTTTTATCTTTACACCAAAATACACATCTGCATGGAGGGAGCATATTTTATGTCATAAGTTGTCCATTATTTATAACATTATTAGTCGGTTAAGATGTAAACATATTGATTGCTGCGTTTGATGTTAGACTCGGTCTGGAGTCTGTGATTTCAGGTAAGTAGTTGATGATAGTATGGAGACTTAAGTTTGTGTTTGGAAATTAGAAAATGATATTTAATCTTTTTTGTTTTACAGAAAGGTAACGTGTCTAATCAACGGGAGCATATACTCAGCCTTCTTTCAAGTGAACAAACTCGACTTGGTACTCCTGATGAACGTGACCCGGAGGTTCTATATTTATACCGCTTTTTTGATAATTTTTATATTGTAACTTTAATATGAATGTTTTAAATGGAAATATTAATAAGAAAGAATGTGGATTGTTTTAGAAACTGGACGAAACGGCAGTCGAAAGAGTATTTCTGAAGTCTCTTGATAACTACATTAAGTGGTGCAACTACCTGGCTATCCCGCCAATGTAGAGCAAGTATGACATTTTTACCCATGTGATCTTTTTGGCTATCCATTTCAACAGCCCAATACCTTCGACAACCTGTTTTTCATTATCTTTCTTTTTAACTTGATTTCGATGCAGTCTAACCAATAATCTTTTATTTCTTTGCAAAACTGCTTGGGATTAACGACATCCAAGAACACACGATCAACCCACAAACTTCAGCAGCAAAAATGACAGAGAACACAGGAAACAGTAACCATTCCAACAGGCACCAAGGAGTGACGGAGCCATCGAAGTTTAAAGAAAGAAAGAAATAATGTGTTTGTCTGTGTCTGCTGGTGTGATAATCTTACAGGCAAAATAACCATGAGCGAATCTGTAAATCGTGCAATGCATTGTAACTTAACACACATCAACGACAAACGCGGACTCGTGCAACGCACGATATCCCCCTAGTTAACTTTTAAATTTCAAAAAAAAGAAAACGGCACATAAGTACATAACCCCCTTTCTTGTCTAATATTATACATAAACTCTCCCCACTTAAAGTGAGACTGTTTTTAGAGACATAACATAATTTGTATTGATATATATGTTTTTTAGGTGGTGTTTGATTTTTACTTAACCGACTTCATAAGAAAATAACTTAATATGTAAGTCATAAGATGTGTGTTTGTTTGTGACTTATTCTAGAAAACATGATTTAATCGAAAAGGTCATGTGGTGTTGTATTCCAAATTAAGTCATAAAATTTTTAATATATTCTTTTGAATATTTATTTTATGTTATTCAAACTCGTTATTCAGTATCTTAAACAAACATCATTATTTCTTATTTTATACAGACAACATTTACCTAGCCATACACCATATCGAGATAGTACTTAACAATTAAAAAAACAAAATGGGCTTTGAAAGTTTGGATGATGACAATTAATCACTAACTCTCTTTATTTTATAAAATCTGTTTTAATTTTTTTTTTAAATAAATATATAGTGATCACTTTGGTTTTGTCACTAATTAGAGATTAATTATGTATGTGGTCTCTAATAAAATTAGCCACAGACCTATAGTGACCAAAAGTGACGACCTTAATTTTCGTCACTAGATATCTCAGTGACCAAACTTTTCAAGTGTTAGTGACAAAATTTATTTTGTTACTAAAAGTCAATTTTCTTGCAGTGATTTCTTTTTAACAATCGCTAAATATATTTTCAATGATTTCATTTTTTCTGATTTTTTTGGCGGTTCTAGAATGATTCATATTATAAAATCCATGTTAAATTACATGTGATAATATTAGTAGCATGACATGTGATTATTTGTGTTTTATTTTATATTCTTAATTTTCTAATATGCATCATATAACGTATCTATTCTCAAATTCATATGTAATGTTAAAATCACATTTGGGTTTTATAGGTCTAGTTGAATTATTCATGTTTTTATATATTAAAATTCACATCTGATGTTAACATCACATAGGATATTAATTCCAAGCTTCAATATTTGTTTAATATTTTTTTTTTATTAAAATCCAACTTTTTTTTAATATGATATTAGTTACTCATTAGTGTTAAAATTATATGTGATTCACACAAAAAAAAAATTGCGAAAGTAAACAACATCACACTATAATTAAAGAGGAAAACACCACAAATATATCGCAATAACATAATTTGTTTTGTCTAACAACTAACGATTTGTAAGATAATTTAATTTTAAAATATTAAATAAAAGTACTTTTGGATTTGAGTTAAACCATTGAATTAAAATAAGATGAAGGGTCAAAATATTGTTTTTCGTCTTTAGAAAATTAATGGTATCAACAATAAAAAAAAAGGTTTTTAGATAAATGGTTATACGTTTTGACACAATAAATTAGAAGTTGTGATATCAAGTCTAGTAAAAAATAAAATATAGATTTATATTGTTTGTGTGTTGATATGGTCCTTTTTTTTAAGAAAAAGTAATACCATTTTACATTGTTATCTAATAACCATACCATGCATGTATACATTGATCTTTCATTTAAGAGCAACTTTTACGAATAAATAAATAAAATGGACGATATAATTATATGAATTTGCTAACTAAGGATACAAAAACATGATTTGTAACAACATAACAAAAAATTAAAATAGTTTAGTCAGAAATATAGAGTATTATCACAAATATTTTAGAGAAATCTAAAATATTTTCTAATAAAACTGGACAATCTATTTTCTAAAGACGATCTATTTTCTAATAAAACTGGACATATAAATTAAGTTTTTGTTCAAAATCACGTCTTTTTAAAAGATTTCATATAATTATTCAATTTTGAGTAAGTTACATAGAATGTTATTATGGTTTTATCCAAATAACATATTTTGTCATTTTATATGAAAAATTACAAACATATGTCATTTGTATCAAAAGCTGTAACTTTTAACAACGACCATCCTTTATTTGAAGCATTTATTATGAAAAATCACACTAATACAGACATATTTAGTGTAAATTTTCATGTTGAAAACCAAAATTTGTTATTTAGCTAGGTAAAACTTGAAGGAAGAATATTATATGTAATTTACTCTTTAATCTCTCGATGATATATTGATATTTGCCCTTAATTTAATTTTGTTTTGATACCCTAGTTTCGTAACTAAAACTGATTACCGCTATAATACATTGAGTTGAGATGTTTCGATTTTTTAAATATTACTCACCATGTTCCAAAAATGGTACATATATAAACAAAAAATAAAAACAGTTAAAATTAATAAAAGTTCAATGTCATACTTCTATTCGTTAAGTGATTTTCAGCTATTTTTTAGGTCGTGGGTGTCTCTCTATTTGGGTGGTTCATTGTCTTGTATTCAATGTATGTTAAGCCCCTTTTATATTATTGTTGTGGCTCTGCCTTAGAGTTTTTTTCGGCTCTTGTATTTTTTTTGTCCTTTGATGGATTTGGTTTTTATATAATGCTTTGTTTTTCTTAAATTTTGTTTGGAGACGGAGAGAATATATTATAAATTAGGTAAGGTAAAAATGAAAAGTGTTTAACTTATAAAGTTTATATTTGAAAAAAAAACATGTTTTTTTTAACGGAAAAAGTATTTATTATAAAAAGAAAGTTGATTGGTGTGGAGAGAGCGATGGGTTGAAAAGAGGGACGGGGAATGTCGTGGGCGGTATGCGATCACTGCCTCATAGGGACAGGATCACATGGCTTGATTCATTATATATCTTTTCACTATATACACGCTCCTGACGATTCATTATATATTTTTTCACTATAGCTAAAGGCTCGTTTTTTTTTTCCTCCTATCAATTGAATTTTTCATAAAGTAATTGTCATATTAATTGTTTGCATTCATTACATCAGACCAATTCTGGTATAGAATGCGATTGAATATGAAAGCAATAATAATCCATAACCAAGTAAATAAAAGACGATCCAATGTTAAAAAATTGAAAGAAAAAAGTTTATTGATATAAAACTGCTACGTTTTGATTTGTCTTTTAGATCATTACTAGATTATTGTCCCGCGATAACGCGGAAAAAGATAAAAACTAAATTGTAAATTTCATATTTATGTAGATTTTAAGTAATTATGAGAAGACAATGTTACACACATAATAACATATCTACTTTTACGTTTACACATGTTTATAGTTATAACATATACACATTTACAATTATACACATATTTTGATATTTTTTATTAGGAGTTTTTAGAATAACAATAAAATAAATCATAGTTCAAATTGAATGATTTATAAATAAATTAGAATTATGTTATTTCTTTTAGTGGAGATGGAATGAAAGATAGAATATAATTTTATATTGTAAGAGGGTGTAAAGTGAAAATAGTATTTGATGACATTATCAATCTGATCTAAAGGCTGAAATCAAAGAAGTAAATCCATCCAACGGACCTTACTTCGCCATGTGGCATTTAAGACCCCTCTTTTATTATATATTAAAGATAACATATAACACATTTACTTTTATACACATGTTTTGATATTTTCTATTAGGAGATTTTAGAATAATTATGTAAAGTTTAATTTAATATGAGAAAATAATGTTATACGTATAATACATATATATTTTTACGTTTATACACATGTGGTTTATAATTATAATAACATATAACACATTTACTTTTATACACATGTTTTGATATTTTGTATTAGGAGATTTTAGAATGATTATGTGAATTTTAATTTATTATGAGAAAATAATGTTATACGTTAAATACATATATAATTTTACGTTTATACACATGTGGTTTATAATTATAATAACATATAACACATTTTCTTTTATATACATGTTTTGATATTTTTTATTATGAGATTTTAGAATAATAATAAGGTAAATCATAGTCCAAATTAAACGATTCTATAAATAAATTATAATTATATTTTTTATTTCAGTAGAGATGGAATAAAAGAGAGAATGTAATTATGTATTGTAAAATGGTGTAAAATGAAAATAATCTTTGATGAAATCATCAATCTGATCTAACGGCTGATATCAAAGAAGTTAATCCATCCAACGGACCTTACTTTGCCATGTGGCATTTAAGGCCCCTCTTTTATTATATATTAAAGATATACAATTTTACTCTTAGTCAAATTGTTTCAGTTAATAAACATAAACTTTCTTTCTAGTAATACATGTTAAATATTGAAAAAGGTTCACTACAGATAGAGTCAAAAAGATAATTTTAATTGCCTGTCTTTTTTTTTAGTCTAATGATTTATATTAAAATCAAAATTCATGTTAATATTATTTTTTAATATTAAATTATTTAACGAAAAACTAACCTCTAGACAAAACAAATTAACTGTTGCGGTCATCGTATTCTTGTATTAAATTAAATTAGTGATATTATATACTCTCGAAGTATAAGTTTTTTTTATAGGTATTGACATTCGTAAAATCATATGTGATTTTAACACCAATGACTCAATTTTAAAAGAAGAAAAATGCTAAAATGTATAAATCTAGACCCTTAAGAAAAAATCTAATTTCAAAAACCTTTTTTTTTCTTCTTTTTCTTGATAAATTTTGAAACTTGTAAGGTAATATTCAGTGTAATTTTAAAATCAAATTTGAAATTTCAAAACCAATAGACATTATATGATAGTATTTACATGCAATTTTACTGTAAATTAAATGTGATTTTATATCATACCTGAAATTTTATGTGTCGTAATTCAGTATCATATTTGATTTTAACTGTAAATAGGAATTTTAAAGCACAATAATGTTGTAGGATGTATATTCAATAAAGATACAGAAATATTGAAATTTGACATCTTTTTATTTTTTACGTCATTAGTCACTTGTTGAAACTCGTAAAGTATTATAACATGTGATTTTAGCTTCAAATGATAATCTTAAAACATAAAAACGTTATATGATATATATATTTTAATTAGAAACCGAAATACAAAAACCAAAAAAATCACATGTTATACTAATGTAATTTCAAAACCCGAAAAAAGTTTGTCAAGAGTATATTAAGTAACTATTCTATAGAAAAATGGAAACAAAGTTTGTTGAAGTAGTGTAACTTATTTGTTTTATATTATTAACAGTTTTAAAATAATCAATTTTTATATAAAAATAAATAGAAATGGGTTCTAAAAATAGAAAAATCGTTTAACTACTAACTATTAACTAATGAACAAGAAGTTAGTATTCACTACAAGAATTATAACATTTCCCGACGACACTTTTCCCGACGACACCATGTCGTGCCTAAAAGGCCCACTAAACGACAAAAATTTGGTTTTTTTGACTTTCTTTTGGTCAAATAAACGACCGAGACTTTTCCCGACGACATGTCGTCGGGAAAGGTTTATTATATATATTTTTTTTGTCGTGTAAAAATATTGGCGCGAATATGAAAATAATATCCCGCGCCACTTTTGGCGACGACATGTCGTGGGGAAAACTATTTTAATAAAAAAAAAATTAATAATTAAATATCATTTAATAATAAAATTAAAAATGAAAAATATATTACTTTTGGCGACGACATGTCGTCGCCAAAAGCCTTTATAATAAAAAAAAATTAATAATTAAATATCATTTAAAAATATAATTAAAATAATTACCTTTTTAATAAAAAAAATTAATAATTAAATATCATTTTAATTAAAATTAATTTAAAAAATCTTTTTAATAAAAAAATCTGAAATAAATAATAATAATTAAATATTATTTTAAATTATATTTAATTTAAATATAATTTATTTAGAAAATATATATATTTTTTTAAATATACTTATATCGATTAAAAATTTAAATATTATTTGAAAAAGTAATATGAAATTGAAATATTATTTAAAAAAGTAATATATAATTTGTATTGTAATAATTATAGTATTATATCTATATATTTATAATAAATTGTTATATTAATAATTACATACTTTTCTTATGTTTGATTTGTATAATATTTCAAATAATAATGATAAATAGGTATTGATAAACAATGTTAAATTGTCATTTTAATTAAGTGAAAAAGAAAATGCATACCACTTGGAGGTTGGTCTTAACTTGCTTAATTTCGTCAAGAGAGAATGTGATTGTAGTTATATCAATCGGGCGAAACTCGGACCCTTCTTCCGCAGATCGTATAGGCGTCCGACAATCTTGTAATAGAGTACTCTTAAGAAATCCCGAACCTAAATCAAAAATTGTGTTTAGTAAACCACACAAAACTTGTGGTACAAGGCAAATTAGGGTTTTGATGTGATTATCTGATTCAGGTGACTTCTTATAGTGTGGAAATGTTAAGGGCATAGATGGGTTGTCGGCTCGTTTTAAGCATGAGAGAAGAGCACCCATAAGAGAGTAACCATCACCAAGTGCATGGTGAAGCTTGAAAACAATGCTCCCAGATGCATTTCTTGTTGGGTATTTGATTATATGAATTTCCCACAAGGGTCTTGTTTGTGGAAAAGAATCAAGAGCCATATCCGATAAATAATTATCAAAATAGTCATTATATGATTCAAGTGATAATCCATCGGGGAAAGAAGGGACTATCAGATGGTCTTCAACGTTCACTTCAACTCGCTTCCAATGCTTCTCTCCGTTCTCATCTTCAACCTAATGACACAATAAGCAGTTAGCATATTATTTGTAAGAGGATTTTAACACAAGCATAAACGAACGAATAAATATGTTTACCATAATGGAAGAGAAACGAGGATTGATGGGCAAAAACACTTCTTTAACGAGTTGAATACTAGCAGAATCATCAATGGGATTTTCAATCTCCAAGACACAGATGATGGAAATAGAGAGTATTGAGCTATTCAAGTAATGCCCCGTCGGGCTAACTGGCTCTGACATTCCTACCTTTTCGATTCTTCTTCTTTTATTCTTAGAATTCGTCCTATCACTCGTTTCTTATAATGATTAAATTAAAAACGACTACTTATATAGTTGTTCAAGTTGTCGGCTACATCGAGATACACGTTGTGTTTGTAATTGTACTTTTCTAAGGACGTTACTTTTCTCCGCAACAAGTCTCATATGACCAAACATTGTATATATAGAAAAACACTAACCGTTAAATAAAACATTATTTTGTTTTTATACATGTATCTTTAACTTTCCATTAAAAATTTTAAATTTTTTATTAATATATTGTAACAAATAATGAAAATATCTTGTAAATTTTAATCTACAACTAAAATTAGTTGGTTTTTTCTATCTGGAGATATAGAAAAACATAAAACCCACTTAATAAATATAGATATGTAATATGAATGTGCTGAATAAGAAAAAAAAAGAAAAGAAATAGCTACCATTTACAATTTACTTAAACAATCACCAAAATCTCGAAAAGAATCTCGCGATACTTTTGAAAGACTCTATGTCGCGTAATTGGAAAATGATAACACTATTTAATTCAATTATGGGTTTGCATCTTATTATTCTGTTTTGTTTTAATTTTTGTTATAATACATTTTCGTTTTCTGAATTTTGCTCATTGTTATATCTAATATTATTATAAAGTTTATATATGGGCTGGAATTATAGAAAAATAATTAAACTTTTTAACGCGATTATAGCGCATTTTAATTATTATTATTTTTGACAATATTGTGATTTTTTTCTTGTGACATATTTAAAATTTTCAATTACTTGTTAGTGGGGAAAAACAAGAAGCATAACGATAGTGGTTATAAACTTAGAAAGGTAAGATAACAACGGGTAAAAGAAGACGTTTGTTATTGTCGGTATTTTGAAAGTGCAAAGTCATTTAACTAGAGTATCATCACAACTGTTTTTTACTCTTAACCTCTTATTGTTTACCTAGTCATTCCAATGTGTTTATCGAAGAAGCTTCAAACCTATGACCTTATACCCCAAAATTATGACGATTACTAGGCCATTTTGACGATGGTTTATTGGTTTAGATTTTAGAACGATACGATAAATGAATTGTTATTTTATGAAAAAAGTGTGTTCTTATTGAACTATTGTTCCGTTGAATGGTGGGAGCCCATTATCCAAAATAGAATTTGATTATAGGTGGTTGTGGACTTGTATAATACTCTAGTACAAACGGATTTTGGGTAATTTGATGACTTGTTAGTCAATTTATTATTAGATGACTTAGTTAGCATGGTCCGTAACGTGGCTAGGGTTAATTAAGGGTTTATCGTCTTACGTATTCTTATAAATAACATTGTCATGGCAAAAATATCGAAAGTAAATAAATTATTAATTATAATAAAGTAAAGAAAAGAAAAAAAGTTAGCATTTTAGGTAAAAGGTAAATTGATGTAGTTCATATGGAAGCCAAGCAAACTATCAGACGAGAAAGAGGGTTAGGGAAAGATTTGAGTGTGGCGCAGTGAAGCTCGGGTGCGCCGCATCGAGCATTCGGTAGGTTTCGACCAATTGACGAGTTTTTGAAGTTTTCCAGCTTTGTCAACGATTGTTTTTGGTTATTTTCTAAAGTTCAAGGGTTTGTTTTGTTTATTTTATTAGGTTAGTATTTAATTATTGTGTTATGCAACAATGAGAACGACTATCTTTTTTAAATTCTTAATGAAAACTCTTTGATAATTTTATCAATTGTTTGGTTTAAACATTATACGGTATTCATTACTAAATCAACGGATTTTGATTGTTTGTGATTCATTCCGAGTATTCATTGCTTGAATCATCAAAGTTTATCTAGTATCTTAATCATTCTTCCACCGCGCTACATCACTTGGTATCAGAGACAAACGATCCGAGCTTTGGTTAATTCAAATGGCTCTGCGTGTTGAGGACTACCTTTTTACTCGCCGAATCGCCGACCGAGGCAACAATAAAATCGTGTTTGATTCGCAAGATTGCATGATCCAGGACACTGAACCAAGGGATGTCATATGGGTTGATAACGTTATTTGAGACATATTGGAAGAAGAAGACTCGTTGCCGAATTATGATACCGATAACGAAGAAAACGAAAATATTTTTTAGGAAGAACCAGATCCGATTTATGATACGGATACGGATGAAGAAGACAATTCTAAAGATGAAGAATTTTGTATGTTGATCTTGTCATGCTACAAAGCTTGTTCGGTACTAATTTTTCAAACATTATTTATGAGGATCCGTATGATTTGATTAGGTTGGAGAAAGATAATGTGATCAATAAATATAATATGTTTAGTTTTTTATTAGTAAAAGTAATTTGGTTGAGAATATGGATCTCGCACACAAGGTCACATAATTGGGTATGAAATCAATCAAGATTTGAGGTCGGGTATTTTTGAAAAATGAACACTTGATGCAAGGAGTACAAATTTGGATGCTAAGAGTACCAAAGACAAGTGAAACAAACTCGAGGACGACTTTTCTCAAGTCGGGGAGAATGATGTGGTTCATATGGAAGCCAAGCAAACCGCATGAGAAAGAGGGTTAGGGAAGGATTTGAGTGAGACACAGTTAAGTTGGGGTGCGCCGCATCTAGCATTCAGTGGGTTTCGACGAATTGACGAGTTTTTGAATATTTCCAGCTTTGTCGAGGGTTGTTTTTGTTTATTCTTTAAAGTTCAAAGATTTGTTTTGTTTATTTTATTAGAGTTAGTATTTAATCATTGTGTTATGCAACAACGAGAACGACTATATTTTTTTCATTGAAATTCTTAATCAAAACTCTTTGATAATTTTATCAATTGTTTGGTTTAATCATTATACGGTATTCATTATTAAATCGGCGGATTTTTGATTATTTATGATTTATTATGGGTATTCATTGATTAAATCAACGGATTTTATCTACTATCTTAATTATCCTTTCACCGCGCTACATTATAAACCATATTGCAAAATCCTAACAAAGATTAAATTAAATTTTGATGATTTTTCAAAAAGAAACGGTTTTTGAAAAGTCAATTTTTTGTTCTACGCCAAACTACTCTTATTCGTAGCACGAGAGGTAAATTAAGCTCACTCGTCATATGGTACTTCAAGTGTTCAACCAAATGATCGAACCTCGTCAATAATTTAGTTGCCACATATTGTGTGGTTATGACTTGTGAGGTCGGTCAAAATCAAGTGTACTATTCTTAACTATTATAAAATTTTTTAAGTATAGTGGGGATATTCAAAACACGTACTTGTCATCTAAGAGAAAAACGTTTTCTCACTTCATCTGTAAATTCTCGTTTATATCTTTCTTTCAAGAATCGTTTTACACTTCATTTATCTTTGACAACTGATCGATTATTCAAACATTTATGTGAAAGGAATCGAGATTTACGATCACTTTAAAAAGTAAAAGTGGAATTAACATGGAATGCATTAGAGAGATTGAAATATTCTCTTCCATGTGGTCTCGTATGTTTAGTTCCAACTTGTAAACTTTCTACAACTTATTAATCTTTCTTAATTACAAGACAAGGATCCACTAAAAGCTTTGGAATCATTTACTTTAAATAGTTTTATACATAATGTTATGTTATTTTCTTTGTAAAACAAAGTTATTTAGAAAGGTATAACTAGTGAGGGCTCGTTTACCCGATCTATCTACATATAATTTATCTATCATCGGGTAATGTAAACTGATTAAATGAATGAATAATATGGATATAGTTTTATGAATTAGGCCGGATTTGCATTTAATGGTCAACTTTTTACCATCGGCAATAATTGTTTTACATTTTATTGTCTATTAACCACTTCATCTATATATCGATATGAATGAACAAATTGGAATTAAACAAATATGGATATGGATATAGATATAAAGTGATATGTGATCAATTATCATCGGTAAGTATAACTAGTGTTATAAATATGAAAAACCTAAATGCAAAACTTTTGGAAAATAATAATCACTAAACATTGATTAAACATATAAAGTATGTAATTAACTCACCATAAAAAATTATTTGTTTGACAAAAACTTAAACATAGGAACTTCAAAAGTACGAAAAAATAAGATTGAAATAGATTATAATGTTACTTTAGAATCTATGATCTAGTTATGCTGTCAAAACGACGCGAAAAGAATAACTAAAGACACATATATTCAAAATTAATCATTTCCGTTTATGAAACGAATATGATTTATTAAAGAACAACGTATCTTATTATCTACCTTTTTTCGCTTTTGGTTAACCATAACCTAACTGTCACATACATTGATTTATTCATGGGAAAAGAAAAAGATGAGAATTTGCATAACAAAAAGCCATATTTACACTTAAAAGCGTTTGTTTTTGTGCTGTATCAGTTAGATGCTGCCGGCCCAGACGACTCTTTCTCAATCTTGTATATGTATATATATATATAGACCCATACTCACTTATCTTGTACAATATCCTCTTCTAAGTTTTAATCAATCAGTCCATCTATACCCAGCAGTAGCATGGCGACCATGAGCAGAAACGATCAACACGAGATTCCAGGTGAGTTTGTAGACCCGAATACTTCAAAAATTGTTTATACGTTTATTTGTGCAATATAGTCTTTTGAGGATGTTAAAAAGGAAAAAATGATTTTTTTCGTAGTTGCATATCCTCCTACCATGGAGAAACAAGGACCAATGCCACCACCGCCGGTTGGATACCCAACAACCACTGTCCCTGAAAATCAAGTTCCTGCGTACACTCAAAGCAGGGGCGATGGATTCTGGAAAGGATGGTAAATTTCATTTTGATCATACCTTGATTAGTTAATTGTTTCCAAAACAATTATTAAATTTTGATTGAATTTATGTTGGTTGCAGTTGTGCTGCGCTATGTTGTTGTTGCGTGTTGGATGCTTGCTTCTGATATCCATTGGAAGATGATCACGAGAGATGATTTTTGTTTGAATGTTTATGTTTTTAAGACAGGGTTTGTGAGTTTGTTCGATTAAATATTGCCTACGAGTATTTAAATACACTAGATGTGTGCACATTCTGGTTTATGTAAACGCTTTTGTTTTTATGTATCCACCATTCATCATGAGATCCTCTTGGTTGTCGTCTACCTTTATGTTAAAATTGTCGCAAGAATCAGTCAGCCTCAAATATATATAAACAGCTTATACATCCAGCTAATAACAGATTATAAAACGGTGTACCCAAGCAAATCAGACGAACACATAAACTGAACACAATTTCGATTGTTTTGGTGTCAACTCACAGCTTAACGTACTATTGGCATATAACAAAACAGATGGCAACTTTAATCAACTCAACACAAAGGTTTATTTACCATAATCTACTTGACCACCTGCAAAGGCTTTGTAGACCGACTTACAAGTTACAACATAACCGATTAACTTCATTTAGCTTCTTCATCCACACTTGGCGGCAAAGGTTCAGACCGCCTTCTTTTGGGCTCGTTATCCCCCAAATGTAGTGAAAAACCAAGATCCTCATCCGTTCCACTTTTCAATGCACTTAAATTCTCAGACTCCATCCTACACCTCCGCTCGTTTCGATGCAATGGTGACTGCCCATTGAAACTTGGAATAAACTGATGTTCAATACTTGGTCCCACGCTAATCCCGTCTTCCAAATTAGCTTCATTTTCCATAGGGGATAAATTCATATCAGGGCCACCGCCACCAACTCCAGCTCCTGACCCGTCTTCAGAAGGGATATGTTGTTGGATGTGAAGTCCTAATGGCTCTGATTTGTCTCTAGGTAGTACTATTTCCGGGGGTGAAGAATCACCACCTGTTGAACCACATATAGTTGCTGATACAGCTCTTTGTTCTTGCACCGCACCTGTTAAATATATCATAAAAATGTCCCAAACTAAGATGAAAAAATGCATACTGCTTACTATAAAAAGTAGAGGGGTGTAAGTTGCGTGGGTCAGAGAACAGATCAAAACATGTCACTTTTTAGCACCAGTCAAAAGACTCAAAACATGTCTGGTTGGGTATCTAAATCTTTGAATGAAAACGTTTTAGCCGGTTGCATAGGCTAAGAATAAGTAAATGGTCCAAAAAGCAACAGTAAAGGACAAACCTTTTAGTGCATCGCTCGTTGTAATAAGATCAAGTTCAAGAAGATTGAGTAGGCGTCCAAGATCCACACCGCTAGTCCAGTTCTCTGGAGGCTGACCGACTTTAAGTTTAAGTCGACCCCTATTTGCAGTTCCACCCCATATGATCCCGATAGGTCTTGGTTTCTCCTCATTCTCGCCCTTTAACACAATGAGACTTCCACTGTCACCTTCAAGGTCAAACGTTTGTTGGTTCTCTCCAACAACAAGAAAATCAGTAAAGAAGCAAATTCCCTTTTCGTCATTATATTCAAGAGCATAAGCCAAGACTGTCCCTTTAGTCAACCCTGAACTCCTCCCAACTTTCATCACTTTATTACCAATAATAGTATTAATCGGAGATTGCAAATCAATGATTTTAACATCTCCAATCTCTCCAACATCTTTAACAGATGTAGTTACAGTAGACATATCGAAATCGTCACTGAAGGGAATAAACGCCCCATCTGCCCTCACAAACGTCTCTACACGTGCACCAAAATCCAATCGTTAAATCACAGAAATTATCATTTCAATGCAATGAATTATCACAACGGTTTATAAAGGGCTAACCTGGATTAATGCCAGCAAAGATGCCATACCAAAGATCATCCGTTATAAATGAAGTAGCTCTCTCTACCGCACCTAGATATATCCCAGGTCCAAGTGTCGGTGGTAAAGGATGAAACATTTTTTGATTTGGATAATCTAAATTAACCGCCACATGGCGGTTTGTTAGAAAACCAACTTGTCGATTTCCAGTTTGACTTCTCACAATAGCGCCCAACGTCCCGTATGTCTCTTGGCTTGCTACCTAACATAGATCAATAGTTTTAACATAGCGACAATTACAACATCCAATGTGTAAAGATTGCATTGCACAGAATCTAATACTACCTGAGAGCCTGAACCAATACACGAGCCACTTCCACGTAGATCATCTACAATCTCAGTGTACAACTGTTCCTTACTTATCGGTTCAGGTGCACCAAAATACGAGAATTCCAAAACATCCACGTCACACCACACGCTCCCTGGTCCCTGTTGGATTACAAATACATTCACCGACAGATATAAACATTTAAAGAATCATATAAAGATGCATGTATAACACAATGTTATTTCTTACCTCGAGAATAGTGGGTAGACATTGAATTGGAGTTAGCCATTGCTTATGAACTTTCCTTGAAACAAATACTAAAATCGCGGGTATATCTGTCAACACACCCTTACGTATCCTAAACCCAATTGCAGTACCAAGACTATAACACCGCAAAATCTTACTATGAGAGGCCCGAATAGTCATTAACTCAAGCAAAGTCGTTGCTTGATGCCCTTTAGGTAACCTACCAATAGACTCCGGTAAAACTCCCTTTTGCAAGTTCACAAAATAGTTAGTCCGTTCTTCAGCAGCATCACTTAACCGGCTAGAAGTAGGCCAAGAAAAGTAAGCAGCGTTGCTCTCGGAGTGTTGTCCACCAGACGTGTAAGGTTGAATACTTGGTGGATTAAACGAAGGAAGATTATTATTATTATCATTAGATTGACTATAACAAGTCTTCTCCAAATCCAAAGCTGATTCTTCTGATGAACCCGAAGAACGGTTTCGTAAGTTCATTCCTGTTGGATCCATATTAACTTAATCAAGACAACAACTTTGGAATACTAGTTGTTAACCAAGGACCTCTAGTTCCTACAAATCATGTCTTCCCTACTACAAATAAAAAAGTTTAATAAAAAAAATGCTTAAATAAAATCATGTCGCCCTCGGATTAGTTGGCTCGCATAGCGTGTCGGAAACTCAGTGAAGCATTTACACAAACACCTTTGTGGGAATACTTAATTCATTAATTTATACTCTTTGAAAATAAATATTTATTAAAAAAAATGCTTAAATAAAATAATTTAAAAAAAAAATGCATAATTGACAACTGAATTCATAGAACTTATATAATTGTAGGAATTAAAGTAAAATTGTAAAATTAGCAAACATTAAAAAAAATTGGAAAAATTAATAATTGAACACTAAATTTATAGAATTTTGTAGTAATTAAAGCATGAATTACAAAAATAGCAAACAAAATCATAGAAAAAGGAAATAATTAAACAAACAGTATGATCAAATTAAAGCAAAGAAAAAAACTCACTGATTGGGGAAGAAAGTGTGACTGCTTGCTTAATTGGCCACTTGTCTAGAATTTGATTTCAATTTAATTCAATATAATATTATTATTATTCATATATAGATATAGATATAGATATAGATACAGGAGGAGTGTGAGTGGATGTAGTGTGGGAGGGAACATGGTAAGTATGGTGTGGTTTATGGGCCTGGATATTCAAATTTGAAGATCGATGATGTGTTGCTTTATTGGGTAACATCAATTAAAACCCATCTACCAAGATTGTTTGTCAGCCTTTTGCAATTTAATTTATTCTCAGACTTTAAAGTTTGTAAGAAATATATCATGTAAAAGTTAAGATTTTTCAAATCAAAATCTCAATTCCTCAACACTATATGTAAAATGCACTTTCATGCATCTTTTAGCATTTTATTTACCGATTTTAGCATTGCATTTCGTATATAAACATGCATAATCATTGCATTCCCCGAATTTCCTATTTGACGGATCGAATGTCATGTATTTCATTATTTATATATTTTTACAAACATTTGGAGTGAAGATGGAATCATAGAAATAAGAAGTTGTTAAATCAAGCGTTGAGCCTAAAACAAATTACTCTAGCCTGCCCAAACCCATTTCTAGTCTATTAAGGTTGATATATGGACAAAATTTACAAGTGTTGATCACCCATGTTTACGAACACGTTGGGCTGATTTGTGATGTAGTTAAGACCCGCCTGAGCCGGTTTTCAAAATGATTCTAACCCCTCCCAAGCTTCTTTAATGTCGAGGTTTTGGTTATTCAACACTTAGGCACAACTTTTACCATTATTCTAGTTAGTTTTTTTTTCATCTCAGACATGAGGAGAACACCAGGAAGCAAGGGGAACACCATTTTGGAAGGCAAATTCAGCAATTAACACATAATCTATCATTTGTAAGTCATTGAAATGTTAGAATTTTTGTTTATGATTGTTGTTCAAGCTATGAGTGGCTAAATTTTCTTGTATTCGGTTCTAAACTAAACGTGATTATGCATTTTAATTTATGAATTTGATGTTTGTTTGCATCCTCTTTGGTGATTTTTGTTTATCAAACGGTTAATGTCTAATTTACATCTTTATGCTTGTTAGTTAGTTGTGTTAAGATTTAATTCAAAATTGTTGTCGTTAGGTTATGGAATCCGTAATTACTTTGTAATCTAATAACAACTAACACCACGTTGTTTACTCAATGTTAACTAAAATCACATGATTATTACATATCTGAGCTTGTGTGAAACGGTAATCATTGTTCGGAAAGTTTACCCAATACGTTAAAGAGCTTGTTTAGACCTAATTAGGAAGTTAGGTTTATGTGAAAGACCTTTTTTTGATATAAATAATTTTGGTAAACAGAAGACGTTAGAGTTTCTTAATGTTTTTTAGTACAAACTTGAATAGGAGTAAACTAAACACTTTGTATGAAACATCATTTCTTGGTTTGCATAGTCGTAAAAGTCGAAGTTGAAATTCTTATTATTTTTTCTTTGTTATTTAGTACTCTCGTCATTAGTTTAATTGAATTATCAAATCAAAACCCCCCTTTATGTTACATTAGATACCCGTTTTCAAAGATCAAGTCATTAAAACTATTTGACATGCGTCCTTTGGGTTCGATCTCATTTGCCTTAATTTACGTTTGTAGAATAGTGAAATTGGTTACAAATCATATTGTTTTCATTTTTATTTGTAACCGATCTGACAAATCGTGTTAACACTATAATCATAAATTTAATTAACGGTCTTTATCTTTTATTTCACTTCAACATCTCTCAAAAAGCATTTGACGGCTCTTAATTTGTTGGAATCGATCTCTATTTCCAAAAATTTAATAAAGCCAAACACTAAAAATGAAAGACATCACAATCCCTAAGGTAGGTCTATGTCGATTGGGGTTGCAAGTTAACAACTTTGTATTTCCGAAGTAGACAGACAATATTTCACCTCGTGGGTATGAATAAATGTATATTGTCGTGTTATCCGCTCATTGAACCTATACTCGATAGGACTTGCTTTGTTTTTTGTTGAGTTTTACCGTCCAACAATGGCAATCTTTGTTACTTTGATGAACCCACTCACCTTTCTTCCTTTTGTTGTACATGTACCATAAGGTGGTTCTTTAAATTTACTTGATTTTTAGATGTCATTGTCAAAGCAAAGTCACCTTAAAGTTAAAAGATAGAGATTGTTTCTATCAGTTTACTAATTCTCTTAAACTCCATAAAACAGCTATAATAAGATTAATGAATTTAGTTTTTCTGCTACTTCTAGACATTTAACGAAAATCATATAGAATCCGATGTGTGCTAAAAAAAACTTTGAATCTGAATCATTTTCTTTCTCAAGTCTTTTTAACATAATCTACAAATATCGTGTTATTTGCAATGTAGATTATGCTAATATTCAGAGTGTGCTAATATTAGACCGTGCAACGATTGTATCCTAATGTAAACGTGAGTCATTTCATTATAGACGTTAATTTGGGACGAAAAAAGTATAACTTATCATATCAATCTCATCTACATCATTAAATTAACTAAGACTGAAGTGAAAATGAATGGCACACTTGGAAGATTAACATTTATGAACTTACATTTACTTAGTAATTACCACATTCAAAGTCTCAAATGATTGATTATGAAACCAAATTAAGTTATTGACAACTATCTATCATAACAAACAGTACTCTTATTAAAGAACATTTAATCTATCTCAAGTGCATAATAACTATTTGTTAACTAGCTAAAGCCAAACACTACAAAATCAAGAAATAGATCAAAATCCTTAAGGCGGGATATGTGAGTCTCTTAGGGTTGCCGGTTATCAACTTTTTTCTTATGTCGACACCATATCACCTCGGATATAAACTATAAATGTATATTGTGGCGTTATCCTCTCGAATTAAATCATTGAACCTATAGTTGATGGGACTTAGCTTTGTCTTGTTCATATGTGTATATAGTTGAGTGTTGCTGTAAATAATATGTTACATTACATTCATATATAATTGATGAGATGTACCACTCACCCTTCTTACTTTTATTGTAAGTGTACCACAAAAATGTGGTCCTTTAAATTTACTGGAATTTTGTATGTCATTGTCTAATAAGTTATCATGACCTAGTTTTGTTATGACAACTATTTATAGTTACAAAGGAGATATATAAAAGGTATTGGTAGATATCAAAAACTCGCAAAAATATTGGCTTTCTCACATGTCGACAATATAGAGAAGACAAAGATTAAATCAAATTGAAAAGAAAATTTGAATAGCAAACAAATTATATTAATAACACTAGAGAAAATCTTATAATTAAGATAAAAGTTTGATAAACATAGCCTCCGAAACTGTATTTCTTTAAAGTTATGCATAAGAAAAATTAGTAAAATGATAATAATCGTTCATACAATTTAAAAATTGTCTCATGTATTTTCGAAATACAACTATTTTATGCATGCTTAAACTTATTAAATATAGCCACATAATCTAATAAGTAAATATGGATCTGTGTTACGTAAATATTGTGATATTTGATCGCGATATGATCAAATTAAAAGTTTCTTATATATGCACAAATAATATAGAAAACAAGTTTATATATGTAATGATATGTCGTATGATCTAACTAAATTGACAAGAGATCAATGAGAGATACGAATAAAAAGTTGAAGTAGAAACCCTAGAAATTAAGCCAAAAGTTAAAAAACTTTCAATGAGGCAACTACAAATCAAAAAACAAATAAAAAACATAGAATCAAATTAATATTGCATGAAATATTATCTCAATTTTGGGATAAATCTTCACAATTAAACCTAAATCTCAAAAAGAATATATCCAATTGATCAAACATATAAACGAACATAAATTTTAATTAGAATTAATTAGATAAATAAAGATCAGCTAAGCCATCCAACGAATCCGAATTCAAATCCGAATTCTCAAGCATCCACAACAAGTGATCAAACAAAACAACTTCACACTTAATAACCGAAACCTGATCATTACCACCATTATCCAAACTCGATCGCTCTATCAAAGCATTCACAACCGGATGACTCAAATACTTGGCACCAATCACGTAACGTTTCCTTGTCCTTCCAACAAAAACCGTTTCATGAGGCTCGTCTACATCCCCACAGCCATACACTGAAACCGCGGTAGTATTCCACATTATTCCTCCAGTTTCCACCGCGGATCTGTTGTTATCCGCGGTGGATTTGGAACGGAGACTGGAATACGAGGAGGTTCGGACAAGTTGTCTTGATAGGGTTTTGCATTTTCTTAACATGAGATTTAGTTTTTTCATGGTTGTTGTTGTTGTTGTTGTTGTTGTAAGGAATATGTTTGTGTTTGTTGTAGGGAATTAGGTTTATGATTATGAAAGATATGGGTAGCTTATTATATACTCTCACGTATGAATATGGAGGTGGGTGTGATATGGATGTTTATAGGCCCATTTGCATTAATTCTAGATTATGATCCATCTTATAATTCCAATTATTATTAAACTTATAGATAAACATAAATCTTCTTGTAAAGACAACGTCTAATCACAATTATTTATCTTTAACGAGACTCGAACGTAGTACAGTTTGTGCCTTGTTAGACTAGAACTTCTTTAGTTATACTTTAAGCTAACTTTTATTTTTGTATTTATACTTTTGAAATTAATTAGGGCTTTGGTCTACGTTTTAATTTAAACAAGTTAAGGTTCAAACCTTTATTTTGCAAAAAGCATAAAGTTTTTAATTGTATGGTTTATATGTATCACACCAATAATTAAAGTATGAATCATATATAAACTAAAAATTGACTCAAACATGTATCTTTATATGATTTATTTATTAATATTTAGTATCCATTACAATCATCTAGCTAGATGGACAACAGATTTCTTATAATTATCTTGTTAGATTAAAGTTATTCTTTAAATAGAAATAATTACAGTATATATATATATATATATATATATATATATATATATATATATATATATATATATATATATATATATATATATATATATATATATATATATATGTGTGTGTGTGTGTGTGTGTGTGTGTGTGTGTGTGTGTGTGGACTGTTTTAATTATTTAAATAAATAAAAAAAATCAAAGTAAATAAGAAAGTAGATATAGTAAGTTCATTCTTGTATTATGAATTTACGACTCTAATACTAACAAAAGACAACTTCTAATCTCAATTATGAAAGAGAAAGATAATGTTAAAAACACAATTATTAAAGATCTTATTAAAGGTGTGGCACTGTGGCATAGTAAAAACCATCTAAGCTTAATTTGGATTCGATCAATAAATCATGAAAAAATATCAACATGTCTTTTATTTAACGGTGTTGTTGTGACTCATTCGATTATTGGTTAGGACAAAATTATATCATAATTTAATAAGGTTAACATGGCTACATTACTATGTAGATAACATAACTACATTTGTTTTCTACGGATTTCTAAGTTAATTAAATATATGGTTATGATTACTACAATTCTATGGGTTGTGGTTAAGAAGTTATTAAACGTTTATATTGGTTGTGCATTCATTAGTTGAAAAATGAATTTAAAAATATACAGAAGTGAAATTAATTAATGTACTATCAAATAATGTATATCTAAATCTTTTTTTTTTTTTTTTTTAAATAATCATTTCCCTTAAATATATAAGGAAAGTGTTGATTTATAAAATTCTGAAACGTTTAGGGTTTGGCTAAGTGACGATTTAACTAAAGTTTTTCGTAACTTCATTGATAAAACTTAAGAGGTATTATGTGATAACTATTATACATTAATGGAATGGAATATTTTTGGTATGATTTTCTCTAATTTAATGAGGTATATTGAGAACTTATCATAAACGAAATCATCAATCACAAAAAGTTGGAAAACACCAAATAACAAGTTTAAGCATATGGAAACAAACAATATCAATGCATGGCCTTTGTGAGACATAAGAATATAAAGTGATATTTATGTTTTGTTTGTCCTTATTTTATCTATATATACTATAAATAAAACCTTACTTTAATAGTATTATAGGTTATTTCAACCAATCACGTATTTATGTATGTCATATATGATATATACACATATATATGTACTTAACAAACATCAAACACACATTATTTGTCTACAATCTAATCAAAGATATACCATTATTGTATTTAATATATAATTAAATTAAATTAAATATAAGAACAAATACAAATTGTTTGACACATGGGGTTCTTCTCTATTATTTAGTGAATAGTCTCATATTTATATTCTACGGTTCACAAATCACGTCCTTTGACATTTTCACATTCAATCTATCAACGAGTATGGTACGCGAAAACAGTGTTTACAACCAAGCATATAATTTATGAGTTACGTTCAAATGAGAACCACATGTATTGTGAAAATTACAAAAACTATAAAGCAAATAAGTTTATTTTGTATATGTTTAAATTCAGTTAAATTTATAAACAAATCAAAAACCTAAAATATAAAACCTAAATAAAACCAAATATATTTTTTCATATTCGTGCATTTCGATTCATTCACATTTGAATGTTCTATCATTTCTTGACAAATCATTCACATGTGAATGAACAAATAAATATTGTAAATTTATAAAACAAAAATTAATTTACTAAAAGGTTAACTTAATTTATAATATTAGCATATGAATAAACTTAAACATTATATATTTTCTATTAAAGTTCTCACGGTTTGTGCAATATATGTGATTCTTATTTGAACCTTTAACTATAGTCTATTACAACATAATTCATAACTCGTAAGAAAAATAATCACCTCTCGATATCACAATCCAATTATGTGTACAAATATGAATCATTGCGACTCATTATGAGTGTGCAAAACTCAGGACGAATCCGTGATACAAAGAAGTCGTTGTTGGATTAAATCAGATTGATTCATGTTATTTACATACCTGCAGATGATCCTGGGATGTTGTTGAATAGGTTAGACATGATTCCCAGATTGAGATGATCGTATTAGGATGGTAATACGGTTATATTAGAACCGTTTAGAGAGAGTAACACTTGTAGGTGTTTGGGATAGCAAAAGGTGAAGAATGAACCAACTCTTCTAAGGGTTTATTATGTCCCTTTATATACACACTCAAATTAGGAGTGTGTAATACTTAGTCCCTGGTGTTTATTAAGTGTTTACATTAAGCTCTCATAGTTCCGATCACCTAATGGGAAATCTATAGTGTCGGTAAGGTAAATACGTCCATCGAATATTTACTAGACACAGATTTCAGTTAGTGTCAGTCATCATATCAGTAAGGATAAATGATCAATGAGGGTCACAAATAATATGGGTCCAACATTCTCCCACTTGACCGAGTAGATCATTTATCTATGAGTATTTGATAAGTCCGTACGAGATAATACTCATTTTGTTTAAAACCGAAATCATAGTTGATAAGTACAGTCGTAGAGAAGAACATCTACTCAGGACCCCCACTAGTCAAACTATGACTCAAATTCAAAACTGAATAAGCAATGATAGACCAACTAAGACAAATTTTGTTATAATAATGTCCAACACAGTTATGCGCATAAGGTGTAAATAATAGACAAACAAAATCTGAATAAGGAGGAAAAATTTCATTAATAAATAATAATGACCAATAAGTACAACAATGCTATTAAATTAAGTCTTTTGTAAGCCCCATATTCGACACGTGTCCTACGAATATATTAGGAGGAAGACCTTTGGTCATCGGATCCGCTAGCATGTCATGTGTACTTATGTACTCAACACAAAGAACATTTTCCTCAACCCGTTCGCGTACAAACAGATACTTTGTGTCAAGATACAGCCCAGCGCCAGTCGAACTGTTACTGTTCGAGAAAGTTACAGCAGCTGAGTTATCACAGTAAAGCTTCAATGGTCTAGAGATTGAGTTGACGAGTTTGAGTCCACTGATCAGGTTCCTTAACAACATCCCATGACAGGTTGCATTATAAACGGCAACATATTCAGCCATCATAGTAGACGTTGTGGTCAGTTTCTGTTTATGACTCCGCCAAGAGATTGGTCCGCCAGCTAACATGAAAATATACCCAGAAGTAGATTTATGGTCTTCTTTGCATTTAGCAAAGTCAGAATCAGAATAACCTACTACTTCCAAGTTGTCACTTCTTCTATAAGTTAATTTGTAGTCTTTGGTCCCTTTCAGATATCGTAGAACCTTTTTAGCCGCTTTCCAGTGTGCTAATCCGGGGTTAGATAAGTAACGCCCCAGCATACCAGCGATGTAAGCGATATCCGGTCGAGTACAGACCTGAGCGTACATAATGCTCCCAACTACAGATGAGTAAGGTATCATCCTCATTTCAGCCTTCTCAGTTTCAGTGCTCGGAGTTTGATGAGGTCCAAATACGTCCCCTTTAACTACCGGAGCCACAGTGGGTGTGCAGTGCTGCATGTTATAGCGTTCTAGAATACGGTCAATATAAGCCCTTTGGGAAAGACCTAGAACACCATTACGTCTATCTCGATTTATTTCGATACCTAAAACATAAGAGGCATCACCGAGATCTTTCATGTCGAAATTATGCGAAAGCATCCGCTTCGACTCATGTAGCAAATCCAAGTTGTTACTTGCAAGTAGGATATCATCCACATACAAAACAAGGATAATGAAGTTACTCCCACTGATCTTGAGATAGGTGCATTGATCCACTTGATTCTTTAGGAAGCCATCAGATTTTACGACTTCATCAAATTTAAGGTACCATTGTCGTGATGCTTGTTTCAACCCATATATCGATTTATTCAACTTGCAGACCATGTGCTCTTTACCTTCTGGAATAAATCCTTCAGGTTGCCGCATGTATACGTCTTCTTGCAAGTCACCATTTAGGAAAGCGGTCTTGACATCCATCTGATGTAACTCTAAATCATAATGAGCTACGAGTGCCATGACGATCCTTAGGGAATCTTTACGAGAGACAGGGGAAAAGGTCTCTTGATAATCAATTCCTTCCTTTTGAGTAAAGCCTTTTGCAACCAGTCTGGCCTTATAGCGTTCGACGTTTCCATTCGGGTCTAATTTGGTTTTAAACACCCATTTACATCCAATTACTTTGGATCCTTTAGTGAGTGGAACCAATACCCAAACGCCATTACGCTCCATGGATTTGAGCTCTTCAATCATGGCTTCAATCCATTTAGCGGCCTGATCACTATTCATAGCTTCTCGGTAAGAGGTTGGATCAGTAAGTTTCCCAATATTCTCGACTTCAGCCAGATAAGTTTCGAAATCATCAAAATTAGTGTTTCTGCGAGCCCTTGATGATCTCCTGAGCTGAATTACGGGTTCTTCAGGAACAAGCGGTTCTTCGGCGTTTAGATTAGAAGGCATAGGAGGTTCAACCGGTTCATTAGGAGATCCAGGTATATCGGGAGCAGCGTTGGGTACAAGAGGAATTATCGGAGGAATCGTAATAACCGTTTCCCCCCGCTTCTTGTACTTCTTGCAAATCTAAATCAGGATTTGTCGTGCTCCCACTGATCTCTGAATTTTCGAGGAAAGTGGCATGTTGCGTATCTATGATGCGGGTAGAGTGAGAAGGACAGTAAAACCGATAACCTTTTGAGTTCTCGGGATAACCAATAAAGAAACATGTAAGGGTTTTAGAATCCAGTTTCTTTAAGTTAGGGTTATAGACTTTTGCTTCGGCAGGACAGCCCCATACTTTCATATATTTTAGACTCGGTTTCCTACCTGTCCAGATCTCATAAGGAGTTTTAGGGACAGATTTTGATGGAACCCTATTGAGTATATGAACAGCTTTTTTTAAGGCCTCAGTCCAAAGAAATTTGGGTAGGTTAGTGTTGGCGAGCATACTTCTCACCATGTCCATTAAAGTTCGGTTTCTCCTTTCAGCAACACCATTCTGTTGAGGAGAACCTGGCATGGTGTATTGGTTAATTATGCCCTGTTCCTTGCAAAAATTATAGAAAGGACCAGGAGCTTGACCAATATCAGTATGTTTACCGTAATACTCACCTCCCCTATCTGATCGGACAACTTTTATCTTATGATCAAGTTGGTTTTCAACCAAAGTTTTATAATCGACAAAAGTTTGTAAGGATTCAGATTTTTCTTTAATCAGATAAAGGTGCATATAACGTGAATAATCGTCAATGAATGTAATAAATGATGTATGTCCTGTTATTGATGCGGGATAGGGGCCACTAATATCAGTATGAATTATTTCCAACAAGTTGGAACATCTGGTGGCTCCTTTCTTATTCCCTTTAGCCATTTTGCCTTTGAGGCATTGAATACATGTTTCAAAATCACTAAAATCAAGAGAGGGTAATATTCCTTCTTTTACGAGTCGTGTCATGCGATCTCGTGAGATGTGGCCGAGACGTTTATGCCACAATGTGGAGGAATTCTCTGCTTGTTTAGGTGATTTTGTCTTTGTTTTAGTAATGTCGTCAATATTAAGAGACAACAAAGACTGTGAGAAATTATGATCTAGTTCTAATTTATACAGTAATCCATCCAAAAAACCACAACCAAACAATTCATTATTAAGAGTAAAAGTGATCCTGCCACAACCATGAGTAATTACATAACCTTCAAGATCAAGTCTAGATATAGATACAAGGTTCCGAGTAATTCTCGGTACATATAAGGTATCTATTAATCTAATACACTTTCCGGTATTCATATGTAAATTTAAGGTCCCCATGGCTTCGACATCTAAGAGATCACCATTTCCAACTCTAAGCTTTCTTTGGTCCTTTTGTAGCTTCTGGATTGTAAGGAATCCCTGTAAGGAATTGGTCACATGGACCATAGAACCAGAGTCACCCCACCATGTATTAAATGGAACATCAGTAGTAAAGGAATCAAATATTACGTAAAGAATGTTACCTTTCTTAGCTAGCCATTCCTTGAATTTAGAGCAATCTTTCTGTCTGTGCCCTTTGGAGCGACAGAATGGGCAGTTAGTATTGCTTGTCGAGGATTTAGGGCCAGAGGTAGAAGCACCATGATTTTGGACTTTATTTTCAGTCTTGTTACTGTAGTTACCTTTCCTCTTCTTGGGGTTTGAAGTGGTAGTAAGGTGAACAGCAGCTTCAGGTTGAATGTGCTTAAGACGATCTTCCTCTTGAACGCACATAGCAATCAGTTCACTTATCGACCATTTATCTTTCATTGCGTTATAATTCACTTTGAAAGTGTCGAACCGAGCAGGCAAGGAAGTCATTATGAAATGCACAAGAAAGCCATCTGAGACTTCCATTTCCAAATGCTTAAGCTTATGAGACATATCAACCATCTTCATTATGTGTTCACGGACACCATTAGAACCTTCATACTTAAGGGTTAGCATCTGTAGCATTAAACTACTCGCAGTTGCCTTAGACGATCCCTTAAAGTGATCCTCAACAGATTTGAGGTAAGTTTTCACTTTGTCGTTATCAGGGATAGCTCCTCGGATGCTGGGATGAATTGAGTTCTTGACCATCATTAGGGACAACCGATTCGCCCTTTCCCACTTATCAAAGTCCGCTTTCTGAGTCGCAGTAGATTCAGCAGTAATAGCGGTGGGTTCATCATGGCGAATAGCATAGTCCATGTCGAGCATTCCCAGAGTTAAGTTAAGTTGCTCCTTCCATGAAGTGAAATTAGCACCAGTAAGTGCCTCAATGCCGAAGTTTGGTACTGTAGTGGAGAATAAGGAGGATATAAGATTATGATACGAATTATAGAAGATTTTAGAGTGACAGAGTTAGCTATATAAGGCAGACTAAGTAATGTCCCTTAAAGTAATAGAACTAGAGTAATGTCTAAAATAAGTAGACCTAATAGTAATGTTCCTGAGACTAAGACCATATAAGTAATGAAGCTAGTGATAGGTAAGCCTATTAAAAAAAAACACCAAAATAATAAGCTAAAGTAAGGCTCTACTTAGATGTTACATCACCTTTGGGCAGAAATAACTAATATCTAAGTAAAATAATGAGCATAAGGTTTATGCAACACAACGTTTGTCTTTTGACCTTTGGACAACAAAATAGAACATCGTGTTTTAAGGCATAATAAGAATCCTTTAAAGCACACAAGTATATTAAATCACCTTTGGGCAGAATTAATATCCTACGTGTTTATTAGGCTAAAGGAAAAATGCAATCATAGGAATCACCTTTGACCTTTGGGCAACAAAAGATGAAAACATGAATATTAGTGCATAAGTATAATAAGGTCACATATAAATAAGGTGACTAAATAAGGTGACCACTACAAATAAGGCAGGGGTCAAGGGGGCTGCGCCCCCTTGCGGGGTCAAGGGAGGCCGCCCTCGCGGGGTTTGGGGCAGCGCCCCAAAAGCTAAACGATTTTATAAATAAGGCAACCAATAAGACTTTAAAAAACCGACCAAATTAGGGTCTGTAGTCATCCGTACGGATGAGATTATATTCGTACGGATGAGTATTGATTCGCACGGATGTAAGTCCAGGTTCGTGCGGATGTAAGCCTAGGTTCGTACGAATGTAAGGTTTAAGTTCGTACGGATGTAAGCCTAGGTTCGCATGTATTAGCCCAGATTCGTACGGATCAACAGTTACGTTCGTGCGAATGAACAAATCAGATTCGTACTAATGAACAAGTCAGGTTCGTACGAATAGGGCTTCATCCGTACGAACGAACAAATCAGGTTCGTACGAATGAGCCAATCAGATTCGTACTAATGAACAATTTAGGTTCGTACGTATAGGGCTTCATCCGTACGAATGAACAAATCAGGTTCGTACGAATGAGCCTTCATTCGCACGAACGAAGTTCGTCGAAATTAGGGTTGCAGCAGCCGCCACCAGCTCCAAAAAATCCCATTTTTCACCCAAAAAACATAATCCGCCGGCCAAATAAGTTGCAGAATCAATAATAGCAATAGCCAAGCGATAAATAAACATGAACCAATGGATAATCACGAGCCATTGGCTCTGATACCACATGTTGGATTAAATCAGATTGATTCATGTTATTTACATACCTGCAGATGATCCTGGGATGTTGTTGAATAGGTTAGACATGATTCCCAGATTGAGATGATCGTATTAGGATGGTAATACGGTTATATTAGAACCGTTTAGAGAGAGTAACACTTGTAGGTGTTTGGGATAGCAAAAGGTGAAGAATGAACCAACCCTTCTAAGGGTTTATTATGTCCCTTTATATACACACTCAAATTAGGAGTGTGTAATACTTAGTCCCTGGTGTTTATTAAGTGTTTACATTAAGCTCTCATAGTTCCGATCACCTAATGGGAAATCTATAGTGTCGGTAAGGTAAATACGTCCATCGAATATTTACTAGACACAGATTTCAGTTAGTGTCAGTCATCATATCAGTAAGGATAAATGATCAATGAGGGTCACAAATAATATGTGTCCAACAGTCGTACCAGCACCTAAATACAAGGTTTGTTTTCAATTATAACAAATGGACAGTAAGGTAAGGTTGAAAAGGTTCAATGCCAATATTGTTCATATCAATATATTGATGTTTTTTATATATAATTAAACAACATTATTTTGAAAAGAAAATAATTGTAGCTAAAATCACAAACTTAAAGTTTGAACCCGGTTCAAGTTCAAAATCATATTCTCAACTTTTTGTGAGAGTTAACTATATAAACCGTCCTTGTGGTTTGACCATATTGCAGTTTTATTTCTATCTTTTCGAAATGCAAGCACAGTCCATGTAAGAGTTTTTTTTTGTACGAATTTCGCCCATGACACATTCGGTTTACGCAAAAAGTTTTAACTTATTAATTGCATAAACTGTCTTTGTCATCAACGATATCCGGTTCATGTTCAAAATCATATTCTCAACTTTTTGTGAGAGTTAACTATATAAACCGTCCATGTGGTTTGACCATGTTGCAGTTTTTATTTCTATCTTTTCGAAATGCAAGTACAATCCATGTAAGAATTTTTTTTGTACGAATTTCGCCCATGACACATTCAGTTTACGCAAAAAGTTTTAATTTGTTAATTGCATAAACTGCCTTTGTCATTAACGATATCCACACAAAAAGTTTCTCACATGACTGTGTTTCCACTTTTTAAAAAGTAAGCAAAAACCGCAAATCTTGTCAAACCTCACGAACAGTTTATGCAATCAACACTTTTCTTTACTACTCCGGTCCAGTTTCATATCATTTCACACCCCTACCACGACCAAATGTCATGATTTACTTGTCTCCTCTTCTCAAATTATCAATTGACATAGTAGTACATACAATATATTATATTAAGTTTAGAAACTAAAGTGTTGGAATAAAAAGTGCAATTATTTAATTTAGTAGTATTGATTCATTATTGAACTGAATGGCTGTTTCTGCCTATATCCGGGAAACAAGGGTTGCCACTAATATTCGACCCTCAAAACCACTGCAATCTAGTACTATGCTGCATGACACTACTAACAGACAACAGTCTCACTTTCAGTTTCACAATTCTTCAATGTCCAAACAAAATATGCCATTCCCTTCTTTCTATTAAGAAACAAAGTATACGGTAACTAGATACTTTCCGTTCTAACTTCTAACGAAAAATTGATCACGACTCAACTAAATGAATGTTTATCTCATTCGGTTTATACGTCCTAACGACCACTTTCCTATAAGAGATGATCACATACAGTTCAACTATATACAAGTTTGACATGTAAAAGTTGAAACTAGGACCGCAAACAAAGTTAAGCTCTAACTCATCCTGAACTCATTCAGGTAAAACTTTTATCGAGTTTGAGCACAAACTCAAGTGCAATAAACGAGAATAGATCATGGTTTCTTATAACAAAATAACTGACCTAATCAAAACATAGTTGAACTTGTGAATTTAATCATCTATAAGTAATGAAATCACGTTCGACTTAAAATAGTAAAAACTTTAACTATTAGCAATAACTGGAAAAAAGTAGTTTACTTGAGAACTGGGAGTTTAGGACCCGGAACGTTAGATACAGGATATTGTCGGTAAGTGTATCAAAAAGTTTACAAATAGACATCATTCCACCCCCACTCGGACCCTACCACAATGGTGGTGGAGAAGTAGCATCAATAACTACAATCAAAATACTGTTTCAAGTTTCAACTTATGATAAAATATTCGAGTTAATGCATATCTTATATCTACCCTGACATCTCTATACAAAAAAGGAAAGAAAAAAGAACTCGATAGCAACTTTGATGGTTGATATAGATAGATAGATGTTGGCGGCAAGCGACATACCATGATAAAATCCACGTTAGCTAGCTTCTAAGTCACCATATGCTTGATTAAAAGCAATAGCAATATTTAATCAATCAAGATTAGAATAATGGCAACAAACAAACCACTACTAACAGATTATGATTGATATCATTAACAACTTGAATTTATATGTATCAAAACTTTAAACTAATGTCATCCGTATTATAATAGTTAAACGAATTTTTTTACACCAAACTCATCGTTTTGTTCCTTGCATACAAAGGAAAACCTCAGTAATTCTTTCCTTGCTTGGTAATTTGATAATAAATTAATTTTATGGGAAAAGGAATAAGTGTATTGAGTATTTGTATGGGGTAGAAATCGGAAGTAAAACCATGAAACATGATCATTACTTTTTGTCTCATCTATGAGAGGCCTACCTCACGGAAAAATGTATGCTGAAATACTTAACAAGATGTCGTGAAAAAGGATGCAGCAGAATTGACTCCCATGTTATCAAACGTTAAAACGGAACAACATAACATCACCCTCTTGTACAACATACTCTTTTCCCTCGGATCTCAACTGCATATACCAGCATAAACCTTGTGTAAACGAAATTATGATATAAAACTTATCTGCGATACACCAACATGAATATTATATGTTTACACTATGGAAATGGATTTTAAAAGGAGTTGTAAAGATGGGCGGATGGGGTTGGGTAACGAGTCAAAAACATGTTTAGGTCAAAACGGGTAGTTTTTATAAAAGGTCAAAACAGGTAGGGTCCAATTTGTTGACCTATCAATATACCTTGTCCTTAATTAAATGTAATTGATACGTTAATTATGATTACAAAACAATATTTTTACAAAAGATCTGAAACTTAAAATATAAATAGAGTTTAGGCAACTATCATCTGCTCAGCGAATTTGACCCGTTAACCATTTAGATAATGTTGTTGATTTGACCCATTTGACTTGTATGAGATAAAACATAACCCACATCATCAACCCATTCAGAAGTAAAACGGTCTAAACTGCCAGCGTTAATTACTGGATTTACTGATAGGAAATTTAACTAAGAGCATAACTTTACATTATACAATCAGAATTCTAAGCATAACACTAAAGGATCTATAAAAATCTAGTGTAACTTGGTTCATTATTGTCTCTGGATTCAAGAGCAGTACTTGGTAAAGACTTTAGCCTTTTTTGGATAATTTAAAAGAACAAAAGGGTATTTCTAAATGGGCCTAACATATTTTTGATGGTATAAGCTCTATTCTGATTTATAAGGAAAAACATCAAACAAATGAAAACGCAAATGCAAATGCTTATAACCGCATTACTTGTAATCAATTTTGATTGCTCAAAAGTAAAGCCAAAGATGTCTAGATTAAGGAATCAACTTACAAGTCCTTTCTCCCTAGCAGCTGACAGAGAACCAGCAGCAACAAAATCGTTATAAGCCACCTGATAATAAGAAAAGAGCATAATTATCTTAGAAGTAACCGCAATTGATAGAAACTAAGATACACTGTTAGATTCAACACACTCACTGTTTCCGCTCGAATGAAACCTTTCTCAAAATCAGAATGGATAACTCCGGCAGCTTGGGGTGCAGTCATTCCTAATTTATCAAACGGTAAGGGCATTAATTACTTTAGTAGTTTACATACACTCATTATATTGCATGTTACAGTGATATTGATACTAGCTAAGTATTGTCTTAAGTTTATGCTACTAACGTCCTTTCGTCCCTAAATTTATTGATGAAAAAACATGCATACTGATAATGAAGGCCTGTGGTGGCTTAAGCAACGTAATAAGACACAATTTCGATCCATTTATTTAAGAATGGGCCGATTTGGATTTTATTATATCTCAAACAAGTCGAATTAAAAAAATATATTTGAAAGGGAACAAGTCAAATGGTTTGAACAGGTCAAACTGAAAGTTGCCTGAGGTCTAACTTACTCAAAGACATATATTATTATTATTATAGATTTAGTGTTTCTTGCAATCCAAATTAACACAATTATTTTAAAGAAAATTGTAAGCGGATCAACTAAACCCGACCTGCTTTAACCCAAACCTGTTTTGACACGTTACTCAACCCACCCATCTTGCCAATTCTAATCCTAATGGTCACAAAGTGAAAAGGATATCAAGAAGGGTAACTTAAACCTGATTGTATGGTCCATGCTTTAGTTTCCTGCAAAAAGAATCCCAAAAATCTTTTAATATGTAAAATGTATACAAAATCACTTCTTAAATAAAAGAATTTCCAGTTCTCCATACCTTCTCACCAGAAGTGAAATATGTACGTAATCCAAGAAGGTTATATGTCTCCCTAATAAGATTTCCAAGCCCACTCTCATCTACACCAAGAGATGTCAAAAATTCTAATCTTTCTTCTGATGGTAGTTCAGTCAGCTCTGACTCGACCTACAATCAAAACTCTATTTTTATTACATCTAGTTGCTTCAAAACTCACACAGTTTTTGGAACAAAAAAGTTATTTTTATTTCCAATACCTGTGCCGAAACAGTTACTATGCCAGACTGTAACTCAGAAGCAAGTTCCATAACGTTTTTGACATGAGGATTACTTTCAGGTGTAGCTAAATCAGTCTCCGCAACATTTGCCACATAAATTACAGGCTTCATTGTAAGTAAACAGAGATGATGTATGGACTCCTTTTCAAAATCTGTTAAAGACACTGATCTTGCAGGTTTTCCAGCCAGTAGTGCTGCCTGTATTCTTTCTAGGGCTGACTTTTCTGCTTCCTCCTAAATTCCAAATATTAAGCTCTGAAAGAATAATTATCCGTAACGGTGGGGCATTGAAACCAATTTTACCTTAACTTTGACTTGTGAATTACTAGTTTTGCTCTTTTTGAGTTTCTCTATTCTTTTCTCAATCTGCATTTCTTGTACGGTAGTCAGTTCAGTTCCATCAGTTCACATTATTATAAAATGCTACAACTATATAGTATAATCATAGGGTGTGCTTAGTTTACCTCAATTTTGGTGAAAATGTTAAAAATAAAAATAAAACGACTGTGATAGAATACCTGATCCATATCGCAGAAAGCCAGCTCTAAGTTGATGACATCAATATCTGACTTGGGATCAACTTGTCCATTCACATGAACAATGTCATTATCCTCAAAACAACGTACAACCTGTCGAAAGGGCAAACTTGCAGAGTGAATTTTATATCGGGAAACATAACAGATTATGTATGCAAATAATTGATAAGCTAAAGATTCAAATAAACAACAAACCTGAAGTATCGAGTCCACTTCACGTATGTGTGACAAAAACTTATTACCTAAACCCTGTGACATAAATAGATAAAAATGTATTGCGTTAACGAATATATGCAACTAAAATATAGAACAAACTTTTAATAATCTCCAAAGAAAGTAATAGGATCCAAAATTTTAAACCTCCCCTTGACTGGCTCCCTTGACAAGACCAGCAATATCTACAAACTCTATAGATGCAGGAACCGATCGTTGAGATTTACTAAGATTTGAGAGCACTTGAAGACGTGGATCAGGAACTGCAACAATCCCAACATTCGGTTCGATTGTGCAAAATGGAAAATTAGCAGCCTGAGCTTTTCCATTTTCAACCTATAAAAGATCGATTATGAAACAATTATTTCTTTCATCAAGTCAAGAGCACAGAAAATGAATATAACAAAAGATGAAACCCGTCTCAATAGGAGTAAGTAATACTATAAAATCAAGCTAACATTTTAGTCTTGATTCATGACGCAAATGGGACTTATTTAAAATAGACAGGAGTTGTAATTTGGAAAAACAAAGTGACACAAGCGCTGGTCTTCTTAGTATAACCAACAATTACAGAAGTTAAATAAAAAAAAAGGAATCATATATAATGTCAAAACCATCAGATGTGCTTCCAAAACAAGAACCTGTAGTTCATTAACGAGACAAACTACTACATACTCACCCAAATGAAGGTCAACTTTAAATTTGACCTCAAATGAACAGCATATACAACAGTGTTCCTCTCGAAAAACGATATGATCGCCAAACCTCCTCCAAAACTTACAAATACTTTTATTATCTCGAGCTTAAAACAAGTCAATTTAACAAAAAATTCAAAGTTTATCTCCATTTCAAAAATTAACTATCACTTAACATTGCTAATGTCCAGGGGCGAGTTCAGTAAGAGCCCAGGCAGGTCCTCGGACCTACCTTAATTTTCGAATCGTTTAGAAACGATATAGACTTTTTTTCGTAGGACATACCTAAAAAAATTAGAAGGACCTGGCTAAGATAATTGTTTTACAAAACTATAACAAAAGATGGTGCCAGTGCAGTGGTTACTCCCTTCTGTGATGTTATATTTTTTTTATATTCTTTTTTTAACTGTTGCCTGTTGGGTTGTATAATTTACAAAAAATCCTTTATGTTTTCTAAACTTATCTTTTAATATTCTTTAATCATAACAATTATTCTTGTTGAGTAATAGTATTCATATTTCATTTTACCACAAATATGTGACTAAAATTCATAAATACACAATAAAATTATAAACTTAAAAGTTTATCAAGTTTATTAATTATGTTATATGAACCATACATTTTATTTTAAAGTTAGCAAACAACATTGACAATATCATGTTAAGCAAACACGATTTTACTTATATCCATATTTATTATTGTTAAAATTCGTGGAACGTATACGCCTTACATAAACTTATATTAAATATTGTGACTTAACTACTTAAGCATTGTATTGTTTGTTAATCGATACTACTTTTATTTTATGTATATTCGTAGTAATCTTCGACCCGACCCGTTTAACATTTCCGAACCGCTCAATCCATTACTTTTTGTCGTCTAAATTGTTTTAGGACCTACCTTCATTACCATCCTAGACTCGCCACTGCTAATGTCCTTATGCATGATAAATTCTACCAGATGCATTGATTTCGAAGATTCAAACAGAATGACGTCACTTCACACCTCTAAGGACCACGCTCAGACCTAGTTCATTTTTAGCAACTACAGAAGTACAGATTAGCGCACTGACATATAAGATATACAAACACAGTTGTTACCAACTTATCACGAGTTCACAATAAGTCCATTTAACAACAATTACTTCTCAACTCTTTAGCAATTTCACTTAACATTGCAACAGTCGATTTAACAGGATCCTTACAGGATATCTCATGTAGTAACTATTAAGTTTTACTCATCCTGTAACATCTGCTTGAATTCCTACAACCTATATAACTATAACTATATATGTTATATTCAGTGCGATGCACTGAATGATGACGTCACCTATACTCGTTTATTTCACGATAACGCCTTCGGTGACTTAAATAACTCATCATATAACAGGTATAAAATTTGAGTGTATCTAATTATGTAGGTACGATGATTGAGACTTACAACGGCGTTGAAGAGAGTTGATTTGCCGACATTAGGTAGACCGACGATTCCGGCTTTCAAGCTCATGCTAATTTTGGAATTTGAAGAAGAGAAACGCCGGCGGAAGCTGACGGAAAGTGAGGTTTCCGGTAATAAGCAAATTGAAGAGGTTTTGGTTATGAATGAAGATTTCAATGGAAGCGAGACGATATGGTGACATGCTATCCTCGCCATTTCTGCACACACACAAGAGAAGTAAAGGTTTATCTGGAAAATATGAGGGAGAGGTTGGAAAAGGCTTTTGCTGGTTTAACTTTAGAGTAGGGTTTTACATTTTTACCACCAATTTTATACAAATAAAACAAACGAGTTTTGATAAACATATTCCGTAGCTATGTTTAAAACGCTACACTTATCGAAAATAACCGTTTCTACATTTTATAATTGAGACATGCTACATATATAAACGGATTACAAAGAGTAAAATTCAAAATAAGGTGGTTTAGTATTGGACCAATCATATTATAACACTTATTTTTTTCTGTTTATTTTCACCATTCATAAAATGATACCTCGACCTCATTTTATATATAAGTTTTTGAAGTTTTTTATGTTTATCATTTCTCTTTATAATTTTAAAATAAAATATTTTTTATGTTTAACAAAACTTATTATTAAACTAAAGTTTATTTTAAGATGACAAAAGAACAAATGATCAAAGTTTGTTGAGTGACTAGTTAACTTGCATTAGATGTAGTAATTTTATTCTAGTTACGCCTTGAAGATAAGTCTTATATCAAGGTTAAATGATCACCACTAACGCGATCTAATTGTAAGACGTTATGATTCCATCATAAAAATTAGGTGTATTAGTATTAGATAAATATTTTGGATGGTTACGAAAAAGGGTTCAGAAACGATCACATATACGTCTCGGTCAAAGACTCGTCTTTCCCGATTATCCGAACAAGGAAAAATCGTTTATCTGTATAATATAAGTTACTAAGTTACATTGAAAACTTGAAGACATAAAATACCAGTCAAAATAGTCACAACATCAAACACAAAGTTGGCTTATAAGTCAAAATGTCAAAACTCGATTCAGATATAAGCTAGAAACAGACCACCGAATTAAGAGGAACTCATCCCCAACACTATCAGCTGCCCAACTCAAGCATTAAAACAAAGACATCGAATCTAGAGTTTGCTTTGCTAAACAAAATCCATGAACAAGAATAAAGATTCCCAAATTAAGAGCAAACCAAATAGTCTCATACACCCATTTAACGATGATTCAGAATCAATCGAGTCAGTAGTTGTTTTTCCAGCAAAACTCATGGCAAACAGATGAGTCAGATAACAAACTCATGACAATGCAGCATGAAAAGGTTGTGTATGGAATCCTCCTGTATTCAAGGAAAATAAATCATAAAAGTCATGGATAATACACAAATTGCTGACAACTGTAAATCTAAATGATCCTTAATAAAATCCACATACATCAGTCAAAAATTTGATAAAACGAATAGTGAATTCCTCAGTTCCTTTCCATGGAATCAAAATTAGCCATCAGTCCCTTCTACTACGACCCCTATCATCATATCTTGAGCTACTTTTCACACGATCTCGGTCTTCCCCCCTGCTCCTCTTATGATCAATGTCATCTTCACGTATTTTTCTGTCATCTCTTCTACCGTCCTTATCACTAACCTTTTTCCTATCATCCTCATCTTCATTGTATCTTTTCCTACTGTATGACTCGTCTCTTCTACTATCTCGTCTCCTATCGTCATTACGGCTTCCGTGTCTATCATCCTTACGGCTTCCATGTCTATCATCATTACGGCTTCCATGTCTATCATCATCACGGCCCCCGTCTCTAATATGCCTACTGTTTCTTGAATCCATCTCATCTCTCTTGTAATCTCTTCTTTCCCCTGATGTGTTGCGGTACTTGTCATCACCCCAATGCTCTTTTCTTCTGTCACTCCGTTCATCCACCAAGTCTTTACCTCTGTAATCGTTCGGCTTCAATTCATCTCTAGGCCGATGACTTGCTTTTCTTTGCACCCGATCATCATCCACCTCACTGTCCCGAGATTGCTTCTTTCTTTCTGGACTTGCCCGAGTTTCCTCATCAAACACCATATCATACCCAGAGCTACCATTCCCACCTTTTCTGGCATCGTCCTTTAAGATGTATTTTGGAGGTTGTTTGGCATCGGAGTCCCCAGGACAGTCCCTTGCAATATGATCAATAGAACCACATTTGAAGCAGCCTTTATTACCACCACCACCTACAACAAAAGTAATAACAAATTTTATGGAGTAAGAAACGCAACAAACTGAATATAACAACCCAAGGACTATCAAATATCAACGATTTTTACTTACCTGGTCCACCCTGATTGCCTTTACGCATGTGTTGGTTCCATAGTTTTGAAACACTTTGACTAAAATCGACATGTATTCTCCGATCATCTATTAAAGCGTTATCCATCTGTCACAAAAGATTGCAAGGAAAACTTTAGAAATGACATGTTAATACAAACCACCTGTCATTGTCATGCAAATTGAATTTCGTTAAATGACTTAAGACATGCAATCAAAAAAGAGGATGCAGATATAAAATAGAGAACCATGTGTACCTTGAAGTATGCTTGTTCACAAGCGTCTTTGTCTTCAAACTCTGAAACATAAACAAAAATATCAGGTTCAATAGTCATATAATATTAGAAGAGTCAAAATATAAATTACAATTCCGAGCATAAAGACTCACCAATAAAAGCATAGCACAAGCTGTCTCCAGTTTTGAAGTCACGGATTATTTCAGCTCTGCAAAGTTCATAGATAAAAGGAGTTATTCTTCCAGCATCTATCAATGGGAGATTAAACTATTAAAATATTAAAGCTTCCATGCTTAATAACTTACGATGTCACTGTTCCAAACCGTGAAAAGATGGTATTCAGATCCTCATCCTGTTGTCAGCAAACAAAGGGGATTATGAGAAATGACATTAATAGACAGAGAATCTACAGAAAAAAAAAATGTATAAACACCATATACATTCAACTAAAAACTTACCTCCGTTACTGGGTTTAGTTTGCATACAAAGAGCACGTTATCAGGAGGCTTTATCTCGGCATCAGGAATGTCCCCTATCTGGAATGAAAACATAAACCAAGTGCGAATTAATAATCTTGATAAATACAACTTCCCTCCAACTCAAACTAAGTGGGCTCTTCCGTAAGAAAATAACAAAGTCAAAGGCTCATTTTCTTCACCAATATGGCAGCAAGTATCTTTGTCAAAATGGGGGGGTCAGACGGGTTGGGTTACGGGTCAAAACACGTTTTTTTTTCAAAAATCAAAACAAGTCGGGCTGGATTGACCAGCAAATTTCTTTTTGTCCAGAACTTTAATGCTATTTATAAATAACTAGTGTGTGAAATATGATAATAGTAATACAAATTAAAATATTTCAATAATAGTCTAATTTTCTAATAGAGCGCTTTAGGAGGTATTATGGATTAACCTTCATTTGGCTGATCCTCTTTTTGCTAATTTACTTAAAATTATCTTTTACAGATAAAACAAAATCGTCACCAGCCAATTCATAAGTAAATGAGTCGAGACTATCACTTCTACTTATTAGCAATGATCAATGAAGTTACATATACATACACTTTCAAGCACGACTGCTCTGGAATGTGCTTCTTTAGCACGAAGAACCTCCTCGAGTTCCCCAGCACCTAACTGCTCATCCATGGGCACCCAATCATCTTCAAGCCGCACCTCATCATCAACCTAAATGGATTTATAAGAAATTATACAAGGTTAGAAACTAAAATGACCATATTCTAATGCAAACTGCTTTCACGGTTCATACAAATTAACAAATCAAACAGTTGTCTTTTTTTGGGTAGTTCACAACAATGTCATATCTCAGAACGGGTTATAGATTCTTACTACAATACATAAAAAGAAATAGTTTACCTCATCTTTTGGCTTTCCTTCTGGGGAAGCATCTGGAACTAGCTCGGCAAGTTGGTCAGGATCTGCAAAAGGATCCTCTAGAATATAGGTGTGCTTGATGCTGAAACAAGAAAACATTGATTTCACAAGTTAGTGTAAATAAGAAATAAACGATTATAAATTATTTAACATGAAAGAAAGGGTGATCAGAGGTCAACGAACCGAATGTTCTTAAGAGGTTTGTTTTTGTCATCGACAAACGCTTCATTTATCCTAGCAAGAGTCTCCAGCCCTTCTGCCACCTCACCAAACACCTACAAAAATATTAATAACATAAAGCAACATAAGAGACTACCAATCAACTGATAACCAAACGGGTGTATGGTAAACAAAAAAACTCACTGTTTTCTTGCCATCGAGGTAGTCAAGATCATCTCGCAACGTAATGTAAAACTGAAAAAACACACAAAGTAAGAGTGAGAATACAAATTGGATAAGTGATAAAAGAAACAGAGTTGAGGTCAAAGTTCAGATTTAAAAACAAAAACATGAGGAAAATAACCACATTCCTATAAAAGGCACACTAGAAGCAAAGTTTCCTACAATCTAAATTCGAATAAAAACATACCATTTTTTAGTTGAAAATGATACTTTCTTCACAATAAGAAAATGGGACCAACACATTGTGTTTTTGATTTTTTTTTTTCTACCAAAAATACTAAAAGAATGACAAAATACCTGAGAAGCATTAAGATTCTCTCCTGCATTAGCCATGGCAACCGTACCCATCTTTGAATGTTTCAAATCCAAATGAATCTCATCAGCAAAAAACCGAGCCTGATCACCATACAAAAATCTGAAAAGGCAATGCAGTCAAATTTTAAATTATACCATTAATTGTAATTTATTAATCACTTACTAAACTTCCTCTTCAAATGGAATAAAATCTCGTTTTATAAAAAAAGTTTCATATTCGGGCCACCACAACCTTTTTAACTATTTGAGCTATAACACACAAGTTCGCGCCAAGCTATGGAAAAGATATTCAAATTCACACTCAATCATAAATTTACTAACGAACTTTTCAAGCCAAAAACCTCCATCCTATTCATGTCAAAACTATGCTCGAATTCAAGTATGGTTTTGTTAGCACAGATAGATATGAATTATGAACAGACTGGAAAATCTAGCTTAAGTATGTCCTCTTTCCATATTTTAAATTTAATATATAACTTGGTATCTGTCTATATTATAAAGCATTTAGGTCTTCACTTAAAAACATCTTAAATTTAAAGTTTTAGTTTAGGTTGTCCAATTCTGGGGTCCATTACTCTATGGCGTCCAACGCTACTTTGATCATGATCAGAGTATATATGAAAAGTTTGGTCAGATAATGCAGTCCAATGTTAATTTGCAGAAACTATAACTATTTAACTAGTTAATTAGTTTCTAAATTTCAGCTGCGAGTGAAATAAGATTTTAAATTTTTACATTTTCATTATTTCATATTCAAGCGAAAACAAGCATTTTGACTATTCGGCCTACAATTGAAAAGGTAATCAAATTCACTCAATTTTAAATTTGCTCATGACCTTTACCATGAACCACTAACTTCAACCTAAACTTATCAAAATTTTGCTCGAACTCAAGCATAGCACCATTAGCACAGATAAACATGAACAAGAATATCATCTTTCAATAATTTTAGAACTAACAATCTAACATATTTATCTACATCTATATTAATTATAAAGCATTTACGTTCTTCACTTCAAAACCTCTCAAGTTTTAAAATTTTAATCTAGCTTATCCAACTCTACTATCCATTTACTCTATAAAGTCCAATGCAAATTTAAGCACGATCCGATTATATACAAAAAGTGACGAAATAACTTTCCGCTACACAGCGCGTATAACTTCTATTACAGCAATTCTAACTTTACGCTATTTAACAATTACTCTATTCAGTTTATGTGTGAATACAATTTATTCACTTTGAAACCTCATAACAATAAAAGTTTTAGTCTAGGTTATCCAACACTATTGTCCACTTACTCTATAAAGTCCAATGCTATTTTAATCATAATCCAATCATATACAAAAGTAACAAAATTACTCGCCACAGCATAACGCGTGTAAACTGTTAGTACACACCTAAATACATGTTCATGCCTATTACATCAGTTCAGCTCTATATACTATCTAACACCTTTTCAACGAGTAATACGTATTCAAAACAATAATTTAAACCGAATACAATTTAATCGCTTACTTGTAAATAGAATCGCCACCGGAACCGGTTCCGGTAGGATCACCGGTCTGCGCAGTGAAATCCTTTTGAACTGTGTGAAACAAACAGCCATTATAATACTTAATCCTGCATAAACAAATTTATAATTAGTGTTCAAAAAATGAAATTGAGAAATTAGGGTTTATAACTTACTTGCAGAGTTTTAAGAAATTCTTGCAGGTGAGAGGACAACGATCTGTATGTAAATCGATTACGATATCGCCTACACTTGTCACTAACAGAATCGACATTTTCGCTGCTTTTCCGATACCTCAAGCTCTCGTTTCTTTTTTTTCAAATAAAAGTTTAACCATTTATTTTATTTTAATATAATAGCTCTCGCTACAAAACTTTTAAAGATATTTTCATTACTATTAGTTCCACAAAAAGACATCATATTAACCATTTATTTTATTTTAATATAATAGCTAGGATTAAACCAAAATTTATTTTTATATTTTAAGTTACAAACCGTTAATTGTTTGACGAAACAAATTACACCATTGCGATCGTTTCATTTTTATCTTTGATTTGAACACTTGTATTAGGAAGTAAGTTATTTTTTATTTGATCGGATATGGATTTCCCATACCAAGTTTTATTGAAAAGTAACATATTTTTTTTGGTCGATTGCCCCATAAAATATTCATTTTAAAAAAACGAAAATGTAACCTTATACGGGTCATAAACTTTTTCCAAACTGATTCACACACGCATCCAATCCGTTTAAGTTATTACTAGCGACGCGGATGTGCTATCAGTTGGTAAAAAAAAAAAAAAAAAAAAAAAATCATTTTATAATTTTACACTTTAGTATCTTACACGTGGGCAATAACTTTCAACCAACAAGAAAAGATTCCGAACTGACTGAAACTAGTTCGTTATGTTTGTTAGTTGTTACTATAAAAACAATAATCGCGCTCCCATTTTATTCAAAACAAGCAAAAGTTCGTGAAAATATACAAAAGAGTCGAAAACCCGAAAAGTAATCATCATCATCGTCATCGAAGCAGGTTGCAGAGATGAATCACGATTTGAACCGCTTCTTCACTCTCAATGCCCAGTTCCGTAATGCTATGCGTCCTTGTTACAGGTTTCTTGATTTCTTCAACATTTTCACTCGAGTTTCCTATTAGCTTTATGAATTTATGTATGCTGCATTGTCATACGAAATGAAATGTTTTGAATCGCAGAAACGAAGAGGGAAAATTGATATGGTGTTGTACAAATGTTGACACAATGACACAAGTTGTTCACACGATTGATGCGATTCTTGATTGTATATCTATTGATATATCACAACACCATTTAGTAAAGGTAATTACACATTACTGCCGTTATATCTAAGTTGAGAACTAGACGTGGAAAATGGGTGGGTTTGGTGGGTTGTGAAACGGGTCAGAACCAGTAAGTTTTTTAGTACTTGTTGGAAGCGGATTTTCTTTTATCGAAATTTATACAATTTGGGCACCTTTTGACCCGTTTCATATCAGCTAAGTTTTATCAATTTACAATTTGACTAGTTAGAGAAAATGGGTTGAAATTGGCGCCACAATAAAGAATTGTCGAACCATTTTTGGGTAAAACGTTCAGTTTAGTTTGGTGTTAATCTCAATCTTTACTATTCGCCAACACATTATTCGTAATTTTGTTAAGACTAAAGATTCCGTTATAGAAATTTGATTATCAGTAAATAAAACGGTCTTTGGTGGGCTGAATTTATTATATAATGTAAGGCTACATTTTTAATGATTTATTTTGAATATCAGGGATCAGTTGCTTGTAGTTTTATGACATTGGGAAATATACTTCTTCAAGAAAATGAAGCAGTGGTGAATTTAGCTAAAAATGTGCTCGCAAAAGTGGTTAATAATATACCGACTTCAGTGTTCGAAAATCTGGTGTTGTATATCCTCAATCTGATATCGTCTTCTATTTCTTCATGTCCTGTCCCGAAGATTGTTTCAAGTGCCTATCATTTGAACTTGATTCTGGGAGTTTTAAATCCTGAACGAGAACCACTAGTATGGAAACTCCTGGAAGAAAAGAAAACAGTTGATAATATCATCAACCATATATGTTCTGGTAGAGGTAACCCCGTTAACTTCTTCTCCAGGACGATCCATCTTTTGAGCAGTATACTATGGCGTTGGTCATCTGCTAGATTTCGTGTTTGGAATAATAGCGAGTTGATGGAAGTATTAAAATCTTTCAGCCTTGAGCCTGGTCATTCTTTGAAGGATGTGGTTTTGTACTTGTATTCAACGATAGGTATTTAGATTTCTATTTTTTTCAAGTGTCTTGAATTTTTTTCTGATATTTTTTTTTTCTTTGAAGGATGTGGTTTTGTACTTGTATTCTTTGAAGGATGTGGTTTCTGATATTTTTTTCTGATATTTTTAGACAGTGGAAACCCGACTTTACAATTGATGGTAAATTGCATGGATCGCTTGGACCCTGACTACCTAAAATTGGCCGGATTTAGACTCGCTGAATGTTTTGTGGTATTACTCATCGATTGCCTATCTTTATTTAGTATAAATAGATGTTACAGTATTAGGGATAACATGAAGTAACTATTTTGTGTATATTAAACTTAGGGAAGTGAAAAAGGACGAATAAAAATGATTGAATCTTATTGTGAGCCATTAGTCAAAGCTATCATAGATGGACTAAGAAACTGGAGCATGCTTTCAGAACCTCTGATGCACCGAAACACCCAGAAGGGTGCCGTGCCCGTTCCGAAACGCCCCCAAAACGGAAACTCCCCCGAAACGCGGCCGAAACGTTTCGGTATTTTTGAAACGTTTCCTTGACCGTTTCGATGCAGTTTCGTTGACCGTTTCGAAGTTTTTTGAAGAACGGAAAAACTGTTTTCGAAGGTTGTTTCCTAATGGTGAAGAGCAAGCAAAAGTCTTTAATGAGTATGCAATGTTTTCAATGAAGAGTGGATCTTTCTCTGAGTTATCAAGCATCGAAATGATGGGTACTATGGAACCTATATGTCACGGAGTTAGACTTCTGGACCCATGTGGCACTTAGATCACGGATACTTTGCGATTAAGTAAGCCGAAAAAAGGACTTGGAATAACTTACAAGAACACTTGCAAGGAGGATTGTAAAGCTTTGATGTTTATTAGATCAAAGTAAATTTGATTGATTACAAAATGAGACATGATACATGTATATATAGCCTTCTAGGGAAGGTTCTAGATCTAGAAATATCCTAGTCTAATCTAGAACTAATCTAGATATTACTTACCATCCTAGAATAATCTAGGACAGATCTAGACTACTATTGAAATATCCCTAACATCTAAGAAATATCTAGAACGCTCTAGGGGTTACCCTATAGTTCTCCTGAAGTTTCTAGAATGTTCCACGCATCGAGGAGATCGTTCTAGGCATAATGTGCGCCTCGTAACATATAGCTTGGTGGGTTAACTTTGGTGCTCAAGCTCCTTTTCTCCAGACTTTGGCTTTTAGATTACTTGGACAACCTAGTTCTTCTTCTTGTGCTGAGCGTAATTGGAGTACTTATGCATTTATTCACTCGCTTAGAAGGAACAAGTTGACTACAAGCCGAGTTCAAGACTTGGTTTATATCCATAATAATCTCCGACTTTTGTCAAGGAATCTGGATGATGATGTAAAGACGTGGGATGTGGGTGGAGATGCTTTTGATTTAATGGAAGATGTAGGTTTCTCGGAGTTTGCCGATCTTTCATTAGATGAACCGGAATTGGAAAATGAGTTAATTATTGACAATTAGTTACATTTAGAAGATGTAGTATTTTTGAAGTTGACAATTTACATGAATCTATTTTGGATTTTCTTTAGTATATTTTTATTTTTTGATAGTTTTTAATTGCCGTTCCCGTATCGGGATTTTTTGATTTTTCCCGTTTCCCGTACCCGTATCGTTTCCGTTTCGGGTTCCCGTTTCCGTTTCCGAGCAACATAGTTCAGAACACCCTACAAAAGACCAGATGTCCTTGATTAAGGGTGCTTGTTGTGTGTCCAAGATCATTTGTTGGCCCGGGAAGCATCATGTTTACTTTTGGGAACTAGGAATCGAGACTGTTCTTCTTAAGCTACTCCTACCCGAATCTCATATCAAGCAACTTCCTCTGCAGTTTCTGTCCTTAGATGAACAAATAACCACAACACGAAATGGTTTAAGGGCCAACTTTTTACATGAACTTCAGCCTCATGTGTGGGATATACTTGGAGGGCTTGCAGCACATCGTGCACGAAAGTTGAACGCTCAGATGCTTAACAACGAACTTCACCTTAATATTCTCATCACATGCGCATGGTAATGTTCACGGTCATTTTAATATCTATTTTAACCCAGCAATTATAACAATCTCATTAAGATACTGATATTTTTTTCCGTGTGTTTCATTATGCCTTTTAACAGCATATGCTTTGTGGATTCACTATGTTCAGTCTGTGAGAAATCCCAAAATGATGTAAACGAGCAAGCGTGTAGAGCAGTACTATTGATGATTTATTCACCTTCAACGTACATTAGAACTCAGGTCAAATTCGCATTGTCGGGAATGTGGAACCCAAACGGCAAAGAGTATGTCAATATCTTGTTGAGTACGCTCAAAGAAAAAGCGTCTCATAATCTTCAGGTAATAAAGCTGATAAGCCTAGCATGTTATTCGGGTCTAGCTACATATCGTTTATATGTTAGGGACGATAATGGGATAAATATATTGTTATCTTATATAGAAGAATTGTATAGAAACCGTCACAACACAAAACGTCTACGTATGAATACAAATACAACATCTCATTTTTGGGGACATAACAAAAACATGTGTTGCTATGAATGTGAAGAAGACTGGGTAGGTGACGAATTGGTGTTTTTTGGTTTGTTGGGGCTAGCTGTATTGGTAAACACTTTTCGGTCATGGCCAATAGAGGCCGATATAACAACAATCATGCAGGATATCTGCATCAACTACTCTGCCTCTGGTCCAAGATGGTACGCTGCTTATATTCTTAGCCATCTTGGGGTTTACGGATTTCCATCAAAACTTGGATACAGAATTCGAAATGTACCGAGTAAACCCGAGGATGTAAAAGCTGATGATCTCGTTGTTAGAATTCGTTGTAAGCAATTACAGTCTGCTCATGATAATGTCGATAAAGAGGCTTCAAAAAAGTTGTTGGAATATGTCTACAAGGGATATTTGAAATCGGAGAATCAAGAACTTGTGAAGTGCTTGGAAGAATTGGCGAAAAGATATAATCTGCAGGCTTTATCGCAAATGCTTGGTAGAAGTCATCCCATATGGAGAACACCTTTTCCAAGATTTGACCTTACCTCTGCTTGTGAACCAGGAGCGGATGATCTCCTTTTGTCGTAAGAATATTTTTCTCTCATGTTAATAATATCCATCTTTGCTTTTAAATCCCTTTGTTCTATGTTCGAATCATCATCCGAGATCATAAAATAACAGCCTGTTTCATTTCTTCATGGACATTATTCTTGTAGCAAAACGTAAAACTTTTGATGGTTGGAAATGTGAAACGTGCGTTATATCACAGCCACACTTGCATTGCCATAAAGACATTTTGTGTCTAAGTTGTGAACACATTCGTTCTGGAATGCAAGAAAGGTACATGGAAATATAAGTTATTAAATTTTCACTAACTACGGGTTTTGTTACATGTTTAATCACACTTAACTATAGTGATTTGTTGGCAGCTACCCGGCAAGTATAGAAGTTGATATCGGTTGGGAAGCACTCGTTAAACTAGTTAACTGGTTTTATTCTGGTGAGATGGTGCCAAAGCCCAAACATGGTTGTTTATGGCGTAAGTTGGATGAAAACGAGAAAGTAAAACAAATAATTCCGTATGTGGAGCTTTACTCCTTATCAGAAATTTGGTTTCTAGAAGATCTTCAGCAGGAATGTAAAACAGTAATTTCGACGTGCTTGCATATGGTGGATTTGACAGCTGTCGAGCTTGATGTTGATACGGAAGATATATTAACATGTTTTTTTAGAAAGCCTCAATAAGGTGATACATAATATGTGATTTTTTAACAAGTATATGCTATCTGTCATGTTCTGTTACTCGGTGTTCATTCTTTGGACCAGTTTATTGATGTAATAAGAGGTCAAGTACTATGTTTTCGAAGTATAGAGGAACACGATGTGTAAATAAAAATATATTACGAATGAAAATTCCTTTTACCTTAGCGTGTTCTTATTTGACGCTTTTCTTTTCAAAAATCAAACACATTCATAAACTGAACTTTTAATAGTAAAAACAGAATTGTGACTCGAGTAGATTGTCATGCTCCCTGATGATGAGAACATATACTATCTTCTTGACATTACTAAACTTTTGTTAATATACCCTCTCTAGCATAAACATATTATCCAATGTCAATCCATAACTTTAAATAGTTTATTTTCGTGTACAAACAATTCTAGTAACTGTACGAAATGGTTTAAGGGATAACTTTCTTTGACAATCCGTCTTTTCGAGGTATATTTCATTTATCGATTATTTCTCTTTTTATTCGCAATGATTTGGACCCTTGCATTTCGCTTTATTTTACTCACCTTTTATGCATTTGAGTCGGGTTTATGTGTTTTGTTTACTTTGTCTCTCGAGACGGAAGCTTTAGATTCACCTAAGTGCCTAATAGTTAGTATACTCACGTTATTAAAGTAGCGTGTTTACGCCGTAATCGTCGGTTAAGAAGATTATATTTCAAAATTTCATTACAAAGTTAATCCTCTAACTTAATCTATTACACGTTAGTCCTCTAACTAAATCTATTACAAAGTTAGTCCTTTAACGGTAACTAACGGTAAATCTTTTACAAAATTAGTCCTTTTTAACCAAAACTTAACCAAACTCTCAACCAAGCTTTTTTCTTTCATTCTAACCAGAATTGGGTGAGCCATGGGCTATGGAATGGCTCTAGCCATGGTGTGAACTTACTAAAGAGGGTTAGCCATGGGTTAACTTTTGTATTAGTTGACAAAACTTACCCATTTTGGTGTTAATGTCTTGGGAACTTGGATGAGATTTTAGATCTCAATGAATACTCCTTTTTCCCTGACATTCTACTTGTTTTGACCCAAAGAAAACTCCCTTTTATCTCTTTTCTTTATCATCAACAACATAAACAACAAAATCACCCATCTCTCTCTCTAACTCGTTTTCTCTCCATCTCTCTCTACCAAATATCATTTAGAAACCCTCTGGAAGTGAAACAACTCAGAAACTTCAAGCTTTAAAGCCAAAAATCAAGTTTCATCTTCATATTTCGATTTGGAGTCGTTAACGAGCAAATTCGGTTTCGGGACTTTTCACACGTGTTAACCACCCAAAAACCCTTTGTAAGTATGTTATATTAACACCCTTAAAACCCCTTGAATCCATGCTAAGCAATTCTAACAAAAAACACGTTTTTTTTTGGTAATTTTCGACCAGGTCGCGATCTACCCGAGCTGGGCCATTTTTACCCGGTGACGGGGCGGTTTGCTCGGACACAAGACCGAGCTGGGTCACATTTACTCGGTGACGGGGCGTGTTTACTCGGTGACAGGTCGTGTTTACTCGGTAACGGGGCGTGTTACTTTGTGACTTGGCTATTTGCTCGGACACAAGACCGAGCCGGGGCACTTTTACCCGGTGACGGGGCTGTTTGTCCGGACACCATCAGGTCAGTGTCCTAGATAACTCGTTTTTCTACCGTTTCGACTTTCGTTTTCATTTTTCTTTCACCCCGTTGACCCGTTAACCTTCGTTTTTGTTGCGTTATCTACGTTTTCAGGAGCTTTAACTTTTCGGAAACTTTCGGATTTTTCGGAGATCGTGTAGATTTTGCGGAGGACGTCGGTAGTACTCGTTTTTCCTTAAAATCTTAATATCTCGTTTTCTTGACGTAAAATTTATATTTTGAACTCACCATCTTTATCGTAATTAAAAAGCGAAATTATTGGACGTTATTAATGTTGACCATACTCGGCCCATTACGTAAAAATCGGTTAAATATAACGTTAATTATGCCGAAAATAATGTTTAAATGGTTAAAACTATAAAGTAAAACTTTTATAAAATTCTCATAACTTTATATTCTGTAATAAAGTATAAAAATATATAAAAGTGAACTTTTAATATTTATTTGACATTTTTAGCTATTTATTTACACTTATAACGTATTTAAAACGTTAAAACGTTAAATTCAATTTAAAATGCGAAATAAATATAAAATCTTGACATATCAGTTTATGAGACATAAAAATGTATATATTTTTACTAAAATAATTTTATTAAAATTATCGGAACACTTTTCGTAAGTATTATGTACTTTTTGACTAAAAAGACGTTATATAAACACGTTAAAACACATATAAGTATTTTACTATACGTAAAAATAGTAACTATTAACAAATATACGTTTTTGGAGTCAAAAATGTAATCGCTATCATAAACTTAATATTTATTATTATTTTGCTCACTAAACGTATATATTTTTGATAAATATACTTTTCTCAAAAAAATGCGATCGTAATCTCAAATGATGATAAATATTGTAATTGTTTCGTTAGACTCTTTTAAAAATTCTCAAACTATTTTCATTCAAAATATTTTAAACTCTTTAAATTGTCAAAGTTGACTTCCATTTTAAAATCGTTGACTTTCTTTTCAAAATTGTTGACTTTGACTTAATTATGTCAAATCTCTAATTTTGACTTTTCCTTCAAATTGTTGACTTTGACTTTGACCAAGTCAATATCTTTGAGTTTGACCAAGTCAACATCTTTGACTTTGACCAAGTCAACATTTTGACGTTGACTTTGGTCGAACTCAATAAAACTTTGGTAACAGTATTCTTTTCAACTGATGTTCCTGGTAGTCAATCTTCGGCTCGGAATGTTATTCCTTTCTAATAGTCATTATGACATGAAATTATCGATATTTTCCTATCGACGCGGAACATCATCACCTGGATCCGTCATCACGACACGACTTGGAAATCGTTGGAATACTTTAATAAATCTTAAACATTAAACTTAACTGACAAGGCTAAACCGTACTATGTTATTGAGATACTTAGACTATGTTATGTTGTTTTAGGGCACTTAGGCGGCGGAATATTAGTTCCTTATTGATTATTTACCCGATCTCTTGCCGAGCTTATTTTGTGAGTTATTCGTAGCCCCGTTTCTCTTACTATTTTGGGCTGGAAAGCGTATTTGAAATTATATTATGATGTATATCTTGTATGCCTAGTGTATCAGTATCACCTTAGATTAGGATGCTTCTTAGGCTTGGGTAAGCCCCCCTTATACACTTGTTAGCTTTTGCCCACGGTTGCATATATATAGATCTATATGAGTTTGACCCACCCTCATTGCTCGATAGGACGTACCTATGAGTGGATGTTATGGCCTTATGATTGTTTGTTGCCTTTGGTATAGCATCGCCTTAGGTTAGGGGAATTGGTGGTCAGGTTCAGTGTATGTTTAATCTTTGGTATCTATACTCACACTAGGGTTATAAATCAAGATATGCTTTTGAAACTTAATTTGATTATTAAATCTTTTATTGGGTCAACTTTTGTCACACCCCGCTAAAGCGGAAACACGGAATGTGAAGAGCTAGAAGATCATTACACGGGTTATATAAAACATAACGACAATCAAGTCATTAATTAAAAATAAAAAGTGTTTACAAGTTCATAAAACAACCAAGTCATGACATTTTAGTACATCGATACACAAATTTTAAAGTTTCAGTAAAAATTCCCAAAAGAAATGGCCAAGACTTTTCCCAATGAGGTTCTCACACGACCGCCTCGACCCGTCCATGCCATGCACCTCATGCTTACACTAATTTCCTGAAACATAAGATAAAGTGTCAACTACGAAAGTAGTGAGTGAGTTACAGTTTAAATAGTTCGGCAAAAATATAAGTAAAGTATATAAAAGTAGAAGTTTCCAAAAGGAGGTTAGCGGAGAAAAGTCGCTTAAAAATTTATATACTTTTGAAGTTCAAGTAACGGGCGAACCGGTGCCCTAAGTTTGTAAAGACCAAATAGAGTCATATTTAGTCAATTTGTAGTTGCGGAAATCAATCGCTAAAAAGTTCGTAAGTTATGCTTAAGTAACTAATTAGATTTCTTGTATCAACCTCTTGGCATCTATAACTTAAGTCTTCACACTAATCCGATTGTCCAACCGTGAGGCCCCTCTTCCCGCCTCTCCTACGGGAAGTTGTACTAGTTCTTAGTAATATGTACTTAGACTGCCATCTAAGCAAGGAACGGTTCTTTCCTAAGTATCGATACCCATAATTACTATACGGCTATGTAGTTAATATTGTGTAAGTCTAAGTCCAAAAAGTAGTTGGGCACTAAGTAGTTTTGTTTTAAAGAGAGAAAGTCGTCCGTCACTTAAGATCATGTCATAGTTCCATCAAGGGTTGGTCCGTATACAAGCATCAATGATTAGTTTAGTTCAAAAGAGAGCGAGCCAATAAGTTCAAGTAGAGTAAAATGTTTTACGCATAAGAGTTCAAATAGTTCGTACAAAATAGTTCCAAAGTTCAATAAGTTCCAAGTCAAAATGGTTTATAAGTTCAAAAGTCGAAGTTCAACAAGTTCAAAAGTCAAAGTTCAACAAGTTCAAAAGTCAAAGTTCAACAAGTTCAAAAGTCAAAGTTCGATAATTTGCAATTTGATTCATAAAGTTTTCAAATACAATTAATCTTATGTTTCCCCCAAAATTCATGTAAATATATAAGATAAGGGGTTGTAACTCACGGATTGCGAAGAAACGAGAACTCGAAAACTCGGTCGGAATATGAAAGCCGGGAATCACGGATTGCCTATTAATACCAAGATAGTTTAATTAGTTGTTATATTATTATGTTCTTATATAATAATATAGATAAAATTTTATTAAACTTTAAGTGTCAAGGTTAAGTATAGTTAAAATAGTCCGAAAAGGTAATTGTCACGTTTTTGTCCAAAAGTCCGATTTAACGTTTTTGATTATTATGTCTTAAGTGCTTTTGCTCGCTGAAGTGATTTACAATTTCTAAGGAGATTTGGGCAGCGCTTCCGCGCCCAAATTTCATACCCAAAAATTATACAATCACTTCCGCTCACAAATCACCTAAAACGCAATATCATATATATATAATATAGTTCAATATAGTCCAAATAGTCCAATATAAGTCACCATTATCATTAGTTTTATTCATCTCAGTCCCATAATAATATTAGTAAAAGTCCAGAACGTGTACATAAGTTTTAAACGGACAAAACGACGATTTTCGGGGGGAACAGCAGCCCGGTGCGCGGCACCTGTCAAGGGGGTGTTGCGCACCTCCTTGCTGTTCTTCCCCGTTTTGTGATTTCTTTGCTAAAAACGTTTTGTCACTCATAGATTCCAACATGCAATGAGTTTAAACTTATTAAAACATCTTTTTAACAGTTTATAAAGCATTTTTGGTTACAAAACCGTGGATCTAAAGGTTATTTCGGTTAAAAACGTTTTTGACCATAAAAAGTCATAGATTTGTATAAAAACACATTTTCAACCGTTAGATCTTACATGCAATTGATTATTTGTATAAAAACAGTAAAAAGGAAGAAATCTACCGAAGGAAAAGCTCGGATGATGAGTTTTGGTCGGATTTACGCTCCAAAAACCTTTACAAAACTAGTCCTCTTTCGAAATAAATGGCACCCTTTGCTTCTCTTGAGGGTTGGGTCGATTTGTATGGATAAAAGATGGGTTTTGATGGTGAAATGTCTCTGGAAATGATGTTTGTTAGAGGGGGTTTAGAGAGAATCTTGAGAGAGAAGTGTGATATGTGTGTTTTTGTTTATGAAAATGATTTAACAAAATGAATAAAAGAAAAATGGTAGTGTATGGCATTGGTACTGGTTAAAACCAGTAATTATGGTCTGCCAAAAGAGATTGATTGGTTGGAATTGTTACAAAAACGAGGCAAGGACTAAAAATGTAACATTTTTGAATTCTGGCACTAGGTGCTGCGCACCTAAGCATCAGGTGCTGCGCACCTAGCCTAAAATCAGTGTTTTCTGATTTTTCGTTTATACGTTTTTGCTTCGTTGGACCTTTTCGTTAATTGAAAGTTCTTAAGTATAATTTGTTGTGAACTTAGGAAAGTTCATTATATGTTTTCTTGGTATTAGGACTTATAAAATCGATTCCGGGAGTTATTCCGACACTAGTTCCGACAAAGTACAGACTCAACAGTTACGAACTAGAACAAAGCGAACACGACAAAAGAGTAACTAATGTTTTGAACCGATATAGTAATTGAACAAGTACCTGAATTTTTGACGGTTGTCACAACTTTTATTTAATATTGCGAATAATTCACCAACATTGTGTTGATGTCGTTTTAACGCTTTTTCAGGAGTTTGAGGATTTTAGTTGATCATGCCTTGCACATTTTGGGATCATATATTTGTTGTATTTGGAATTCGTTTTGCTTGATGTAATTCCTGTATGATCCGCGTATTGACATTTGTATTGTATTTTGTATTCGACATTCAGTTTACTTTGACTATGTATTGTATTTGTAAACTTTGAGGCATGATTAATATGATTCGATGTTTTGTTTATGGTTGTATGTTGTAATCCTTGACTCTTGATATCTTTAACTGGAACGCTCCGTGTTTCCGCTCTAAGCGGGGTGTGACACTTTCTAATTGTATTTAAGCCTCCAGTGTGAGATATCCTCGGTGGTCGTGCAACACCTTGTACATTAGTGTGAGTTCTGCCATTTCGGATACGAGGAACATATTTCCATACTACATAATTGAATTTCGCCTTTTTAAAAACAAAAGTTTAACAGAACTTGATCCCAAGACTAAGCGATTTTGTTGACACTCGTGTTCATTGCAAACTCCCACGGACGATAGGATGCATCGACATAACCCTTGAATCCTTGATTCCAAGACAGCAAGCTGATGTAGCTTATTTTCTTTAGTAAGAAAAATGGTTTGTCTATAAACATACAAAGTAGATATTTTTTAAAAGCAGTTCCACTTTGTTTGAATTCTTCGACTTCGTCTAATATTAGAAAGGAGAGTTTAACTAATCTTAAGTTTATTCATTGTTGATTCCCATTGGGATCCGTTTTACGACTTCAAATAACTTTGAGAGGTTTGCGAATGAAAGAACCAGATGGTAGGTATGCATCTTATGAACAACTTAGGTCATCTGTAACTCATTAAGCATAATATGTTTTACCGAAAGAGCTAACACGATCAGTTATGCACAACACAGTAAAATTATTTTCAAGAGAGTAAGTATCAAAACAAATACAAGCTAACGTAAAGCATGTTCGGAATTGTCAAAGGTAAAACAATTTTACATACACTCATCATGAGATCGTGTCCATGTATACTTCAAACACGTAGTACCCAAGCTCCAATTACATCAATAAACTGGTACAAAGTATGAACACTGAGTCTGAGCAGTAGGTCAGAACGTATGGTATATACTTGTTAGAAAACTGTAGATTTGTTGAGTTTGTGTAAGGGATGTTCATAGATTGGCGATATATTTATAAAGTCGACGAGCTGCGAAACCAAAGGGATCAACAACCAATTCTGTCACTTTGAGTGCAATGTCTTCTGAATCCAAGCATGTGGATATTACTATTTTGCATTCTTGGTGAAGATCCTTGAGAAGCCAAAAATCTGATAGGCAGTAAAGCTCCACATACGGAATCATTTGTTCAATTTTCTCGTTTTCATCCAAATTACGCCATAAACAACCATATTTAGGCCTTGGCACTATTTCACCAGAATAAAACCAGTTCACTAGTCTAACCAGTGCTTCCCAACCAATATCTGCCTCTATACAATCCATCCCGCTGCAATGAAATGAAAAATCAGAGTGAGTAACCTTTTAAAGAAACCCATTGTTCAGTTAGTGCAAATTTGGTAACGTATATTTCCACGTACCTTTCTTGCATTCCAAAATGAAGCTTAGTTCTAATGTACACACAACTTGGACATAAAATGTCTTTATGAGCATGCAAGTGTGGTTGTGATAAAGAGCAACTTTCACATTTCCAACCGACAAAAGTATTACGTTTTGCTACAAGGACGATGTCCCTGCATAAATGAATAAAAAACGGGCTATTATTTGTGATCTAGGAAGCTGACGCGAATCATGAACAGCGAGAATGCATTATAGAAGCAAAGGATGGATATAACCAATTTGAGAAAGATAATCATACCACAAGTGACGTCTATTTAGTACACGAGTAGAAATAAGGTCAAATTTCGGAAAAGGTGTTCCCCATATGGGACGACTTCGACGACTTCTACCAAGTATTTGCGATAAATCCGATAAGCCATACTTTTTGGCCAATTGATTCAAACTCTTCACAAGCTCTTGATTTTCTGAACTCAAATATCCCGAGTAGACATATTCCAACAACTTCTGCAAAGCCTTTTTATCGACTTTGTCAATACCAAACTGTAATTTCCTACAACGGACTGTAACAACGAGACCATCAACCTTTACTTCCTCGGGGTTTCTTCCGGTTCCAATTCTGTTGCCAATTTTTGATGGAAATCCGTAAACCCCAAAATAGCTAAGAATATAAGCAGCGTACCATCTTGGACCAGAAGCAGAGTTGTTACTGCAGATATCCTGCATAATTGTTTTTAACTGAGGCTCTATAGACTTCCCAAAATAGCTAAGAATATCAGCAGTGTACCATGTACAAAAAAGGCGTATTAACTCAGCTAGCCCCAACAAACTAAAAAACATAAACTCGTCACCTACCCAGTCTTCTTCACATTCATAGCAACACATGTTCTTGTTATGGTCACAAAAATACAATTATGTATTTGTATTCATTCGTAGTGGTTTGATGTTGTGACGGTTTCTATTCAATTCTTCTATATAAGATAACAGTTTCGTAATCCCATCTTCGTCCCTAACATAGATACAATATGTAGGTAGACCTGAATAACAAGCCAAGCCTATCAGCTTAATTACTTGAAGTTTGCGAGACACTGTTTCTTTGAGGGAATTCAGCAAGAATCTGATATATTTTCTGGCATTTGGCACCAGTTTTTTAGTCAATATGGATTTGACCTTAGACACAATGAACTTTGAAGGCGAATAAATCATCAATAGTACTGCTCTACACACTGGCTCATTTACATCATTGATATCGCTCATTTATATGACTATTTATCGCGATATTCATTGTGTTTTGTGTCCCAAACGTAATGGAAAGGCCCGTTTATGCTTATGTTTTGTAAAGTTTTGTGTTAGGATTGAGTTAGGTGTTTTTGGAGCATAAAGAACGAGTTTTGTGGACTTTAACTCGAAATTGGACAAAACAGCCAGGACAGGCGGCGCATTCAGGAGGATTACTCAAAGCATTCAGCACGGTGGCTGGAATGCGCCGCCAGTCAAGCCATAGGCGGCGCATTCGTTGCTTCGACAGTTACTAGCAGTTTTTAATTATTAATCATGGGGAATGAAGAGTCTATTATCACTCCTTAAGAACCAGACGTTGGAAGACGAATTTTATCATCTTTTTATCATTATTTTAGTCTTTTTCATATCATTGAAAGCCTAAAAACAATCTTTGATTCCGTATTTCATCACGAATTGTTATTTCGATTTCGTTTATTGCTTGGAGACTATTTCAGCACTTGTTTGGTATAACTCTATTATCACTTTTATTTCAATTAAATCATGTCTTTTTCATATTTGATTGTTATTGTTACAATTATGAGTAGCTAATTTCATTGTACGTTTGCTTGGATTATGTGATCGTTTATGTGTTAGGTTTTGGGTGTGAAATGAGAATGATGTGTAGAGGTTAATCGGGGATCCGTTTGGGTGAATATCTTAATTATCTTTTTAGAATTGTTTATACTCTTGTTTGGTAATCTAAAAACGGGTATTCGAAAGGAATCCGTAATTTTTACTAAAATAGGAACGAATTAATCGGCCGGTCTTTAGTTGATTATGAGTTTATGATATTCGAAAGGAATCATTAACAACGATTTGAAAAAGTAGATATTAACACAAACGCTAACTACTAAATTAAGAGAAATCGGTTTAGGAGTTAGTAAGCTATTCGAAAGGAAGCTTATAGATTAATTCTCACACATCGGCTTGAAACTTTATGCACAATTACTTGAGGTGTTAACGGTATTCGAAAGGAATCGTTGCATGGTTAGGTAATTGGAGAAATCCGGTATTCGAAAGGAACTTAGGATTTTACATTAGAAGTTTATCGACATTTTCACACCTAAGAAATAACACATATTCGTAAACGGTCCAAGCAAGCGTCTTTTTATCCATATTTGAATCTTAAAGTATTTTTATCGTTAATATAAGCAAGTCTTCATTAAGACTAAAACCAACTTGTTACTTGTTACGTGTTTTTATAAACTAATATTTTTCAACTATAAATAGTCCCTGTGTTCGAACCCGATATTTACTAATACTATTTTGCAATTGACAAGGGTACACTGCCCGTGTCAAAATCTAGTAAAAGTTTATTTTCGGAAAACTAGATTTTTCGCATCAAGTTTTTGGCGCCGCTGCCGGGGACTTGATTTAGTTGAAGTTTTTAGTTTATTGTTTGATTACTTATTTGAATATTTTTCACGGGTAGTTGTTTTGTTTGTGTTGTGATTTTCAGGATTATTGATTGTGGATGTACACGAGATCCCAAGGGAAACAAGTGCAAAGTCCTCTTTCGGATCCGGAAAAACTTTTGAGGAAACGGGGTTTAGGAGCAGCCGCATCGGTTGTTTATAGTGAAAGCGAATCTTCCGAGGAGGAAGTTGAAATTGTTTTTGAAGAAGAGATGGCAGGGAACGGGGAAGATAACGGAAGGCCGATAATAGAAAACAACCCACCCCATCCTTTTGACATACCGATGATCAATAGGAATAGGGTAGTACCACAAACGAATGGGTCAGCCATTGTAGCACCGGAGTTGGGGGTCGATTTTTCCGTTAAAGGGCATCATTTAAAAATGATTCAAGATAGCACTTTTGACGGACATTTCAAGTCCGACCCGCACAAGCATGTGGCACATTATATGGAAGTATGCAAAATGTTCCGATATGGAGCGGGTCAAGAAGAAAGCGTTATGCTGAGTTTGTTTCCATCGTCTCTCACGGGAGAGGCGAAGACGTGGTTTAATGAGTTGGAACCGGGAACAATCGAAACTTGGGAAGATATGAGGGAGATTTTTGTGACGAGATTTTTCCCACCCATTCTGCGTAGGAAGCTATTGAACCAAATCCGCTCGTTTCAACAATGGGATAACGAGACTATCACGGATGCTTGGATTAGGCTTAAGGAGTTGTTGAGGAATTGCCATGGGCATGACTTGGATCGGGATGAGGTTATTGATATATTTTACTATAGTTTGGATAGTCGTTCTCAACACGACTTGGACTTAGCGGGTGGTGGAAGCTTCTTATATAAGTCACCAAATGAGGCACACCGAATGATGGAAGATCAGGTTCAAGCTCGAATTGCTAGGGATCGGGTTACTAGGAATAGGCGAGTTAGAGGAACGGTGAACCAAGTCGAAGAAGGGGGTAGTAGTGGTAGTAATAAGGAAGTAGTGAACGAGATTAAAGCCTTGGGTGATGAAATGAAAAACCGGATGGGTCGTTTGGAAAAGGATGTCCACTTGGTGAAAAACGGTTGCGGGAAATGTGGGGGACCACATTATACGGATGATTGTGAGTCGAAAACCGAAGAAGCCAATTATGCCAACTATGGGTATCAAAACCGAGGAAATAGTGGATATGGAAACCAAAACCGGGGCAATAGAAACGATGAAAGATTTCAACCCAAACAGAAGGAAGAGAATAAATCGAATTTTGAGGAAATGATGACAGAGTTCGTTTTCTCTCAAAAGGCAAATAACGACTTGATGGCTAACTCACTGAAGGGATTCACCGCTAAATGGGAGCAAAGCCAAAGGAACACCCAAGCCAACATGCAGGATTTGGAACGAAAATTCGAAAGGCTAAGTGAGAAATTCTCAAACCGACCAACGGGTCAAGTTCTACCCAACCAAACCCGAGGCAAAACCAAAATAACAACGGGGGATCATCAAGCCAAGGTTCGAAGTATGTACCACCAAATAATCGTGATGAGCATGTTAATGTGGTGGAGACTCGATCAGGACCTAAGTATGGGGGAGTTGGAGAAAAGGGGCTGAATAACAAGAAAAAGCAAAACGGTGCTGAAGAAGGCACGAATGCGCCGCCAGTTGCTGATAGGCGGCGCATTTCCAGCTCCGAGCCGAATGCGTTTTCCCCAACCCAGGAACAGGCGTCGCCTTATGCCCAGAATACCTCGAATGCGCCGCCTGTGGACGATAGGCGCCGCATAGAGCCCGTTGACAGCGATTCGGAGGACGAGGAGGAGATTGAAATGGAGTCAAGGCCCGGGAAGGAACCAATGGTTCCGAGCAAAGAAAAAGAGCTAGAAATCGAAGCAAAGGGGCCATATAAGCCACACATTCCATATCCGCATAGACTTCGAAAAGAAAAGAAAAAAGAGCAATACGGTAAATTCATCGAGTTAATGAAAACTGTTAAGATTAATGTTCCTTTAGTTGATCTTATTGCAGGTATGCCGAATTATGCGAAATTCATGAAGGAACTAGTGAGCGGGAAGGGTGATTACATGGAGAAGATCACCGCGTTTCTAAATGCCGAGTGTTCGGCGATCGTGAAGAGGTCTATCCCACCGAAACTTGAAGACCCAGGAAGTTTTTTGTTGACTTGTACTTTTAATGATACATTTACTTTTAGTGCATTAGCGGATTTAGGGGCAAGCATTAACTTAATACCCAACTCTATTTACACTAAATTGTCTTCAAATGCTTTAACACCAACACGTATGAGTATAAGATTGGCCGATCGATCTTATCAATATCCATTGGGTATTGCCGAAAATATGCTTATACGGGTTGGAGAATTTTTATATCCCGTAGATTTTGTTATTCTCGAAATGGAGGAGGATGAAAAAGTTCCTCTCATTTTGGGTAGACCATTTTTAAACACCGCGGATGCTATCATCCGGGTTAGGGATACCGAAATTTCTTTGGGTTTGGGTGATGAAAGGGCAACATTTTCTCTAAATCAAGCAATGAAACATTCTTATTCTACTGATGAATCTTGTTTTAGAATTGATGTTATAGATGAAGCAGACTATGATCTCGATTGGGAAGGAATTTTGGAAGAAGAAGCGGAAATGGAAATGTTGAATTCCATTAACAAAGAAGAGGCGAATGAAGAGGAGAGCTCAAATGAAGTAAAGGAGTTGGTAGTTAACGACGGGGCGAGGATCAAAACCTCAATTGAAGATCCCCCGAAGGATTTGGAGCTTAAGCAATTACCGGAACATCTAGAGTATGCATTTTTAGATGGTAATTCTAGTCTCCCAATTATTATCTCGTCTTCACTTTTGGAAGACGAGAAAGTTAAATTACTAACGATCCTTAAAAGTCATAAAAAGGCTTTCGCTTGGCGCATTTCTGATATTCCGGGTATAAGTTCTGATTTTTGTAAGCATAAAATCAACTTTTTAGATGATGTAAAACCCGTTGTCCAACGACAACGGAGACTTAACCCGAATATGCAAGATGTGGTCAAAAAGGAAATTGTTAAACTCTTGGATGCAGGTATTATTTACCCGATAGCGGATAGCCCTTGGGTTAGTCCGGTCCATTGTGTGCCCAAGAAGGGAGGAATGACCGTGGTATTGAATGAGAAGAATGAGTTGGTACCCACGAGAACAGTAACGGGATGGAGAGTTTGTATAGATTATAGGAGGTTGAATGAGGCGACACGAAAGGATCATTTTCCATTGCCGTTTATGGATCAAATGATCGAAAGATTGGCCGAGAACGAGTACTATTGTTTTCTCGATGGTTTTTCGGGGTATTTTCAAATTCCAATTGATCCCGAGGACCAAGAGAAAACAACTTTTACTTGTCCTTTCGGTACTTTCGCTTATAGAAGGATGCCATTTGGGTTGTGTAATGCACCGGGAACATTTCAAAGGTGTATGATGGCGATTTTTCAGAATATGGTAGAGAACTCCATGGAAGTTTTTATGGACGATTTTTCGGTATATGGGAGTTCATTTGATGGATGTTTGGAAAGTTTAGATAAGATGCTAGCACGGTGCGAAGAGACGAATTTGGTGCTTAATTGGGAAAAATGCCATTTTATGGTAAAGGAAGGAATAGTATTGGGGCACAAAATTTCTAAGGCGGGAATTGAGGTTGATAGAGCTAAGATTGAAGTAATAGCAAAGTTACCTCCTCCAACGAACGAGAAATCAGTTAGAAGCTTTCTAGGACACGCGGGGTTTTATAGGCGGTTTATTAAGGACTTTTCAAAGATAACTAGGCCGATGACCCGTTTGCTAGAGAAGGATACAAAGTTCGAATTTTCAGAGGATTGTATGAAGGCTTTTGAATTACTGAAGGAACGGTTGACCAACACACCGATCTTAGTGTCACCAAATTGGGATCTCCCTTTTGAGTTGATGTGTGATGCTAGCAACTTTGCGGTGGGGGTTGTATTGGGTCAACGAATTGACAAACACTTTCGACCCATTTATTTTGCTAGCAAGACTCTTAATGAAGCTCAACAGAATTATACAACTACCGAGAAGGAGTTATTGGCGGTAGTGTTTGCTTTCGATAAGTTTCGGTCATATTTGGTACTTAGTAAAACGGTGGTATTCACGGATCATTCGGCCTTGAAGTTTTTATTTTCGAAATTGGATGCTAAGCCGAGATTGATTAGATGGATATTATTACTTCAAGAGTTTGATGTGGAGATTCAAGATAAGAGGGGTAGAGAAAATGTGGCGGCGGATCATTTGAGCCGTTTGGAGAATCCGAGTCTTGGAGCTTTGAATGAGGAGGACATTCGAGATACCTTTCCGGATGAAAGGTTGGCATTTGTTGGAAAGGCGTTTGGTGAACAGGGCCCTTGGTATGCGGACATAGCCAATTATTTAGCGGGTGGAGTTGTTAGTAGGTTACTTACTTATCAACAACGGAAAAAGCTATTTTCGGATGCCAAGTACTATTTTTGGGAGGAGCCGTTTCTATTTAGGATGTGTGCCGATGGCATGGTGAGGAGGTGTGTTTATGGAGCCGACACGAGAAGGATTCTTGATGAATGTCACCATGGTCCTACGGGGGGACATTATGGTCCATCGGTGACGGGTAAAAAGGTCTTTGATGCGGGTTTCTATTGGCCTACGATTTTTAAGGAGGCACATACCTTGGTGAGGACATGTGACTCGTGTCAAAGGCAAGGTACAATTACTAGAAGAGACGAGATGCCTCAGCAAGGAATTCAAGTGTGTGAAGTTTTTGACATTTGGGGCATAGATTTCATGGGACCATTTAAACCGTCAAATAGGAATGTTTATATTTTGGTGGCGGTGGATTATGTGTCGAAATGGGTCGAGGCGAAGGCGTTACCTACTAATAATGCTAATGTTGTTATTGACTTTTTACGAAGTTTGTTTTGTAGGTTTGGCATGCCCAAGGCGTTGATTAGCGATCGGGGAACCCATTTTGCAAATGCTCAAATGGAGAAAATTCTGAAGCGATATGGAGTTCAACACCGGTTTTCGACTTCCTACCACCCACAAACAAGTGGGCAAGTCGAAAACACTAATCGGGCTATTAAGCGGATTTTAGAAAAGACGGTTCACAACAACCCATCTTTGTGGTCAAAGAAATTAGACGAAGCGTTATGGGCATTTCGGACCGCTTACAAGACACCAATTGGCACCACTCCATTTAAAATGCTATACGGGAAGACGTGTCATTTGCCCATGGAAATTGAACATAAGGCGTATTGGGCGCTCAAGGAGTGTAGCATGGATTTGATAAAAAGTGGTGAAACCCGATTTTTGCAACTTCACGAGTTGGACGAGTTAAGATGGAACGCATATGAAAATTCCGCTCTTTATAAGGCGAGGACTAAGATGGTTCACGATTTGAGAATTAGACGAAAAGAGTTTAAAGAAGGGGACAAGGTGTTGTTATTTCAATCGAAATACAAGTTCAAAGCCCCCAAATTGAAGTCTAAGTGGACGGGTCTGTATTTGGTGAAACGGGTCTTCTCGGGTGGTTATGTCGAATTGGAAACGGATGATGGCGGTTCATTCATTGTTAATGGGCAACGAGTAAAAATCTATCGTGAGGAAGATGAAGAAAACGGAATGACAATGGAGGATGGGTTTCACCCATTCTAAGTGGAGAAGAATACCGAGGAGTCAAGCTAGTGACTCGAGCCAAAAACGAGCGTTTGCGGGAGAAAACCCTGGTTTGTTGTATCTTTTCTTTTAAATTTTCATTTTTCTTTCCGTTATTTGTTATTTGTGCCCGTTTTCGTTTAGGAGTCTTTTGTTTAGTGTATTAGCATTTTTTTTTTTTTTTTTTTTTTTTAAAAAAAAAAAAAAAAAAAAACAAATTAAAAAAAAAAAAAAAAAAAACAAAGGGAAAGGGCGCCGCCAGTACTGGGCACCAACAAAACGCATTCCACTCGGTAGCCGGAATGCGCCGCCAGTCATGCCATAGGCGGCGCATTCAATTAAAACTCAGTTCTTATTATTCCGCTAGTAAACATTCACCACACATTCTCATATCCTTATTTCGACTGGCGGCGAGCTTCCCACACACATACTTCACGAAAATATCAAATTTTTCCACTAATCTTTCCAAAATCGTTCAACTTCACCAATGGGGAAATCGGTATGTCATCTTAACATCTTTTAACCTTTCAATTTGATTTCAATTGTTAATTAGGGTTCTTAGGTTAAGTAATTTTGGGGAAAACTTTAGATTCGGTTAAATTAGGTTTTTATTTGTTAATTAGTTGGTTAATTAGGTTCCCTTTAGTTAATTACTAGTAGTTGTGGTTTTGATTTCATGATTTTGAGTTGATTGCTTACTAGTTCCGATATGTTGCTGTAATCACCACGAATGCGCCGCCAGTCTCTGACAGGAGGCGCATTCCGACCTCAGTTTCATAAAAAAAAAAAAAAAAAAAAAAAAAAAAAATTTTTTTTTTTTTTTTTTTTGTCTTTCGTTTGGTTTGTTACTAACATGCTTGTTCCTTGTTTTGCTTAATGTGTTGTTTGTATAGGGTAAACGCAGAATAGTTGAATCCGATGAATCCGATGAAGAAGAGGTCGTTTATGAAACAAGACGGGTTTACAAAATTAGTACCGAGGCTCGACTTATGAAAACCGAAACATACCCTTGGTTGAAGTGGCCCGGGGCTGATAGGAATAGAATTATTCAATTAAACAATCAATTGGCACTTCTTCAACATAAGAAAGTGGTACCACCCCGATTTTTGGATTGGGAACTTATGAACAAGTTGAAGGTTATGGCCGAGTTGGAATCTTATTTAATCACCAAGGTTACATATGACGCGAATACCTTTATCTTACCTATTTGGAGGAATGCTTTTGAGGTTCGGGAACCGGCGTATAGAGAATGGTGTTTGGAATTTTACGCTAGCATTGAGCTTGATGAATTTCCGGGCAATCCTAATGATTGGTATGCTGCTAAGGTAGTGAAATTCCGACTTGGGGGCCAAGAACACCGGGTCACAGTACAAAAGTTTGGACAGTTGATAGGGCTTTATAGTGAGGAAGAATTGGCAGAAAGGGGCATGTCTCATTATGCTAGCCATGGGAGCTGGTCCTATGAAGATGTTCACGCGGATAGGGATAATATCTGGATGGGGTTGTCGGGGCGACCCCATTACAAGACTACCAGCAAGGCCGTTGACTTGAACGACCCAATGCTCCGCCTGCTCCAAAAGGCACTTTGTCACTCAATTAACCACCGCGCCACTCATCACGACAAAGTGTATAAAGAGGATTTGTGGATGCTTTCTTATTTTGCTAAGAGGACACCTACAGAGTATGTTTATTTACCAATGGCCATAGCTAAATACCTAAGCGAGCAAGGAAAGGGGAGGAAGAACAGTAGTGGAATGTTGTGTGGACATTTCATTACACGGATGGTGAAAAATTTGGGGTTTGATACTACTGCAAGTAGGAGGGGGCTGTCTAAAGCGGTGGATTGGAAATTGATAAACAAAGGGGACTTGAAGTTAGGGCACGCCATGAATAGGGCGGGGAAATTTGCAATACCGGGGGATTGGGATAGTGACGTAGAGCAAGATAGTGAAGAAGAGGAGGAGTCCGATCATGAGGGTGATGCTCCAGAACCAACAGCGCAGGGAGGTTTTATTGCTGGTACATCTTCACAGGGTCCCGTTCCACAGGGTCCAACATCGGGGGGTCACACATCGCCACCACTTGGCCCTTTTGATTTTAACCCCATGATGCATGAGATGTATAGGATTGGGCGCCAGGTGGATGCTACTCGGGAGGACATGTCACATCTTTGCTCGGATTTTCACCAGTACGGGGATTACACACAGTATCACATGGAGCGATACCAGCCCATGTGGGAATATATGACTACTTCCCAGTACCATGTGCAGCATCCCGAGGCAGCGAGTGGGTGGACTGAATACAACCCACCTCCCATGTGGCACCAACCCCCACCTCATGATGAAGAGTGAAAGACGTGAAGAAGCCGTTTGTGGGGCTTAATTGTTTGTTGTTGTACTTTGTGATGTTGAACTATTTCTTTTTCAGTTGTGTCGGGTCGTGTTTGGAACTATTTTATTTTCCGTTGCTTAGGATTTTTATTTTTATGCTAATTAACGTGTTTGTTTGTGTGTTTGTACCTTACCAAGACTGGCATTAAGTTCAGCACGTGCGGAGTCGATTCAGAAATCATGCCACATCCTACGAAACTCGCACGGTTTTATCTTTCTTTCTTTCTTTTATTTTTGTATTTTTTTGTAGTTTTATTTTAATTTCCCTTTTAGTTAGATTTTCTTTTGATGGAACACATTAGGGACAATGTGTTATTCAAGTATGGGGGGTGAGTCGGGAAATTAGTTAGTTTTGTCCCCTATATCCATTACGTTTATTTTAGTCCCATTTGAGTCATTTAGAGTCTAAAAAAAAAAAAAAAAAAAAAAAAAAAAAAAAAAAAAAAAACCGCTTAAATGTAGTTAGGGAAAATGATAGGGGCTTGTATATTTAACTTTATTCCGGTACATTAACGTGAAATTGTTTAGGAACATCTTTAGTTAATAAAATACTTGTAAATAAGAGTTTAGGTTTTCTAATTTTAGTTCCTTAAGTTTCCCTGAAAAATCAAAAAGATAGATAATCACTATATCCTTAGTACCGAGCCCTTTTAGACCTTGCACCCTTTCGGGGGTAGTTGGGGAATCCTAGTATTACCTAAGCCCTTGGAGAATTAGAGGCGAAGAAAAAGGCCATAGGTCTTTCCCGTCAACAAATTTGAACTCATCCTCACTATAACGAAGACTCAAATCCCGTTATATTTGTTCACTTCAAAGAAAACATATAATAATAAATCTATAGTATTTGAAGTGAACGAAAGTGAGAGGCAAGCTAAAAGATGTAGACTAACCAAATAATTCTCAAAAGAAAGAAGTACTCAAATGAAGAAAATGCTTAGTAATATTTTAAGGGTTCCCCCGAAAGTAAGGCGTAAGGGGTCGGCTGTAATGGCTGATCGCTTCAACTACGGTTGGAGAGTGAGGACTAAGGTGTGATTATCTTGAAATATCTAAACTAGGGGAAGAATTAGGAGTTAAAATTGGTAAATTGCGGTTCTTGTTTGTTTAAGTAATTTAGTAGCTTTAGATGTTTGTAGTCGGTTTTACGATCTAGCAATTTCACGCATATCTTTATTTCTAACACCGGAATTTAGTTAAATGTTTGAGCCCGTGATTCCTTAGCTTTTCTTAAGTTGTATGTTTTGTAAACTTATTAGTAGGTTTGAGTCGGATTTGCTTAGGGACAAGCAAATGCTTAAGTATGAGGGGTTTGATATCGCTCATTTATATGACTATTTATCGCGATATTCATTGTGTTTTGTGTCCCAAACGTAATGGAAAGGCCCGTTTATGCTTATGTTTTGTAAAGTTTTGTGTTAGGATTGAGTTAGGTGTTTTTGGAGCATAAAGAACGAGTTTTGTGGACTTTAACTCGAAATTGGACAAAACAGCCAGGACAGGCGGCGCATTCAGGAGGATTACTCAAAGCATTCAGCACGGTGGCTGGAATGCGCCGCCAGTCAAGCCATAGGCGGCGCATTCGTTGCTTCGACAGTTACTAGCAGTTTTTAATTATTAATCATGGGGAATGAAGAGTCTATTATCACTCCTTAAGAACCAGACGTTGGAAGGCGAATTTTATCATCTTTTTATCATTATTTTAGTCTTTTTCATATCATTGAAAGCCTAAAAACAATCTTTGATTCCGTATTTCATCACGAATTGTTATTTCGATTTCGTTTATTGCTTGGAGACTATTTCAGCACTTGTTTGGTATAACTCTATTATCACTTTTATTTCAATTAAATCATGTCTTTTTCATATTTGATTGTTATTGTTACAATTATGAGTAGCTAATTTCATTGTACGTTTGCTTGGATTATGTGATCGTTTATGTGTTAGGTTTTGGGTGTGAAATGAGAATGATGTGTAGAGGTTAATCGGGGATCCGTTTGGGTGAATATCTTAATTATCTTTTTAGAATTGTTTATACTCTTGTTTGGTAATCTAAAAACGGGTATTCGAAAGGAATCCGTAATTTTTACTAAAATAGGAACGAATTAATCGGCCGGTCTTTAGTTGATTATGAGTTTATGATATTCGAAAGGAATCATTAACAACGATTTGAAAAAGTAGATATTAACACAAACGCTAACTACTAAATTAAGAGAAATCGGTTTAGGAGTTAGTAAGCTATTCGAAAGGAAGCTTATAGATTAATTCTCACACATCGGCTTGAAACTTTATGCACAATTACTTGAGGTGTTAACGGTATTCGAAAGGAATCGTTGCATGGTTAGGTAATTGGAGAAATCCGGTATTCGAAAGGAACTTAGGATTTTACATTAGAAGTTTATCGACATTTTCACACCTAAGAAATAACACATATTCGTAAACGGTCCAAGCAAGCGTCTTTTTATCCATATTTGAATCTTAAAGTATTTTTATCGTTAATATAAGCAAGTCTTCATTAAGACTAAAACCAACTTGTTACTTGTTACGTGTTTTTATAATCTAATATTTTTCAACTATAAATAGTCCCTGTGTTCGAACCCGATATTTACTAATACTATTTTGCAATTGACAAGGGTACACTGCCCGTGTCAAAATCTAGTAAAAGTTTATTTTCGGAAAACTAGATTTTTCGCATCAATCATTTTCGCGATTTTCACAGGCCGAACACAGTGAATCCACAAAGCCTATGCTGTTGAACGGCATAATGAAACACACGAAAAAAATGTTAGTAACAGGATTATATAAATTTCGTTCTAAATATAGATATCAAGATGACCAGGAACAGTACCATGCGCAAGCGATGAGAATTTTAAGGTTAAGTTTGCTCTTAATCTTTTTTGCATCGAACTTTTGTGAAATATTTGCTGCAAGCCCTCCAAGAATATCCCACACATGAGGCTTAAGTTCATTTATTGCTCGTGCCATGGTTAATAACTCTTCTGAGGACGGAAACTGCCAAGGAATACGAGAATCGGGTAGGAGTAGCCTAAGAAGAACACTCTCGATTCCTAGTTCCCAAAAAAAAAAATGATGCAGCCCGGGCCAACAAATGATCTTGGACACACAACAAGCACCCTTAATCAACGACATCTGGTCTGCTGTAGGGTTCTCAGAATACAAGCTCCAGTTGCTTAGTTCATTTATGATAGCTTTGACTAATGGCCTAGGATACCATCCAATCATTTTCGTTCGTCCTTCTTCACTTACCTAAGTTTAATGTACACAAAATAGTTACTACTTGTTATGTCTAATACCTAAATAAGAAACAGAACTATGTTAAAAATAGGCGATCGATGAGTAATACCACAAAACATTCAGCGAGTTTAAATCCGGCCAACTTTAGGTTGTCAGGCTTCGAGCCATCCATGCAAGTTACCATCAGTTGTAAAGAGTGGTTTTCACTGTCTAAAAGCTTCTTAGCTCCATTATTACACAAAGCTGCAACCCAATATAACGAGGTCTCGTTAAAATATCATAAAGAAAATCAGACTCTTAGAAAAAGTAAAATTTGAATACCTATTGCTGAATACAACTCCAAAACCGCATCCTTCAAAGAATCATTAGGCTCAAGGCTAAGAGTATATAATACGTTCATCAACTCTCTATTATTCCAAACACGAAATCTAGCAGATGACCAACGCCATAGTATACTGCTCAAAAGATGGATCGTCCTGGAGAAGAAGCTAACGGGGTTACCTCTACCATATGTTGCACGGAAACGGAAACGAGAACCCGAAACGGAAACGATACGGGAACGGGAAACGGGAAAAATCAAAAAATCCCGATACGGGAACGGCATAGAAACGGCAATTAAAAACTATAAAAAAAAAATATATATACTAAAGAAAATCCAAAAAGATTCATGTAAATTGTAAACTTCAAAAATACTACATCTTCTAAATGTAACTAATTGTCAATAATTAACTCATTTTCCAATTCCGGTTCATCTAATGAAAGATCGGCAAACTCCGAGAAACCTACATCTTCCATTAAATCAAAAGCATCTCCACCCACATCCCACGTCTTTACATCATCATCCAGATTCCTTGACAAAAGTCGGAGATTATTATGGATATAAACCAAGTCTTGAGCACGGCTTGTAGTCAACTTGTTCCTTCTAAGCGAGTGAATAAATGCATAAGTACTCCAATTACGCTCAACACAAGAAGAAGAACTAGGTTGTCCAAGTAATCTAAAAGCCAAAGTCTGGAGAAAAGGAGCTTCAGCACCAAAGTTAACCCACCAAGCTATATGTTACGAGGCGCACATTATGCCCGGAACGATCTCCTCGATGCGTGGAACATTCTAGAAACTTCAGGAGAACTATAGGGTAACCCCTAGAGCGTTCTATATATTTCTTAGATGTTAGGGATATTTCAATAGTAGTCTAGATCTGTCCTAGATTATTCTAGGATGGTAAGTAATATCTAGATTAGTTCTAGATTAGACTAGGATATTTCTAGATCTAGAACCTTCCCTAGAAGGCTATATATACATGTATCATGTCTCATTTTGTAATCAATCAAATTTACTTTGATCTAATAAACATCAAAGCTTTACAATCCTTCTTGCAAGTGTTCTTGTAAGTTATTCCAGGTCCTTTTTCGGCTTACTTAATCGCAAAGTATCCGTGATCTAAGTGCCACATGGGTCCAGAAGTCTAACTCCGTGACATATAGGTTCCATAGTACCCATCATTTCGATGCTTGATAACTCAGAAAAAGATCCACTCTTCATTGAAAACATTGCATACTCATTAAAGACTTTTGCTTGCTCTTCACCATTAGGAAACAACCTTCGAAAACAGTTTTTCCGTTCTTCAAAAAACTTCGAAACGGTCAACGAAACTGCATCGAAACGGTCAAGGAAACGTTTCAACAAATCCGAAACTTTTCGGCCGCGTTTCGGGGGCGTTTCCGTTTCGGGGGCGTTTCGGAACGGGCACGGCACCCTTCAGGGTGTTTCGGTGCATCAGAGCCTCTACCAGAACATATATGGTTGATGATATTATCAACTGTTTTCTTTTCTTCCGGAAATTTCCATACTAGAGTCTCTCTTTCAGGATTTAAATAATCTAGAATCCAATTCAGCTTAATGGCGAAGGAAGTAATATCCGAGACAGGACCGGAAGGAAAAGTAGATGATATGAGATTGACTACATCCGACACAAGAGTTTCAAAAACCGAACTCGGTATGTTATTCACCATTTTTGCCATCACATTTGAAGCTAATTTCTCCACTACTTCATTTTCATGTTGAAGTATATTTGTTAATGTCACGAAAATATCAGCAACTGATTCCTGATATTCAAAATAAATCGTTTGAATTAAAAAAAAAAGTTTGCAGGCTTTAATGATAATCAAATTCTTCATAGAGACGACAATTTCAACACATTTTCTCTAACTAGTCAAATGGGTAAACTTATCTAATTTAATATCAAACGGGTCAAAAGATGCCCAAATTGTATCCAAACTGTATAAATTTCAATAAGAAAAAGAAAAAAAAAACGTTCCCAAAAACGTCTGCAGACTTAAAGATTCTGACCCGTTACCCAACCCACTCGACCCACCCACATTCCACCTCTAGTTCTTAACTTATATATAATGAGAATAATATGTAATTACCTTTACTAAACGGTGTTGTGATATATCAATGGATATACAATCAAGAATCGCATCAATCGAGTGAACAACTTGTGTCATTGTGTCAACATTTGTATAACACCATCTCCATTCTTCTTCTTCGTATCTGTGATTCAAACATTCATATTTAATACTTCAATTAGTTCATTTCCTATGACAATGCAGCGTACATAAATTCATGAAAAACAAAATAAAAAGAGTCTAAGAAATCAAGAAACCTGTAACAAGTATCCAGAGCATTACGGAAATTGCTATGGAGAGTGAGGAAGTGGTTTAAATCTTGATTCATGTCTGTTGATGAAGATGATGATTGCATTTTCGGGTTTTCGATTCTAATAGACTGAAGTTCTTTTTGTTAGTTTGATATATGAAGATTTTTGTATAAAATGGGAGTGTAATATTAGTTTTTAAAGAAACGAACTTATAACGAACTAGATTCAGTTAGTTGGGAAAGGAATCTTTTCTTGTCCACGTGTTAAGTAAGATTCTATTATTTTTTTAGCTAAAGTAACATGGTAGTAAATTTAGTAATCTATAAACTTAAGGGGTGTATACTGTAAATGTGAAAATCTTAATTGTACGCGCGGGTAAAAAGCGGGTATGACTGATTTCAAAATGTTATACCCTCTCGAAAGGGCAAAGGCAATCGTGTCAACTAGTAAGGAGAGAAAAAAGGTGATTTCATATGTTCCGATAAGAAGACAATAAGTATGGGTGTATAATAAATAATCTCATTAATTTTTATGGATCGTTTGGATTAGTTTGATAAGGTTTGTATATTAGCTTACATACTTTAAGACCTTCAAGATAAGCCATTACACTAAACAAACGAAACTTATTACATGCGACAATTATATCTCATATACAAGTTCAGAAGTAACGATGTAATGACAAACCTAAATAAAATAAAGATCGACTATTATGACTTAACTCTAAAATACCTTATTTAAATATATGTAAACATGGATTTTGACATCGGACTTACTAAATACATTATTGGGTTGGTCAAAACCATTGGATTTCTTCACAACAATAATTCAATAAACAATAAAGTTCACGTCCCTTTTATATTGTTGAAACAATATCAAACAGAAACAATAAATTTTTATATTAGAAACTCTGAGTTGATCGAATATTAAAATTACATGTATTCAACCCATCAAAGCAAACCGGTTTACTATATCTACATATCTACAACATAAATAAAGGTAGCTTGTGTAATTGCCATCATATATCGAGATGGTACGAGGGCATCAATGACAATGCTTGGATCAAATATGTGGGGTTAAGTTGAGATAAAATTAAGACTTGTGGACATGAGTAAAGGAAAAGTAAATAAATAAAATAAAAAAGTATTAAATTAATATGTGAAATTTTAATACTTTATATTTATATTGATCTAAGATAAAACTTATGTATTAACAACTTGTGACTATAATCATTAAGTTTAACTAGCAATAAATTCGCCGATGCGACGAAACCAAAACTCTTATAAACAATAAAATTATATTAATATATGTTATGTCTTTTCGGTTATGAGATTAATAAATTATAAAAAACACTTTAAATTTAAATTTATGTTTACATTGTATTTAAATATTTAGAAAATAAAAATAAATTTATTTTGAAAAATTTAATAGTTTTTAGAGAAACTTAAGTTAGCAAATTAATAACAACAATATAATTAGGGGTATTCTAGTCATTTTCTTCTTAATTTTTAACATCAAGAAAAATACTTGAAATGCTTTATATATAATATAGAAATAGATATAGATATTTTGTCATGTGATTTTAAACTTCTTACTCTCATGTTTTTATATAAAAAATGTGTTTTTTTAACCAAAACCCAAATAAAAATTTACCGTTTAACCGAACCATTTCTAACCCTAACCAGATGATTACTAATTTCAAATAACCGAATATTAAAGTCAACAGTTTAAAATATATTTAAGATAACCGTCACTAAATACAACACTTTATTCGTCTCAATTTGATTATTTATATCTTTATTAAAGAGAAAATCACAAAAATAATCACTTGAGAATTCAAAAATACCAAAATAATCACCTAATTCGCGCCAATTTTTTCGCGCCACTTTTCATCGCGAAATTGAAAAATAATATAAATGATTGATCATAAATTGGCGCGAGAAAAAAGTCGCGAGGACCAAAAAAGTCGCGAGGACGTGGTCAATTTATGACCAGTCATTCATATTATTTTCAATCTCGCGACAAAAAAAATGGCGTGAGAAAAATGGTGCGAATCAGATGATTATTTTGGTATTTTTGAATTCTGAGGTGATTATTTTTGTGATTTTCTCTTTATTAAATTAATAACTCCTTTAACTTTTAACCGATTAAAAGTTGTTAACAATATGACTAGTGAAAAAAAGTTTCCAATCCGTAGACCTATAACAAACTCACCGGCTATCCGTACACACACAACCGATTTTATGTAACACGAAAAAATCGTCACAGATTCGTCAAATAAATTTGAGCTAACAAAATCAAAAAACAGCTTATAATCGATTAAAAAAAAAATCTAAAAAATGCGATTATCATCGTCACCGTCACCGTCACCGAAGCAGGTTACAGAAAACAACCGCGGCTTAAACGGCCGTTTTCTCACTCTCCATAGCCGTCTTTACAATGCTTTAAACCTTGGTTTCAGGTTCGTTGATTTTGAGTAAATATATTAGCTAGGGTTTTTATGTATAGCTTATTAATTATATGTGAATAAATTTGTAACTTAATCACAGAAATGATGTCGAAACTCAACGACACGTTGTTCGGTCCATCGATGCGTTTCTGGATTGTGTATCTAATGATACATCGCATCATCCTTTAGTTAAGGTAGTTATTAACTTATTCTAGACTTACTTATAGAGTTAAATGTGTATATTGACTATTTGAATGTTTAGGAATCGGTTGCTGATATTGTACCGGCTTTAGGAACTACGCTTTTACAAAAAAATGAAGCGGTTATGAAACTAGCTTCAAAGGTGTTTGTTAAAATGGTGAATGTTATACCTAGTTCGATTATTGAACCTCATTTGGTGGAAGTGGTTCATCCTATATCGTCTACTTTGAGTACTTGTCATGTGCCGGTTGTTGTTTCCTGTGCTACTGCTTTGAATTTGATTTTGTCGAGTTTAAGTTTGAGAAACGAGAGACAAGTGTGGAGAGTATTGGAAGAGACGGAGACGATTGGTACTGTTGTTTGTCATATACGGTCTCGTGGGAGTAAACCAGCTGAGTTTGTTTTGGAAACGATTTCACTTTTGAGTAAAATATTGTGGAGATGGCCGAGTGCTAGATTCTGTGTTTGGAATAATGGTGGATTGATGGAAGTATTGAATTCGATTGTACTTGAGCCGCTTCTTTATGTTAAGGCTGCGGTTTTGCAGTTGTATTCGACCATAGGTATTTGAATTTTGTGCTTTAAATGTGTGATTTTCTAAAACGACATTTCTGAGCATTTTCTAATTTTGGGTCCCAGCTTTATGTAGAAATGGAGCTAAGTCGATTCTAGAAAGTGGAAATCCCCCTTTACAACTGATGGTAGAATGCATGGATAGCGTGAACCCTATATACCTACAGTTGGCTGGATTTACACTTGCTGAATGCTTTGCGGTATAATTCATCACCTATATTTTGACGTAATATAGATCATTGTTTTATGTTATATTTTGGCGTAACAGGTACAAACTTTTGTGTGTATCACTTAGGTAAGTGAAGACGGACGATTAAAAATGATCGAATTGTATTGTGAGCCGTTAGTTAAAGCTATCATAAATGGACTGAGAGACTGGAGCTTGAATACAGGAAAGCTTACGAAAGACCAGATGTCGTTGATTAAGGGTGCTTGTTGTGTGTCCAAGATCATATGTTGGCCCGGGAAGCATCATAGTTACTTTTGGAATCTAGGCATTGAGAGTGTTCTTCTTAAGCTACTCCTAGATGATTTTCATATAAAGCAACTTCCCGAGAAATTTCTTTCACTGGAGGAGATGGCAGTATCGCTACAAATTGGTTTAAGGGGTAACTTTCTAAATGTACTTAAGCCTCATGTGTGGGATATTCTCGGAGGTCTTGCAGCACATTGTGCAGAAGATTTTTCTGCAAAGATGATTAAGAATGAATTTCACCTGAACCTCCTCATCACATGTGTGTGGTAATGTTCTTTGTCATCTTTGTGTACATTATTATTATTAGACGATGTGTTTGTTGAGTAACGTGTCAAATTTGTTTAGGTCAGCGGTTGAAATGAGTAAATTTATAATAATATATAGAATGTAGTATGGGGTGTGGTTGGGTTGACCCGTAACTTTTGGGTCTATTTCAAAAATAGTTATAACTACTTAACGCATAAACTCTAATTACTAAAACAGTATTATATAATAATATTCCGAACTTTTGAATGAAATGAATTAGGAGGTCGTGTACACTTTTGGCTACTTTTAACCTGTTTGACCCGTTCGATTCTTTTTACACGTTTGAGATAAAAACGCAACCCATATTGAAGCATTTATAAGTAAATGGTTAAAATTGCCAGCTCGAATTATTAGTATAATATTTAAGACAACTTTTTAAGATATGGTTGTTAGTTTGAGACTCCAACATTTATAAGCATTTGTTTGTTTATGTTTATTAACAGCTTAGGCTTTGTGGATTCGTTGCGTTCAACTCGTCAAAGTTGCCAAACTGACGTAAATCAACCAGTCTGTAGAGCAGTTCTACTGATGATTTACTCCCCTTCCAAGTACATTGCATCCCAAGTCAAACTCGTATTATCGGGAATGTTGAAGCTAAATTCCAAGGAGGATATCAAGTACCTATTGAATTCACTCAATATTACATCATCGGGTGTCAACAATACAATGTCTGATAATCATCAAATAATAAACCTGATAAGCCTGGCATGTTATTCAGGTTTATCTCAATATCGTAGATGTGTTATGAAGAATCAAGGGATAAAGATATTATTATCTTTTATACAAGTATTGTCAAGAAATCATATTCATGCAGAACGGATGAAGACATCACTTCATTATTGTGACCATGACATGAAATTATGTTGCTATGAGTGTGAAGAAGATTGGCAAGGGGATGAAGCGTCTTTGCTCTTTGGTTTATTAGGGTTAGCTGAATTGGTACACCATAGCGGTTCAGTGAAAGGTCATGTTGAATGGTTTAAGTCAAACGAGACTCAAATTATAACCGATGTGCAGGAGATCTGTATTAACTCTCGTGCGTCTGGACCAAGATGGTACGGTGCTTATCTTCTTAGCTATTTTGGGTTTTACGGCTTTCCATCAAAACTTGGTAATAGGATTGGTAAAGTTCTTAGTACAGATGAACATACAAATTTGACGTTGACACTTGCTAACCATGAACACGTAAGTGTTCATGGTGTCATTGTTAGAATTCGATGTCCATCACTCTTGCCACCTGAAGGGAAATCTTCTAGTGGTCAATTTATAAAGAAAGAAGTCCGACTCTCTGCTCATGTTAATCACCAGACATTACTGAAGTTGATGGATTATGTGTATTCGGGTCATTTGTCGACAGGCGAAGACCTTTTGAAGAGATTGAAAACTTTGGCTAAACATTGTAATTTGCAGCCGTTATTTCAATTGCTTTGCAGAAGCCGTCATAAATGGAGAACACCTGTTCCAAACTTTGACCTTACTTCTGCTCTTGGACCAAGCGGTTTCCGTTTTTCGTAAGGATAACTTTTCATGATAAACATATGTCTTATATTCATCGTTACATATAATAGAATTTTAATCAATTTTCTTCCTTACTGCAGGGACATTGTCCTTGAAGCAAACGGTAATACTTTTGACGGTTGGAAGTGTGAAGCGTGCTCTTTATCACAACCACATATGCATGCTCATAAGGCCATTTTATGTGCAAGTTGTGACCACATGCGTGCTTTACTTTGTTCCGGAATGCAAGAAAGGTGCTTAGAGACTGTTTACATTCTCATAGTTATATATATGATATCAATTTTCTGATTTATCGTTCTTCTTTTGCAGTCAGTCGGATAGTATCAAGGTGGATCTTGGTTGGGAAGCGTTGGTTAGACTAGTTAACTGGTTTTATTGTGGTAAACTATTGCCGAAGCCCAAATATGGTTGTATATGGCATAACTTAAACGAACAAGAGAAATTAGATGAAGTGATTCCATATGTGGAGCTTTATTGTCTATCCGATAGTTGGCTTCTCGAAGACATACACAAGGAATGCTCTAGCATAATTGCAACCTGTTTGGATTCAGTTAACATGGCAATCAAATTAATCCAAATCGCTGCTGATTGCTTCCAGTGGGATTTGGTCGAATTAGCTGCCAAATTTATAGCACCATCATTTCATCATCTTCGTAACTCTGGAGAACTTTCTGAACTTGAAGAAGGACTTGTTGAGATAATACGTGTTGCGTCTGTTGCTAGACTCTCTCAACGAGGTCCTCTTATGTGATTTTTTTCTTCTTACCATTTGTTGCATTTAACAAATACATAGAGGTATAATGCGTGATATGTGTAGATAACAATGTTCTTGTAGCCGGGTTTCCCATATAGAGAGGTAATATCGATAGTTTTTATATATTTGATGTTGCTCTCTAAATCTTTAGCAATTTTACAGCAAATACATTATAACTGGAAGATATAAACAGAGTTCCGTAACAAATTTATATTTATTAAGTGATACAAAGGCTAAAACTCTCATTTAGGGCTTCAAGTTATCTTTTTCATAACAAGTGTGGGTCGTGTAACGATCTCATATGACTTTTGAGAAAGTGGTACTAGACCCCGTAAGATGGATAAAACAGCAAAACCGACAAAGATGTAGTAAAAAATCAACAGCTTTATTGATGCTTTTCCGGATCCCATAAGTTCAAATAATATAACAACCTGAAAAGTACGAACACATAAGAATTTTAAAAGATGCTGTTAGTATATAAACTCCGCATGGGCTTCTTGCATAGTAGATGGTCACCATAGATTAGTCGGCTAGCATAGCGGGTCAGAAACCCATGTGAATAAATAAACATTAAAACATGACAAATTTTGAACTCATTTACCAAAGCTGTTAAAAAGTAGAGGCCATACATCAAGCAAGTGATCGGCACCCAAGATTTCTCAGCAACAATACCATACAACGAAACAATGGAGAGAGGCCACGCGAAAAGAAGCTCCATCCAAGCAATGCCAACAAAGAAATGAGGTTTTTCAGATAACAAGTAATTTCCAAATTCGCGGGTGAACCAGTTCTTGAAGCGTATAAGGAAATCTGGGAAGATATTAGAAGGAAGAATGGTTTGAGCATCGAAAAGTGGAACTGCAAACGCGATCACGAGGAAGTAGACGAACAACATTCCGTCAATTAACTTCATCAATTCCCCCATTGCCTATTTTTTGTTTTCAATATCAGCTTCTTTCTTGTTTATGTTTATGTCTAGAAAATAAAAAATGATCATTACTGGAAGTTGTTATTGGTTGATTGGCAATTATACTCATGTTGTTATTGAATGGTAGATATGTAGATATTATGTATGTAACGAGATAAGTCCTAATATTGTATAGACGGGACGGGTTTAAACTTCATGATGTTTAAGTTAGTCCTAATATTGTATAGACGGGACGGGTTTAAACTTCATGATGTTTAAGTTTTGAGAGAGGCTATATAGAGTTGTAAACGGATCAAATAGTTCATCAACCGCTCACATCACCGTTGAGCGGGATGTTTGTGTAGGTAAAATATGTCGTATCCGAAACACTTTTTGATTATAAACGGAACGAATTACAATATATTTACATATAAAATATTATATACAAAGAATTAAAACATACCTTATGTTTGATACCAAATCAATACAAAAGAAAGATACCGAAAAACGGTATAGCCGAGTCCCATGTTTCACACGGTTCCCTTAAAACAAATTCGCCGTCTATACACGTCGTTTGTCTCTCAGGGTACAACGGCTGAAACAGTAGTACTGTCGGACCTGAACCCATATGCCCGAAATCTTGACGAAATTTTCATGTGTTGTGATTTGAATAACAAGGTGTTTTTGAGGAATATCTCGTGTATTGGTATACTCATTTTTTCAATCTTCCAATGAGTCAACAAAACCAATTATGTAATGCAAATTAAAAACCAACATGTTTATGATGATTATTAATTCTCTTAATAATCATGGTTATGTCAAAAACTATAGTTGTTACAAAAACTTTTCATTAATCTAACATAATGACTCAAAGTTATTATGAAATGAATTAATATGAATATGTAACACAATTGGCTTTAATGCATAAAACACACGTTTTTTAGGTTTGATATCTCATTCACCTCATATTAAATTTGGACACATAACTCTTAATATATCATAAATGTATATTATTTGAGCATATTTTATTTGTGACCAAAGTTGTGAAAACTCAATTTCCATCAAGTTTCCAACAATCCCCCACATGAATCGATATCGATCTCATGAATCACACATACGTTCCGACAAAATTTCAACAGATAAATCTTGCACACGATAGGTAGGTGTTACCCTTTGAACCTTCGCTTATGAAATATATTTAGACTACTGGCTCTGAGTAGAACGCGACGTCTTTGAACTCGTCTGTCGTTTGTGTAGACGACATTATACTTCACACAAGATTCTCCCTGACATGGTCAAACCCTCATAGTCATGTTCGTTAAAGGTCCTGAACATTAGTCTGGTTCTGCGAGAGCTCTAGGAATTGTGCCCCAACAATTCCATTCAAAGCGACCCCACTTTTCTCTCGCATAGGTGATTCATTAGAAATCATTAAACTCATATGGTTATATCGTTGAATCATTAAGAGTGTTGAGCTTAGTCTCACACTATTGTCACTATTAGGAATGGACTATGAGGTATAACAAACTCCCGTAAATTGATTTAGGAGGTAGATAAACTACCCCCACATTGACCTCCCTTCATTCATGCAACTAGGTTGTCCTATTGAACCCAGATCTTGGATTCTCCAGTCAACTGGGTTATGTTTCCTTTGCATAAACTTATTCAGTCAAGGGCTTTAGTCCCATTCCACAACTTGATATCCTTTCAACCCCGTGGTTGTCTCCAAAAATTGTTATCCTTTTAACTCTTTAGAGTTAACTGAGATAATCTTATAGGAAACCAGTTGTTCTAGTGGTATTATGATAACAAGGTGTTGATTACCTCCAAGAAGTTTCGAAGCTCGCAAACAATCATCTTGAGGATTCCAACAAAACACCTCATTTTCCTTTAAAGGAACACATCTCCACTTATGCTATTAAAATATTGTATATAAGATTATTAACTATCATTTGAGTATCCTTATCACACTAAAAGATCTCTTTTTCTTTATATACCTTGAACCTCTTACTTTTCTTTTAATTGATTTCCACACGTGAATCAATTGTAGTGATTGCAAATTATAAGATCCGTGTTTGATTATTTGTCCAAATAAAGTTACACGAACGAACATGAATAAACCTCTGAAATTCGTTTTACATCCTTAAGGGCCACATCAAGTATAGGATTAGTCTGTGACTTAAAACAATGGAAAAAAAAATTGTCACTATTCAATTTTTGTCAAAACAATTATAAAATTTAATCTATACTACATATAAAACATTTAAGGTGTTTTTCTTAATGTTGGAAATTAAGAATGAAATGACTAATCTAGCCCTTCATTTTATTCTTGTCAATTCATCTAAATTTAAATTTACAGTTATTTTCTATTTATTAATCTCATGTCCAAACCGACATAACATAGTTTAATAGAATATAATTTTATCGTTTATAAATTTTTTTGTCCCGCTGCATTGCACGAGTTTCGTGGTAGTCTATATAAAACATTTGAGTTGATGAAAATTAAGAAGGGAATGACTTAAATACCGTTCCATTTTATTTTACTAGATAAACACGCATCAATAGAGATGCAAGAACATATATAGCTAGTATATATGTATACTAGATTATTTTCCCGCGATAGCGCGGGTAAATGTAAATAAAAATTGAATCGTAAACTTTATGTTTATAAAAACGTTCTTTTAAATTATTATGAGAATACAATATTATATGTATAATAACAAATATACGTTTATGTTTATACACATAACATCTATACATTTATGTTTATACACATATTAATATTTTATATTAAAGGATTTTAGAACAATAATAATAATGTAAATCATAGTCCAATAAAAGACATGTTTTTATTGTAATAATGGTGAAATTGAAGAGAATGCAATTATGGATTGTAGGATGGTGTAAAATGAAAAAAAAATATTTGCTGACATCATCAATTTCATCTAACGGTTGAAATCAAAGTATATAACTTATCAAATGGACCTTACTTCGCCATGTGGCATTTAAGGTCCATCTTTTATTATATATTAAATAAATATGGGGTTGGCAATGATTCATTCAAAATTATCTATAAAATATATATATATATATATATATAGAAAAGATCAATTAAGACCTATAATTTTATTGAGACAAAAAGACATCATTTTGGCCCTTGATCCCATTTTAATCTAATGATCAAGATTAAAACCAAAACCTATTTTTATTTTATTTTTTTAAATTAATTTATCTCACAAACTGTTGATCGTTAGACGAAACAAAATACACCGTTGCGATCGTCTCGTTTTTATCTTTAATTAGAGCAGTGGTGTTATATACTTTCGACAACTTTTTTTTTTATGGGTATTAAAATTATAACGATAATATCATATATGATATTTACATCATTACGTAAAATTATATAAAAGAGAATTACTATAAAATGTATAAACTACCTAAATTTAGAAAAAAAAATTGAATTTTAACTAGATTTATTTTTTCTCGTTTTTTGACATAAAATGTGATATACTAAAATCACATATGATACTACTATATCATATGTGATATTACTATAAATCATATATGATATGAATATAAATCATATGTGATATATATTAAAATCGCATATGCTAATATTATATCATATGTGATATTACTGTAAATCATATATGATATGAATATAAATCATATGTGATATATATTAAAATCACATATGATAATACTATATCATATGTGATATTAGTGTAAATCATATATGATATAAATATAAATCATATGTGATATATACTAAAATCATATATGATAATACAATATCATATATGATATTACTGTAAATCATATATGATATAAATATAAATCATATATGATATTATGTATGTAAAAATGTTAAAACTTAAAAGACAATAACACACATGATTTTAACTCTAAATATGAATTTTAATACACAACAATGTTATACAATGTATAACCTATATAGACCCAGAAAAAAGTTCGAATTTTGACGACTTTTATTTTTTCGTTTATGGCCAAATGTTGAAATTCGTAAGACAATATCACATATGATTTGAACACTAAATACGAGTTTCGAAACATAGATTTGTTATATTACATACATTCAACTTAAATCAAAAAGAAAAACAAAAAAATAATATGTCAAACTACTGATATCACAAATGATAAAACAGTGATTTGCAATATAAAATTTCAAAACTCGTAAAAAAACCCGAAAATAAATTTCGTCAAAAGTATATCGAGTGGGTGCTCTATAGAAAGAGGAGAAAATGCTCGTTTTAATGGTACAATTTATTCGTTTAATACATTTACCGTTTATGACATAATTAATTTTTTAAACAAAAAAAAATTATGATGGGTTTTTGAAATAAAGAGTTGTGATTGGTCCATTTGGTCTCAAATTTTTTAATAGTCTTTCTTGATCTCAACCCTATATATATATATATATATATATATATATATATATATATATATATATATATATATATATATATATATATATATATATATATATATATATATATATATATATATATATATCTTTAATCTTTAATATATAATAAAAGAGGGGCCTTAAATGCCACATGGCGAATTAAGATCCTTTGGATGAGTTAACTTCTTTGATAGCAGCCGTTAGATCATATTGATGATGTCATCAAAGATTATTTTCATTTTACACCATCTTACAATACATAATTACATTCTCTCTTTCATTCTATCTTTACTAAAATAAAAAACATAACTATAATTTACTTATAGAATCGTTCAATTTGTACTATGATTTAACTTATTATTATTCTAAATCTCGTAATATAAAATATCAAAACATGTGTATAAACTGTGTATAAACGTAAAAATATATATATTATCTTTAATATATAATAAAAGATGGATCTTAACATGTGTATAAACGTAAAACTATATATATTATTATACATATAACATTATTTTTTCATAATAAATTAAAATCTACATAAAAATAAAAATTGTGATTCAATTTTTATTTTTTTCCGCGTTATCGCGGGACTATAATCTAGTATATATATATATATATATATATATATATATATATATATATATATATATATATATATATATATATATATATATATATATATATATATATATATATATATATATATATATATATATATATATATATATAGAGGTGGGTTCAAATAGGAACCACTATATATTTGAGAACCATTAGGAACCAATATTCACCAGTATATATACATATGATATTCACCGGTGTATATATATATATGATATTCACCAGTGTATATTTGATATGATATTCACAAGTGTATATTTAATATGATATTCATCAGTGTATATACACTGGTGAATATCATATATATACACTGGTGAATATTGGTTCCTAATGGTTCCTAATTATTTGCATGGTTCTCATTTGAAACCAACTCTATATATATATATATATATATATATATATATATATATATATATATATATATATATATATATATATATAGAGTTGGTTTCATTTAAGAACCATGTAATTATTTAGGAACCATTAGGAACCATTTTTAGGCAAGGTGGCAATTTTGTAATTAAACTCAAGGTGGCAATTTTGTAATTAAGTCAAAATTGAGAGCCAAATTGGAAATCAATTAAAACCACTTTAAAATCCTAATTAACTTTAAATTAACATATCTAGAGTATAACTAGGTTTTAGGAAAAACTAAATACACCATTAGAACAAGCATTTAATTATCTTTCCAACGAGCACCCACTTGATATACTTTTGACGACTTTTTTTTTTTTTTTTTTTTTTTACAGTGAGTTTCGGTATATACACTAGTGTATATACTAAATATTCACCAGTGTATATACTAATTCACAAAAAACACATTTGAACCATATATACTATACACTAGTGTATACACTATATTCACTAATGTATAGTTATACACTAGTGTATTTATACAGTACAGTAGTGTATTTATACACTAGTGTATACACTATATTCACTAATGTATAGTTATACACTAGTGTATTTATACAATATACACTAGTGTATACACTATATTCACTAATGTATAAGATGTATTCTCTATTGAATACATGGTATTCACTGGTGTATATTGTATATTCACTTGTGTATATTGCGTATTCACTGGTGTATATTGTATATTCACTTGTGTATATATATATATTGTATATTCACTTTTGTATATTGCGTATTCACAATTAAAAGGAAATTAATATAAAGATTCGTATACATTAGTGAATATAGTGTATACACTAGTGTATAGTGTATATGGTTTAGATGTGTTTTTGGTGAATTAGTATATACACTGGTGAATATTTAGTATATACACTAGTGTATATACCGAAACTCACTAAAAAAAAAAAAAAAAAAAAAAGTGGTCAAAAGTATATCAAGTGGGTGCTCGTTGGAAAGATAATTAAATGCTTGTTTTAATGGTGTATTTAGTTTTTCCTAAAACCTAGTTATACTCTAGATATGTTAATTTAAAGTTAATTAGTATTTTAAAGTGGGTTTTAATTGATTTCCAATTTGGGGATTTGACTTAATTACAAAATTGTCACCTTGCCTAAAAATGGTTCCTAATGGTTCCTAAATAATTGATGGTTCCTAAATGAACCCACCTCTATATATATATATATATATATATATATATATATATATATATATATATATATATATATATATATATATATATATATCTAAATCTAAGATTAAAAATGAAAGATTTTTTGTAGACCATTATATTAAAGACGTATTTGTACTTATTATCACTCTATTTTGTAAGAAAAATATATATTTTTCAAATATATTTGTGCATTATTTAGTTTATAGAGGGCAAGTTACAATGACCCTATTAAAAAGACTGACTATATACCTAGGAGAAAAACATATAGGTCAAAAAAATTAATTTCATATAATATGATGTATATTATATATGGTTTTGATCAAGAGAAACAATCCTATAAACCCAGTTTTTAAGTTACTACACGAAAACTTATGATATAATATACAAGTAAATAATGGAGATTAGAAAGAAATCAAATCGACAAAGTTTGTCTTACCGTTAACTATGTGAAACCGGGGAGATTCAAAGCTTGATTTCCATGGACTCCCTCTTGAATATAACGATACACATTATTTTTCGTACTTGAAGAAGTAGTGGGGTTATATTGTTAGTCGTTAAGAGGTGATGGTTGACTTTTAGAAAGTTGTCATGGAATTAACTTTTGATATTTTGCAAATGATTTTAATATATTTATAAATGGTATCAATGATGAGATGAAAGCTGGATCTAAACGGAATTGAAGAAGCGAGGTGGAGTCATGTATATGAATATAAATTGTTGTAAGTGAAAATGAAAGATAAGCAACTTTTAGCAACTTTTAGTTATATTTATAAGAAGGTTAGGAAAAGAGTTAATTACATGGTTCGTCCCTATGGTTTGCATCATTTTCACCCGTCCTCCCTAATAGTTTTTTATTACACCACTGGTACCTAAGTTTGAAATTCGTTGCCTCCAGAGTCCCTAAAATGGACGTGACGTTAAACTGTCCGTTAAGTGCCCTCACGTGTGTCACACGTGAGGGGTAATTTCGTCAATTCAACTTCCTCATAATCGCCCCTCTCGATTCTGATCCCCAACTTCCTCCATACGATCCTAAAAAGAATTTTCTTTCGCCTAGACCTCAATATCTTCGTTACAAACCAAACCCTAGAATCGAAATTTTGTTAAACAGAGAAGGGAATGATGATTGTTATGAAGAAGAAGATGTTACTAGACTCGAAGACAGCTTTAATCTGTCTGATAATTTATCAGATACCGAAGTAGAAGTAGAAGTAGAACAAGAAAATGAAACAGAAGCTGAATCAGACGATTCGGTTTATGGGTCATCTGAGATTTCGTCTGAAATAGTTTTCAAAGAGAAGGAATCTGATTCTGAGGTGAAAATAACATCAAAAGCTAGGCTTTTTACCCGATCAAAGACTGTTTCGTTCATTTTCTTGATTTTCTTAGTAGCCTGTTTTTCGGTTTCTTTTACTGATTTACCACCAATGGATTTGCCACTATATCAAGATATTGGCTTTTCAGAAATTTACCATGAATCTTTAAAGTTTGCTGGATTTTCTAAAGAATCAGTAGATTATTTAGTTGAAAATATTACTCGAATTAAAGCCCATTTAGGTATTCCAAAGCCCATTAAGGTATTCCACTGTCAAATAACCATTAAACTCAGCAACTTCCAATTCTTTGAAAAAAGCATTAAAGCTTGAAATTTTGACTTCTTGTTGCTTCAACCACGTCTTCAACATTTCGATTTTTTGTTGGTGATTCATCTTCTTTAATTTCAAGATTTCGATTTATTGATCAACAAAAAATTGTGATTTGAGATTTGGATTTTGAATTTGGGTTTTAATTGTGATTTGAGATTTGGATTTTGAATCTGGGTTTTTATTTAGTTGAATCTGGCTTTTAATTTGGGTTTTGATTTTGGGGTTTTGGGATTTTTGGATATGAATATTAAAAATTGGAGAAGATGATAGGTAAAAAGACGAAATTACCCCTCACGTGTGACACACGTGAGGGCACTTAACGGACAGTTTAACGTCACGTCCATTTTAGGGACTTTGGAGGCAACGATTTCCAAACTTAGGTACCAGTGGTGTAATAAAAAACTATTAGGGAGGACGGGTGAAAATGGTGCAACCCATAGGGACGAACCATGTAATTAACTCTTAGGAAAATTAAGTGATTTTACTAGAGTCAATACATGATATTTATGACAATTATATACCAAAACGGTTTTGCACTAATATGTATGGTTGGACACAAAGCTTCAAATTCGACTAGACCGTTTTTGTTGAATTTATATTCTTTCACGTTTAGGTCATGTTATCTTATAAACATACGTTCTACAATTTATATGACTCATTTCATTTTAATAAATAAGGTATACTTTTTTATTCTTTTATAAAAAGTAACATTCAAACATGACTCGTAAAGAATAAGGAACGGGTAGTGATGGGATACGACGTGACGTGGCGATCATTGACGGAAAGCGTCCTACACAAGTGGTTTTGTGACGGTGGTCGTCATGGGATTCGACAACCTCGTGCCGGTTTGTCGCGGAGGTTTATATATTATTTAACTTAATTTTATTTTTATTAATTTTTATAGTATATTACCCGCGCGTTGCAGCGGAGAATAGAAAAGTATATTTTATAAAATTACATTAAGAAAGATGATTACGAAAACTAAATATATAGAATGATAAAAATGAAAAAAAAAATAGAAAAATAATTAAAATTATGATCATAACTGAAAAGTAAAAATACAAAATTCATTCAAAAGAATTCTTTAGCACATGCAATAGAGTGAAGTTGGAAGGTTCAATGAACTACGCAAAGGGCAAATCCTGGGCCTAACATTAAATTTTGAAACACATGTAATTTATTCATCACGTAAAACTTTTAGATAAACAACATTTGAGGTGTATACTTTTCCCGCTTATAATCTTTTGCAACTTCACTAATACATTTGTATTTCCATATGTTATCTCTCTTGACATATAGATGTTCCTCAGAGATTAGGTTACGTACTTATGTGTAATAATCAATGGAACATTGTTCATGGTGTAAACATTGTTACTCGGAGTAGTGTTGTTGGGGCAAACTTTGCTTTGAGCATTGTTTATTGGAGTATGTTCTGGCTTTGTGCATTGGTGTTATTGCTTTTAGAGTTTATTTTGAATAACGCTATGTTTGGGTCAATCCATATAACTTGTTTGGGTCTTTTGAAATGAACAAATCTTGTTTTCAACTTGAATTGTTATAGTTCCTACCTATAGGTGGCGAGTGAACACCCTCATTGCCATTTACAAAACAAATTGAATATGCGAACCTTTGCAGTTAGACCAATAGATTAAAAAAGAAAATCATCAAATTGATATTGAAATATATATAACCTTTTGTCGAACTACTCACAAACTATCTTGTTGAAACTTTTTCTCAGTTTGTAGAAACATGAGTTACTACAACTTTGCAATTTTCGGAAAACATCTATTGGCTGCACGAAAAAAAGTGTAAAAAATAATAGAGAAACACTCATAACAATAAATGATCTTTTCACAATCAAACCAAAATCTTCAAACTTATTAATCAACATTGAATTTAAATTATATTATTATAAAAAGTAAAAAAGAGAAAAAAACCCAAAAAAAAAAACAAAAAAAAAAACTAGGTATCATTTCAAGTTAAACCTCTTTCGACTTCCCATACTCTATCAAGCTTTATTAGTTTTTGTAAAGTTTGTAATTAAACTTGTTTATAAATTTGACCCAAACATTTGTCCCACTTTGTTTAAAAATAAATCTTGTTAATAATGACACGGACTCACATAAGAGTTTTGGATTCAAATCATAAATTCTTTAATCAATATATCAATATCGTTATTAACAAAACACAAAAGTAGTTTTATTATACGAAAATGACTAATAGATATTGAACTACTATAGTTATTGTTATTGTGGTAATTAAAAATATATATAATTCTACATGCTTAAACTATTTTTTTTTTTTTAATATATATGGTTAGAATTTTAGTAACTAACATTAATTGTAATAAGATGTTTTAGATGATTATGTGTTGTTAATGGTATAAAGGGTTAAAATTTAAGAAATTAAGAGTGTGAGGGAAATACTTTATAATATAGTAAAGTTTATTAATTTGTCAATCCAATTTTTCCTAACAATCATTAAAGTTTTTAAAATAGATATTAATTTTCTAAATGTATAAATTCAATTTAACACATAAATTTAAATTTAGAGTGATATATATATATATATATATATATATATATATATTAATCTTATAGCCGAAACAACATAACGTATATTAATATAATTTATTCGTTCATAAGTTTTTTTGTCATGCTACATTGTGCGGGTTTTATGATAATAATAATAATAATAATAATAATAATAATAATAATAATAATAATAAGAGTAAATTACATAGATCGTCCCTAAGGTTTATATCAAATTACGGTTTTTGTCCCTAAGTTTAAAAAGTTGCATGGTATGTCCCAAAGTTTAGAGTAATTACGGATTTCGTCCCTAATTTGGACGTCCGTTAATTTCACCGTTAGGATTCCCTCACGTGTTAAACACGTGAGGGGTATTTTGGTCATTTCACAGTCTTCTTCTAACTTCATCTTTTTCACAAACCTCTAAACCTCCATTTCACAACAACCCTAATAAAACCCAATTCTTCAATTCCCACTTTTTCAACCCAAATTCACAACAATTTAATATACAGAATGTTAAAATTACAACTAATTGATACAGAGCAACCCTATAAAATCCCCAATCCGTTCCCCAAATCAAATAGGAATTCAACTTTCAACAAACAGACCCACCTCCCCACTACCAGCATCACTGACAAGTGAAGATCGAGAGATGCTCCGGGACGTAAACAAAAGAAAATTGACTCCTGGAATCAGCAAAAGTCAAGAATTCGACATACGGAGCAGCAGGTTAGGTCGCCGCCATTTAGGTTTGATAATTTAGGGATTTTGTAATTGAAACCCTAATTTAATCAGTATGAAGCTGATTACGGCGGCGAGTGGTGGCGGCGCCGGATTTTGATTTTGATTATAATCTGATTACGGCGGCGAGTGGTGGCGGGTGCTGGAATTGCAGCGGCTTGGTGGCGGTTTCGACGTTTGATCGGAGAGAGAGGATTAGGAAGGAGATGAGAGTGAAGATTAGGAGGTGGTGGTTGGTGGTGAAGATTGTGGTGGTTTGTTTTAAGATTGTGGTGGTTTGTTTTAAGGTATGGTGGTGTATATGGGATCTGAATTTCGGGATAGAAAATGAAAATGAAATATGGTCGATTCATAAATATTTTTATGATAAATTTTTGAGTAAATTACATATATCGTCCCTAATATAAATGAAAATGGCGAAAAGACCAAAATACCCCTCACGTGTTTAACACGTGAGGGAATTCTAACGGTGAAATTAACGGACGTCCAAATTAGGGACGAAATCCGTAATTACTCTAAACTTTGGGACATACCATGCAACTTTTTAAACTTAGGGACAAAAACCATAATTTAATAATAATAACAAAAGATAAAAAACTGTTAGTTAAGTTAGACATAGCAGAAAAAGAAACCTAAAACTAAATATAACCAAAAACCCCATAAACCCTTGTCATACCTATAAATTCGCCGCCGCCGGAGCACTCTTTCCGTCCATAATTTTAACGGCAACAAATTTGAAGGTATCTATTTTTAATGATATTTATTTTGTTATTATTAGGGTTTTGGCCTTAAAGATAGAGAGGCTGTGAATCATTATATCTACACTTTTTGCTTTTAGGTTCGATTTCTACGTGTTACGAGCTTATCGAGTTGAGCTTACGTAATATTCGATTTAATTCTAGTTACATTTGAAATCATTTTGGTTTGCTATAGATTGTTTTGGATTGCTTATTAGCAAAATGACATAGTAACTGTTATTATACTTTTATAACCTTTTAATTCTAGGACATAAACGACACCCGCTTACGTTCCGTTGATGAATCATTTTGTCAACATATATTGTTCATTGTACTGGCAAAGTTAAACTTATTTTCATTATTTTGTGAACTGCTAGCGGCCATAGAACATTGCTCGTGAATGACGTAATCATCACACCAGTTAATGGTCGAACACAAAGGTGCACGACTTGCTAAGCAAAGGAAATTCTGTAGTCTCGTTGGACAAACTATTATAATAAAAGATTAAAAGAAAAGACTCAATAGGGGGATTACTTGATTAGTTTCTAATTGGATTTACCTGTTTTAAGTTCGTTTTATCGTTCAATAAATATTTTAGTAAACTAGAGTTATTGTGAATATTAACTTTTCTATCACCACAGGAACTCATTATATAGAGAGATGATAAGAGGAGGAAAAAGCTTCGTGTCTTCACCACCAGCATTCTCAAACGATGCAAAGAAACTTTTGGTTTGCACTGGAAACATAGTTTCCATTTTCAGCACCACCACTGGATTACAGGTCCTTTCATTAGTCATTACCATTTTCTATCAACGTTTTTACAATGTATTTCCAAAAACATTTATTTTTCTAACAACTAACTCACGAGTCACGACCACACATTATTCTCATTATTCAATAATATACAATATACAGGTTACGGAGTTGGAAGGTCACACGGCGCTAGTGACATCTGTAACCGTTGTACCGGCAACCACACCTGCAAGCAGGATTTTATGTAATTGCTGGACCACTTCGCTTGACGGTACTATAAAATATTGGGATTTTTCTGTACCTGAAATGGTGAAAAGTATAAATATTCAGTTTCCTGTTTATTCAATGGTATTTTACTTTGTTTATTTATGTTTATTGTTTACAATTGTTAATGTTAATCATGTAATGTATAATTTAACCTATTTAATCGTGTATTGTAGGTGATTCCATCGTTACTTGCTCAAAAGTCGGAGAATAATGAGAATTCATCTGATATTTATGCTTATATCTCCGTGGAAGATAAAAAAAGTGAAAAGAATAAGCACAGAAAAGAATTAAGTGGGCAGATTTTGAAGTGTAATTTGACCAAGTCTCGCTTGGTTCGTGGAGTCACATTGTCTGAGGTAGGCCCCACACTATAAATATGATATTTATTTTCTGTAACGATACACGTTTTTATATATGTTTGTAACTTTTACAGAGTGAAAAACCAGAGAACATAACCATCTCTTCAAATGGAAAGTACTTTGGCATTCATGAAAACCGCAAGATTCGTATATGGGAAGTACCTGCAAAAGACTTGAAGAACATTAGTCACCGGAAACTAAAACTTTCACACACCAAGAAGGTTTCATGTCTTGCTTTTCATCCAACGGAGAGGATTGTGGCAGCTGGTGATGTGACTGGGAGAATTTTAATTTGGCGAGGTTTTGGTGATCGTACATTTTCTGGTGAAAGTGGAAATCTGTTGAAAGATGAAGAAGACAAACCTGGTGTTAGGGGTAATGGTGATGCGGATTCTTGCACCACTTGGCATTGGCATTCTGCAGAAGTTAAAGTCTTATTCTTCTCTTCAGATGGGGCGTATTTGTATTCAGGTAACGAAAAATTTGCTTTGTTTATTTGTCAATTTTGTTATTGTTATACACTCGTTTTAATGTAAGTATTTAAATCATAGGTGGAAAAGAAGGCGTTCTTGTAGTATGGCAGTTGGACACTGGAAAGAAGAAGTTCTTACCCAGAATTGGGACTCCGCTTCTTAATTTTACAAGTTCTGCGGACCCTTCTCTTTCATCTGTAAGATTTTTTTTTTGTTGCAAGGAAACGAAACTAGTAATCTTGTTTTCCGCTCTGAACTCTGTCTCATTTATGTTACTTTCAGATATCTTGTGCAGATAATCGGATTCATATTTTGAAAACACCATCAATGGATATTTTGAAGTCGATTTCTGGAATCAAGGTTACAATCAATCAGTTATCTATTTTCTTTTCCATAACAAACTTTTAACTCGTTTAGAAGTTAATTTCTGCTTCTGTATTTTCAGCTTCCTTCTCCAGTTCCAGAGATGTTCAATGGTGCATGTAACGATTTTGTGTTTGACCAAACTTCGGGATTAGTTGCTGTTCGTACAGAGAATTACTGTATCCAGTTCTACAGCTTGTTTAATGATCGTGAGATATCAGAGGTTCAAGTGTGTGAAAGAAATCACCAACCAAGTGATGATGTCACGGTAATACATATTTTAGGCTTTTATACTTCAGTAATTTTTAATAATGGAAAACATCATTCATTATCGTCACATCTATCATTAGTAATGAATTACGCATTTACGCTTACTAAAATATAATATATTTGAACTTATTGCAGATGATTTTGAATCTAGTTGCACTTTCATTTGAAGGATCCGTCATGTGTACTGTTGAAACCCGAATGGCTGAAGAAGGAATTGGTGGATTTGTAACCCTCAAGTTTTGGGAACGTGGGTCACAAAACAATGATTTTAGTTTATCCACCGTTATATATGAGCCCCACAGGTTTGTTTCTTTTTTATACCACTCAAACGTTACAATTTCTTTCATTGCGCTTTTTTCTTATATTGGCTTATGATGTTAAACAGGGATGCTGGTGTTGCTGCGGTTGCTTTCCATCCTACTCGTGGCATGGCTGTCAGTGCTTCTTATGGTGGTGACTTCAAGGTAAAATGATTATTTATTTTATTTTATTTTGAAGTCGTATTTGTTTAATTTTGGTGATTTTACAGGTTTGGGTTAGCAATCGGGAAGTACAACAGAACGATAAAATTATTCAGAGGGCGAGATGGTCATGTCATGCTGTTGGTTCATATAAAAAGAAACCTATGACAGCTGCTGCATTTTCCACCGATGGTTCCGTATTGGCGGTTGCTGCAGAAACTGTTATCACATTGTGGGACCCGGAGAAGAATGTTCTTGTGGCAGTAGTCGGGTCTACTCGTGAGGTGGGTCCCAATATGGAGACATTCATTTTCTTTTACTTTTGTTTTATTTATATGTTAACCTTCTGACATTCATTCTTTTTTCGCAGTCAATTGAAAATCTCTCTTTTATTGGAAATTCCGATTTTCTTGTATCTGCATCTCGAGGTTCAAGTCCACAGCTATCTCTTTGGAATATGTCAAAGTTGTCGGTTTCGTGGTCATACAGGTTTCACACAGAAGGTCGGTTATTCAGCTCATTTTTTATAAGCTAATTAAGACAAACCTTTAACTTAACCTCTTAATTATCTACATTATATGCAGCTATAACATGTTCCCCAAAAGATTCCCTATTAGCCGTTCTCGTTATTCTTCCCGAGTCATCTACAGCTGAGGAAGCCACATTACGCAATGCCACTGGGGCTATACTTCTATTTAAGGCCGAAGAACCTGTTCCTATTGCTTCGTGGTTTGTCACAAAGGTAAAACCTGCATATTTAATAAATAGAGTAAAATATGCAATTGGTCTCTGAACTTCTAATATAAACTTATATATCATATTATGGTTTTCGTCCCAAAGGTCTTGTTTATTACACCGAGTCATTATTTTCGAGATGGGTAGCACTGAAAATCCCCTATCAGTGTTACGCGTTTGGTCGAAACAAATAGTTTGGTATATACAAATTATATGGACACCATTTATGTAAATTAGTAAATTAAGGGCTATCAATGTTACATGTTTTAAAAGTAGGGTAGGAACTATCTCGGTATAGTAAACAAACCTTTGGGACTAAACCATAAACGGGTATATTCGAAAAGGAGTGTTTCGTAAATTTACTTCTATTAATACGATAAAGACAATCTTAACTATAATGTTGATATTTATGTGTAACGTTCAGGCAAAGGGAGGTGGGATAGCGTTTATTCAAAGCAGTAGATCCCTAGATGATGATAGCATGATGGATGAAGATGAGGTCCCAGCTATGCTTGCATATGTAAATGGTGATCACGAGTATGCTCTTTTCAATCCACATGGGGAGGAAATAACCGAACGAAAAGTTAGGAAAACAGACGGCATTTCTGGTCTTGAAGGAACAGGTATTACTTAAAGTAAACCGATAACTTTTTATATGTTGTATATGCAGTATTTTTTAAGCGCTTTTGTTTATAGGGCAATTTGGTTATGCATCTATTTATGGGGAATTACCCGAGTTCAAGATGAAGGCAATTGAATCATCAACAGAACATGTAATGCCTTCAGAAAGACCGTGGGAGACCATTTTCAGTGGGCCTTCCCATAGTTTACCGCCACTTACCAAACTTTGTTCTGCTTTCCTGGAATCATTGATGGAGAAACGAACTCCTATGGTAGAGTAGACTTTTAACAGATATACAATTTAAACAAGATGAAAAGTTAAAAGGGTTAAAAATGCAAATGGTAAATGTGGTTACCGAGTTGTTAGAAGGCGTTAAACTACCAGAAAGGGAGGATCTAATGACATTGGTTGCTTCATTTTGATCCATTCTGGTTTTGCATACTGTTAGCAGTGTCGCTCGTAGTCCAATTTTGCGGTGTGTATTTTATGGATACTCGAATTGCCGGATTATGTATCTGAGTTGTTGACCATATATCAATTTGTTATATATTCTTATATTATTAGAGTAAAAGCAATTATGTTGATTGAAGACCGTTAATTAACTTGCAAAAATGAACTATTGGACGATTTAATTGTTATTGCGGCTAAATAAAAAGTTAGAGTCACGTCATCACATTTTACCACTTTAAAATATCATTCCAATAAAAAGTTAGAATTAGGTGCAGGAAACAAATTTTAATCGATTTTCGGTTTTTAAAAAACCCGGTAAAAAAACCGGTTTTTTTTAAATCGGTTTTTTCGTATTTGGTTTTTCTTGGTTTAAAATGTTCGGAATCTGTTTTTTTGGTTTTGAACCAGTTTTAATCGGTTATTTCTTTTCGGGTTTTTTTCGAATTCGAAATTGGAAAAAATATAAAATATAAACATAACTTTTATTTCAGTTTTAAATAATACAATTACAACTAAAAATATAAAACACAAACATAACTTTTATTACTTTGACACTTTCCATTTTCGTACTTTGACGTTTCGTACTTTTGAGAATAATAGTTTTTTTCGGGAAAAAAAAAATATATATATATCGAGAATGCGAGATTATAGTGATTTTCAACCCAAACTAGTTAAAACTATTTATAGACAACTTAGAGGTGGCAAAAAACTCAAAAAAGTGGAAAAAAAAAAAAATGCTCCCAACGGCTCTTAACGGATACTAAGTGACACTAACGAACATATTTTTTTTTTTCCAAAAAAAAACCGGTTTTAACCGGTTAAAAAACCAAAAATTTGAAAAAACCTTAACCGGTTCGGTTAAGAAAAAGCCGACCGGTTTAAAAAACCCGGTTCGTTTGAAAAAAACCCGGTTCGTTTGAAAAAAAAACCGGTTTTAGTCTTGCTTCTATAGTTAGAAATACTTTTGATGCACTGTTTACGAGTCCATGACAATGCACAAACCCACCCACCACTTAACTTTCGGAATGAGGACAACATGTGGAAATGTCACTCCCATATGCTCTATAGCATAGTCTTTGGGTTTGAAAACGAGACGAGATAAGTAGAAAATTATTCGAGCTTAGGTCATATAATTACTTACATGTCATACTATATAGAAAGTAATACGCATATGAAACTATTCCAATGGAGCTTGATATGACAATTCGATATCAAGTATGAGTTTAATATGTAGGATATCTCGAGCTCGAGTTTTAGAAGTCGAGTTCAAGTTTGAATTATAATCCGCGGTTGAGCTTGAGCCGACTTTTTCTTAGTCAAGTCGAGCTTTGGTAGTATTCAACTCGCTCGATTGCAAAAAACATTATATCAACAGTTTGTAAATATACTAAAACCATATATCTATTCAAACTTTTGACTAATTTTGACAAGTGCTTGTTAGGAAGTTTTAGTTTTGAATAAGTCAGAAATAGTTTGTTAAGCACTTCCCGATTTATAGGGTGCATTTGAAAGTTTCTCTTTTTGTATGGCTATTTAATAGCCTTTCTTTGCTAATGAATAAACCAAGCTTTTACAGCTACATACTTCTTTGATACAGTAATTAACAGTGGTATCAGAGCCAATACAGGCCTGATTTGAGAGTGATACACACGAGAGTCAAAGAGAGACTACGAGACATGACGGAAGCAAACATCGGGAAGTTTACAGCTCCGAATATTCCAATGTTTGATGGTCATTACCTCCATTGGGCTAAGCTTATGAAGAACTTTCTTCTCTCCAAAGAATATTGGACGATTGTAGAACAAGGTGTGTCGACAACCGGAGATGCGACACAGATTGCTGAACAAAAACTAAAAGACTTGAAGATCAAGAACTATTTGTATCAAGCCATTCCTCGAGATGTCTTGGAGACCATCGTAGACGACGACACATCCAAGGAGATTTGGGACGCAATGCAGCAGAAGTATCATGGTTCATCCAAAGTTCGTCAAGCTCAACTTCAAGCGTTGAGAAGAGAATACGAGTTATTAAGCATGAAGGAAGGAGAGAAAGTAGACAACTTTATGTCAAGAACACTTGCGGTGGTGAACAAAATGAAGATTAATGGCGAAAAGGTGGAAGCTAGTGATGTGGTTAGCAAAATCTTGCGGTCCATGACCCCACGATTTAACTATGTTGTCTGCTCCATTGAAGAATCCCACGATTTGAATACATTAAGTATTAACGAACTCCATGGCAGCCTTCTTGTCCATGAGCAACGCATGCAAGGCAAGGAAGATGAGGAACAAGCATTAAAAGTCGTTACCACGGGTCAAGGATATACAGGAAGAGATGAGGTGAAATTCTCTTCAAGAGGACGTGGACGTGGTAACTATCGAGGAAGAGGAAGGGGACGAGGAAGAAGTTTCGACAAAGCCACCATCGAATGTTACAATTGTCATAAATTAGGACATTTTGCATATGAATGTCCGGATCAATCAGCCCATTATGCCAACCAGACAGCCTTTAACGAAGATGAGGAAATATTGTTGATGTCTTATGTAGAAATGAAAAATTCAAATAGAGAAGCGATGTGGTTTCTTGATTCTGGTTGCAGTAATCACATGAGCGGTGATCGAAAATGGTTCGTTCAACTTGATGAATCTTACAGGCATTCAGTCAAACTAGGGAATGGCACAAGAATGGCAGTCATGGGAAAAGGAAACATTCGAATAATAGTGAATGGAAGGCAGCACATCATCAGTGAGGTATTTTACATTCCAGAGTTGCAAAATAATTTATTAAGTATTGGACAACTTCAAGAAAAAGGTTTGGCTGTTTTAATTCAAGATAATGTTTGTAAACTATTTCACAAAGTCAATGGACTTATTATACAAACAGACATGTCAACCAATCGCATGTTCATATTGTTTGCTACCATACCTGTTAGTACTCCCACACAGTGTCTCCAAGCAACTTCCGATTCGTTAACGAGTTTGTGGCACAAAAGATTTGGTCATCTTCATATGAAGGGATTACGGACCTTGATGTATAGGAAAATGGTTAATGGATTGCCTCTCTTGAAGGCAAGTTCAAAAGTTTGTAGCAAATGTGTTGTGGGAAAGCAAAGTCGTGATAAGTTTCAACAGTCAAGTGCTTGGAGGGCTACACAACCATTACAGTTGATTCACTCGGACATTTGCGGTCCGATCACTCCTGCATCAAACAGCGAAAAACGGTACATTCTTACCTTTATAGATGATTATAGTAGAAAAATGTGGGTATATTTCTTAAGTAATAAATCAGAGGCTTTTGAGATATTTAAGAAATTTAAAAGCATGGTTGAAAAGGAGATAAGTAGTCCCATAAGTTGTCTTCGTACTGATCGTGGTGGAGAGTTTACCTCTTCCACATTTAATGATTTTTGTGCCAATCATGGTATTCGTAGGCAACTTACTGCTGCTTATTCGCCACAACAGAACGGTGTGGCGGAAAGACGGAACCGCACATTAATGAACATGATCAGGTGTATGTTGAATGATAAGAATGTTCCGTTGGAATTTTGGCCAGAGGCTGTAAACTGGGCTGCTCATGTTTTGAACAGATGTCCTACATCAGCAGTCAAAGATAAAACACCAGAGGAAGCTTGGAGTGGATTTAAGCCATCAGTCGGATACTTTAAGGTGTTTGGATGCATTGGATATGTTCACATACCTGATGTGAAACGTAAAAAATTAGACAACAAGAGCTTTACATGCGTGTTTCTCGGGGTTAGTAAAGAATCAAAGGCGTATCGAATGTTTGATCCAAACACAAAGAAAATTGTGATCAGTCGTGATGTAGTGTTTGACGAAGAAGAACAATGGGCCTGGGAACACAAGGGAACAATGAATACTATCTTAAAGATTGATGATGATGAAGAGCATGAAAAGCACGATGATCATGTTTCAAATGACGAGGGGCAAGGACACAATGAAGATGAGCAGCATAATATTGGGAGTCCAGGAGGATCAAACAATAACAATTCTGGAGGTTCGAGTTCCTCGAGCTCAAGCTCTTCAGGACCAGATACCAATGAGTTCAGGGATGCAAGTCCGGTTCAAGGGAGGATAAGGAGACAACCGACTTACATGGAAGACTATGTAAGTGGAGAGGGGTTATCTGATGATGATGAGGTACAAGAAATAGCAATGTTTGCTACTACTAATGATCCTATTAATTTTGAAGAGGCAGTTAAGTATGCCAAATGGGTAGAAGCTATGAAGTTGGAGATACAAGCAATAAAGAAAAATGAAACGTGGGAGCTGGTAGATTTGCCAAAGTATGCTAAAATAATAAGGGTTATGTGGCTTTACAAAACAAAGCTGAACGAAATGGGAGAAGTGGATAAATACAAGGCACGTTTGGTTGCTAAGGGATGCTCACAACGAGCAGGCATCGACTATACCGAAGTATTTGCTCCAGTTGCTCGTTGGAACACTATTCGAATGATTCTCGCTCTAGCTGCAAGTAGGAATTGGCAAGTTTATCAACTCGATGTAAAAAGTGCGTTTTTGCATGGAGAAATTGAAGAAGAAGTCTACGTAGAACAACCACAGGGGTACGTAATTCCAGGTGCTGAACACAAGGTGTATCGGTTGAAAAAGGCGTTGTATGGATTAAAACAAGCCCCACGGGCTTGGTTCAGCAAGATTGAGGCTTATTTTGCTGTACAAGGTTTTGAAAGATGTTCAAGTGAGCCTACATTATTCGTTAAAACGGGTAAGAATGGTGAAGTTCTCATTGTTAGTTTATATGTAGATGATCTCATATTCACAGGCAACAATGTTGAAATGTTTGAAGCATTCAAAGTGTCGATGAAGCAGCAATTTGAAATGACGGATCTTGGTTTAATGAGATATTTTTTGGGCGTGGAAGTGATACAAAATGCAAAAGGAATATTTATTAGTCAATCAAAGTATGTGAGGGAAGTACTAGAAAGGTTTGGAATGAACAAGTGTAATTCAGTAAAGAACCCGATTGTTCCAGGTTGTAAACTCACGAAGAGTAATGAAGAAAAAAAAGTAGATGCTACAATCTACAAACAAAAAGTAGGAAGTCTCATGTATCTCACTGTTACAAGGCCGGACATTATGTACGTAGTAAGCTTGCTGAGTCGGTTCATGGAATCACCCACAGAGCAGCACAATTCAGCAATGAAACGAGTATTTCGATATCTAAAAGGAACATCAGCTCTGGGAATTCACTATGTTAGAGAAGGAGAAGAAAGGTTGATAGGTTCAGTGACTCGGACTATGCAGGCGATCTCGATGATAGAAAAAGCACGTCAGGTTATGTCTTCAAATTTAGCTCAGGAGCAGTCTCATGGAGTTCTAAGAAGCAGCCAGTTGTAAGTTTATCGACAACTGAAGCGGAATTCATTGCAGCTGCTGCTTGTGCATGTCAAAGTATATGGATGATGAGGGTGCTCGAAAGGCTTGGAGTTAGTCAGCAAAAGTGTATTATTTTCTGTGATAATAACTCTACTATCAAGTTGTCCAAAAATCCAGTTATGCATGGGAGAAGCAAACACATTCATATCCGTTACTATTTTCTTCGAGATTTGGTCAAAGATAAAGTTATTGGTATGGAGTATTGTGGGACAAAAGATCAGTTGGCAGATGGAATGACAAAACCACTAAAGTTGGAGCTATTTACAAAAATGAAAGATTCACTTGGGCTTCGTTTTAGTCATGAAATAAACTAACTGCAGGTCTAGGCAGTTTAGTTTAAGGGAGGATTTGTTAGGAAGTTTTAGTTTTGAATAAGTCAGAAATAGTTTGTTAAGCACTTCCCGATTTATAGGGTGCATTTGAAAGTTTCTCTTTTTGTATGGCTATTTAATAGCCTTTCTTTGCTAATGAATAAACCAAGCTTTTACAGCTACATACTTCTTTGATACAGTAATTAACAGTGCTAGGCACCGTCCACAAGCAAGCGGCTCGGGTGGAAATTTTCTAAGCTTTTTTTTTTTGGTTGGTGGTTAGTTTGAGTGTTAGTTTAGTTTTAATATAAACAATCTTTGTTTATTTATTTATTTTTGTTCCTTAAGAAGGTTTTGAGCTGGTGTTTAGTATTGATCCGTGTATTTGTTGTTTTATTTTTTTTGTCATTTTTTGTTTTACTTAAAAGGAGGCCGCTATGCATGAGTAACCGCTCTCGTTATTTATAATGTCTATAAGAATGACGCTAATTATCTCATAGCTCATTTCCTGTAACATTAAGAATCAATTAAAACTAGCAATATTTATGAACAAGTTTGTAAAGATTGATACTGGAATCGATTTTTTCTCAGCAAAATCTGAATCGAAGAATCTTACCACTAGGTTTTAATCATTTTCATATACTAATAGTATAATAAAATCAGTTACTTAATATTTAAACTTTATAAAACATGTAATATAATTAACAAAGATTTATACTATTTAATTGAGTTAGTACTAGTTTGGACTTTACAAATATTCGTTAGTTTGATAGTCTATTTTGTGAAATTCATTTTTCTACGTGTCTTACGATGCCTATGATCAAAACCGAGATTCTCTTAATATTCCGTGATTTCTTATAATTGAATTAAGATCGAGATCTTAACAAACTTACCATTACGTGTAGAGTTGTATCAAGTGAAAGTTGAAGGTGCAATCTTGTGATTTCCCATTTCCTTTTATACAGAAGGTAGAACACTCTCAACGATAAGATGTTACTCCAATCACTTCCAGATAACAGAAAATCATCATCAATCAAAACCCAGTAAGTTTTCCTTTGAATTTCATCTTCAATTCTTCATTTCAATGGCAGTTTTACTAAATTCAGTACCACCAATCACACCTCTTTCCCCAGACCACTCCAAAAAACCTCCAAAATATCAAAATCCAAATTTCAATCCATTTCCCCCAAATTTTAGGGTTTCTAGAATATTCTCATCATCAACACAAACAGCATTATCATCATCCAACTCTCCTTTATTCACTTTACCTAACTGGAGAACCGGTAAAACCGATCCGAAAAACAAGGATTATCGTCTCAACGACGCGTTTTTATACCTAGAATACATGGTAGGAAAAGGTCAGAAACCGGATGTGTATCACGCTACACAGTTACTTTACGATTTATGTAAGTCGAAGAAGCTTAGGAAAGCAACTCGTGTTATGGAAATGATTGTTGACTCAGGCGGTGTACCAGACGCTGCGTCGTATAATTATTTAGTTAGTCAGTTGTGTAAGAGAGGGAATGTAGGTCATGCTATGCAGTTAGTTGAGAAGATGGAGGATAATGGATATCCTACTCATACGGTTACTTATAACTCGTTGGTGAGAGGATTGTGTATGTTAGGGAATTTGAATCAGACGTTGTTGTTTATTGATAAGTTGATTGTCAAAGGTTTGGTGCCTAATGCGTTTACTTATTCGATATTGTTGGAAGCTGCGTATAAGGAGAGAGGTGTGGATGAGGCGATGAGGTTGTTGGATGATATTGTGGGGAAAGGTGGGGAGCCGAATTTGGTTAGTTATAATGTTTTGTTGACGGGGTTGTGTAAGGAGGGGCGGACGGATGATGCGCTTTTGTTTTTTAGGGAGTTGCCGAAGAAAGGGTTTGTGGCGAATGTTGTGACGTATAATATTTTGTTGAGGAGTTTGTGTCGGGAAGGGAGGTGGGATGAGGCGAATGAGCTTTTGGCGGAGTTGGTTGAGGAAGGGTTGTCACCGTCTTTGGTTACGTATAATATTTTGATTAGTTCTCTTGCTTTTCATGGGAGGACTGATAATGCGTTGAAAGTGCTTAATGAAATGACGAAAGGGGAGTTTAAGCCGATTGCTGCGACGTATAATCCAATTATTGCGCGTCTTTGTGAGGAAAAGAAGGTGGAAGATGTAATGAAATGTCTAGATTTGATGACGTATAGAGATTGCAGTCCAAACGAGGGAACTTACAATGCGATTACTGGGCTATGCAAAGTAGGTATGGTTCAAGAAGCTTTCTCGATCATTAATAGTTTAAGCAGTAAACAGAACTCGTCGAATCATGATTTCTACAAGAACGTGATATCAGGGTTATGTAGAAAAGGGAATACTTTTCCGGCATTTCAGCTTCTTTTCGAAATGACAAGGTATGGATTTACTCCGGATTCATATACTTACTCGTCTTTGATTAGAGGTTTGTGCATGGAGGGAATGTTACATGAAGCAATGGAGGTATTTAGCATCATGGAAGAAAGTAGTTGCAGGGCTGATATCGACAATTTCAATGCGCTTATACTCGGGCTTTGTAAATCTCAAAGAACGGATTTGTCTTTGGACATTTATGACATGATGATAGAGAAAGGGTATACGCCTAATGAGACGACGTATACGATTATTGTTGAAGGGATTGCACATCAAGGTGAGAAGGAGTTGGCGGCTTTGGTTCTAAGAGAGCTACATTCAAGGAAAGTTATGGGTCGAAATACAGTAGACCGGCTTCTTATGCAATATGATTTTGAAGAATTTACTGTATAAATAAGTGCAAGGAAGTTGTAAACTTAAACAGAGGACAGAATACAGAAGTCAATAGAGTGTCGTTGGTAGCATCAACAACTTTCTACATTATAGGTCGAAGGATTAACCTTTTTCGTTCTTTAAGTTGTTGCTTTCGGGAAGCTTTGAGGTATGCTAATGTCGTTTTGTACTTATAAATTATGACCCATTTAGGTTTTATTGAAACATCATAACCTCTGTTGTATTGTATATCTTATATCTTATATATATGCTAAAGTGAGATTTTAAAAATGCAAGCTCATGTTATATCTTTTTGCGTATGAATTAGAATTTATGCATCTCAAAGCGGTAATTCTTGATCAAGTTTGTCATCTTAAAGTGACTTAAACATGGTTCATGTAACATTCCCTCCATGCACATGATTTATATCCATGTTAGTCGTGAGACCGGTTGATAACCTCCCAGAGAATGTAATATCTTTTATTAAGTTGAATATGAGTGGAATTGTAAGAATCCATATTGAAAGGGAAATGACAATCAATATCGGAGCGTTTTGTTCTATCAAATGCATACAACCTATTAGATATGCAGTAGTTACATATGGTTGCGAGGATCCCGTTGTAACCAAATTAGATCAGCTTCTAGGTATGAACATGACCAATGGATAAAGAAGCCTTAACTAATATGCCAAACAAGACAAAGGGATTCGAGAAATTTGGACTATGGTCACTTTCTACAACATAGATACTCGAAGGTGGCCAATTCATAATCATCTTGTCTTGTTGCTCGGGTTTCACGACTCTATCATACATCGTCTTAATGTATACTCGTGGTACCTTTTCTGCACACTCATCTCCTTCTTTGAACTTAGCACTTTGTAATGCATAAACAGGACCTGGTCTTAGCAACGTTGTCGCTAACATAAAGTCCTAGAAGGTAATCAAACACAAGTTAAAGAATCACAACATAATTATTCGTCAAAATAAATATGCATACATACCTCTATCGGGCTCATATGATAGATAAGTATTTGCTGAAATTCTTTTTTCATGATCACACTTGTAGGAGGTTGATCATGGCCTAATCCAAATTCAAATTCATAAACATCGCCAAATTCCGATACATCAGGGACACCCTAACAATTTTACAACAACATAAGTCCATGAACGACTACTTTGAAAGGCAATCAACTTACATCTTCAACATCTTGGTCAGTCAAAAATCCGCCTTTTAGCATAGTTGCAGCAACATAAACCGCGAGACTTACTTTATTTGGAAACTTACGAGTGGCATCTGTCACACTTAGTCCTCCAGCACTATGTCCAACCAAAATCACCTGAAAACATTTTGTTACGTTTTATTAACATGTCTACTTTATGCATTTACGATATATTATGTACCTGTTCTTGGTCGGGCAATGATGACAAGAAGTCGATAAGTGGCTTATTGTAATCATCAAAAGTAAGGATTTTGTTGGGATCAGATGGGTCGATTCCAGCGCTTTTGAGGTCGATACATGTGACGTTGTAACCGGAGTTATACATAAGAGATTTGATCTTGTACCAACACCAGCTCCCACCACATACACCATGAATCAACACAAAGTGTGGCTTCTTCAACTCCTTATCTCCCATATATGAAATAAAAAAGTTTCTATCTTTTTTGGGTAGTTTTATAGATATTTTATATCCACGTTGAAGTGTACCAATTTGTTATCATCGAAAACATTTTATATTCACCGCCTTTTTCTAAATTTATTATTTTCTATGTTTTTTTGAAAGTGATGGGTTTATGTAGAGATATTTAAAAAGGAGAGATTTACATCTACGTCCTTATAAAACTTAAATATTACGTCAATGTTCTTGTAAAAATCAAAATTACGTTAATATCGTTCCAAAACATGAAAAAATCTCATATATATCCAAAATAATATATTAATAATATGTAAATAATTTAAATATTTAAATTATTCTTCTAAATATTAATTAAATGATTTTAATATTTTAAATTATTGAATAAATCAATAAAACTAATCCAAATGCTTATTTGAACAAATATGTCAATGAAGAATCAAATATCGAATGAACTGAATAAATTAAATTTAATGAATAAATTGTTTTAAACATATATTACAAAACATTAATCAATCAAGACAGGGAGTTTTTGCAATCTTTTTATTCCGGTTAATGCCCAAAATTATAGAAATTAATCTTTTTTAAATCTATATTGCGAGTTTATGAAATTGAGATATATTGGTTAATGTTAAATTAAAGCTAACATACTTGACTGAAAAGTTTAATTAATATTTAGATGAATAATTTAAATATTAAAATTACTTAAATATTATTAATTTATTATTTTGGATATATATGAGAATTTTTCATATTTTAGAAGGATATTAATGTAATTTTGATTTTTAAAAGGATATTAACGTTATATTGAAGTTTTGTAAGGACATAGATGTAAAACTCTCTTTAAAAATTGTGGTAGGGTAAAAAATTTTGAATCAAATTTTTGATTTTTACATCTAAATTTTGATTACGATCCGATCTTACCATCCGATCTTACAAGAAAGAAAACGATCTAAGATAAAATCTTGATCTTGATAACCTTGAACTAGACCAATGGTTTAATCTTTTAAACTTCACATTAAATCATACCTAATTATATAAGTATAACTGTAGTTGGGCAAGTCCATATTCAAATGGCCTTTAGAAATTATTCAATTGGGCCTTAAAGCCCAACTTAATTAGTCACGAGTCAGACCAACCCACTGCCTGAAATCAACCACACACAAAATGTCCGGCGAAGCACCATCGCACGATTCCGGCGAACAAGACAAACCCTCCGCCACTACCAACCAATCTCCGGCGGCGGAAACCACCGCCATAATCAACGGAGACGACACCACGCCTCTCAATATCTCCTCCTCATCATTAGCCAAGGGTTTATCTTCCACAATCTCCACTATAATCACGGATTTCGATTCTCAAGCTCAATTGACTTCTCAAAGTCAACATCACTTATCTTCGGCAATCGATCGTCTCACCGGCGGTAATCGATTTATAATTCATTGTAAATTGCCTAATGTAGGTTTTTGTTGATTGATAATTGATATAATAAGAATAGGAATTCAATTTTGTATCGAAAACTAGCTTCGTGTTGATTAGATATGATTGTTGTTATGTTATGTTATGTAGAGCTGGATCAGCTTCTAGCAGATGCACCATCACCTTTTATTATGCAACATGCTGCGAAAATATCTGGTGTTAGAAAACGAGTCTCGTCGTTAAATGTTGTTTTAAAGTCCATACAACGGCGCGTTGATAATATTGATAGATTAGTCTCTGCTGGCTTGCCTAAAGGTATATATATAACATGTTTGCGGAACTTTATAGTATTTGATTTTTTAGTAATTGAGTTTGTTGTTTTTATCTTTGTAGATGAAGTAGCAGGTGGAAGTCCTACTCATACAGAACACTGATGATTTAGAGGTAGTCCATACTTTCATATCTATATGTACTTTTTTCTGAGATGTGTAAATGGCATTGTTATTGATTTTACGTGTGTCAAATGTATTGAAACCTAATTGCTTACGCGGTACAAGAGCATGATTGCACTAATATGCATTTAGGTTATGTTCTACTGTTACTTTAGTGAATTTAAGTAGTGGACGGAAGCCACATTTGGTCTTAGAAATGCCTAAGTAGTGAGCTTAAATACTCAGAAACCACTCTCTCGTGTTGAAAAGGATAGAAATTGTGGTTTAGTTACCTTTTCACCATCTCTATGATGTTTGATGGAAACACTGATCATGTTAAAATTATAAGCCTGTGTTTGGCTACAGTATTATCTTACAGGGTAAATCTGGATTAAAGATGCTGATGCCACCAGTTTCATGATCAAAAAGATTTAATTACCTCATCATAAATCCTTAGCTCGTGTCAGTGTTCTATGTTGCTCTGTGAAAAGTGGGAGTAGACTTGCTTTTTGGCATGGTCCTTGAACGCGTGGTTATGAATATAAATAGTGTTCTCAAATAGCTGATGGGGTGTAAAAATTTAGCAATGGGTTATTCACATCACAATGGAGTTTTTTTTAGTTTTAACTTTAAGAATTTTTTTCATCTGTGTGGGTTTGATTGTTTGTATTTTGACTTGGCGTCTTGTACCTTAACCGAGTTTTTGGTTTTAGAAATATATCGCCGGACCACCCCCGCCAACGAATAATAGTTATAAATCGTTGTAGTCTAATGATACTTATAGTCCTTTAAGAGATCATTATTTAGGTTTGTTTGCTTCATAAGCAAATGTACACAATAACTTGACATGTCTTCCATTAGATTTGAAATTTCCAAATTTCAGTCGGAGAGAATGATTGTGAACATCTGGATACCAAACGAGCCGGAACTTGCTGGTATGATTTGGTTTTGTTGGTCTTTAATGTCTTATCAACGTAACTTTTCTATATTCATTTGCTCTCTTTTCCTTTTTTTAGCTTTTCTAATGTTGTTGTTTTGACTCTTGTAATCATTGGCATTTTAATAAGCAAGTTTTTATATCGAGAATTGACAAAAATGTTATAGGGTATAAAGTTGTTTAACAACCTTAAACCTAGAAACCCAGTCATATAGTAGATACATTGTTGAGCTATATTTGCCGACTTTGTTAACTAAGCAAGTGTGACATTTGAAAGTTCCAATCCGATCCCTAAATTCCTACCAAAACCCATTTTTTATCTCTTTAAAAGATTGTACACATTGTTTCTATTTATACTCCCATCCTTTGTACGTTCTCTTCACCAAATTTACTAATCTATCTTTTCTAAAAAGATCTCCGGTTTTTCATAATCACAATCATTAATTTGAACGAGAACCATGGCTTCTAACGGCTACATTTGCATGTTTGTCCTTACCGTGTTCCTGCTTACAAGCAAGGATATGTGTCGTGCTTCACGTAGTCTATTACAAACTACTCCATCGATGCCACAACCACAAATACCAACAATCCCAACATTTCCTCAACCACAAATACCAACTTTCCCGACATTGCCACAACCACAAATGCCCACTGTTCCAACGATTCCAACAATACCACAAATACCTACCGTTCCAACGATTCCAACTATCCCTACACTCCCTAATATGCCCAAATTTTCGTTACCTCCTATGCCCTCCATGGCATCCATTCCAAACTTTCCAACATTTCCCACTATCCCTTTCTTCGCCCCTCCACCTTCAAAGTAGATCGCAAAAAAGTACCACAGGAAATCATTGTGTTTGGCCGATCTTGCTGTTTTAAGAGTCATTAGGATTGTTTTTTTTTTACCGCTTGCTATTAGTTGATTACAACATATGGCATTGGTTGAGAGATTATATGATTGGTGTGTTTGATGCTTATTGTTTATGAGTTATCTATCCGTCGTCTCGTTTACTTTCTTTTCTTCTGTAATATATTTCAGTTTTATGATTGAAAAGTTTCTCACATCTTTTTTACTTTATACAAGTTGAAGTACCAAAAAAAATTTCAATACCGCATCAAACTGATCAAATCATCCGTCTAAGGAACAAGTAATACCCATTTTCCATCCATTACTAGAAGCCTCGATACCAAATCATTTGATAAACCAATAATATCAAAATTCAAATAACTGAAGTAGAAATTTACCAAATGATCTTAACTCTGGTGCCCGAATGAAACAACAAAAGCTTATATATGCCTATGGTATGTAAGGTTTTGACCGATAAATGAACAAATACGAATTGAGGAGAACCGGGCCTTGCGATACAGTTTACTTCAATAATTTACAAACCTACTGTTACTTAAAATCCTGTTCATATGTTTTTAATCATAAGATTTTTTGTGGTAACTGTTTAATTAGTTAAATTCAATTTATGAGTTTAATTCATTGTATTGATACATACACTACAAAATGATTCACAATGATTCGGGTAGTGGACGTAGAACACGATTAATTCTCTTAGAAATTCCCAAGTAGTGAGCTTAAATACTTAGAAACCACAACCTTACTTTTAGTTTCTTCAATTAGGTGTCTAGTGTTGAAAAAGATTGAAATTGTGCTATAGTAATCGTTTCACCCTGTCTATGTAGACCAACGGAAACAACGAGTTTGTTAAAAGTTGACGTCTGAGTTTGGCTGGAAACTAAGAGTTACAGCATTATCTTACAGGTTAAATCTGGATATATTAAAGATGTTGATGGCATCTGTTTCATGATCAAAAGTGTTAATTATATGAAAGTGTTCTTTGTTGCTCCATGAAAAGTGGGAACATACATATCTTTTTGGCATGGTTTCTGAATCCCCGCGGTTATGTATATGAAAGTGTTCTCAAATAGCTGACGAGGTTTCTGAATTTAGCAATGGGTGATTTATGATGGAGTTATCTTAGTTTTAAGACGATATGTTTTTTTTTTAGTTTGATACCAAAATTTTCGATATTCATTTACACTGCCCTTCCTTTTTCAGCTTATCGAATGTGTTGTTCTGACTTTTGTAATCCTTAATCATCGACAAAAATGTTATAGGATATAGAGGTTGTTTAACAACCTTAAACCTAGAAAACCCAATCATATGGTAGATGTATTGTTGAACTATGTTTGCTGACTTGGTAAACTAAACAAGGGTTTCCAATCAAAATCCCTTAATTTCCTACCAATACCTACATTTTTCTTCTAAAAGATTATACACATTCTTACTATATATACTTTCGTCGTTTCCACATACTCTCCACCAAATATACCTTTCTCAACCTCTTAAAAGATCCCCGGTTCTTCATAATCACAATTATTTGAACGTTAACCATGTCTTCCAACGGCTACATTTGCGTGTTAGTCCTCTCTGTTTTCTTGCTTACAAGCAACAATATGTGTCATGCTTCACGTACCCTATTACAAACTACTCCGGCAATGCCACAACCACAATTACCAACCATCCCGGCATTGCCACAACCTCAAATACCAACCATCCCGACATTGCCTCAACCACAAATGCCCACTCTTCCAACACTACCACAACCACAAATGCCTACCATTCCAACAATTCCCACTATCCCTAATATGCCCAAATTATCTTTACCTCCTATGCCCTCAATGCCATCCATTCCAAACTTTCCAACATTTCCCACTATCCCTTTCTTCGCTCCACCACCTTCCAAGTAGACCGCAAAACAGTGAAGCACCACGTCAAGTCATGATATACAAGATTGCTTAGGGTGTTTGATTTTGTTCTTACTTTTTACAGTTTGTTATGATTGGTGTGTTTTATTGCTTATTGTTTATGAGTTTTGTACTTGACTACCCGTTGTCTCATTTGGATTTTCTTTTGTAATATAGTACAATTTTACGATTAAAAATCTTGTTTCTCGTACTATATACAAGCTGAAATACCAAAACTAAGTTCAAAGCCACATCAAGCTGATCAAATCAAACTCCAAAGAAGCTATAAATAAGAACCCTTTTCGATCCATTACAAGAAACTTCGAAACAAAATCATTTGATAAAGCGATATATAAATATTTGGAATAGAAATTTACCAGATTATTGAACTCTATTCTCTGAATAAAAAACAAATATATATGCATTTTACATGTTCTTGACATATATAATAATGTATGTCCAGGTGCGGAGCCAGAATTTTTTCTCGTGGGGGCAAACTATAGAAATTTTATCAAACGGATAAATTTTCATTTGTTCATGTGGGGACAAAGTTTAGATTTGTAACTTTTATGGGTGCAAATTTCCAAATTTAACATAAATATAACAATTATTTATATTGCAAAAAGTATTTAGTGGGGACAACTGCCTACTATGCCCCCACCTATGGGTGTTAATCAGGTTGACCCGACCCTAATAAGCTTAATCGGGTCGGGTCTAATTGAGTTTTCAAACTTTTAGGATTGACCCTAACCCGACCCTAATAAAGAGATCGGGTTATCGGGTTCGAGTCTAATCGAGTTCGGGTCTAACTAAGAAAAATAACACATAAAAGTAGGCCATCTTATTAGTGTTTTTAACAACAACATAACCATAACCATAACTTGTTACTTTTTAGGCTTATTAAAAGTCTCTACATTCTAGTGTTATGCTTGACAAAAAATATCAAACAAATAAAAATGAATGTAACTTGTAAATTTGGTCGACTAAATTGTTGATAGCAGCTAAAAAAAATTAATATAGAAATAAAGCAAATTAGAGAAAATGTTAAGCAATTAAATTCTTTTTTGTAGTGTTAAAGTTTATCGAGTTTTGAAATGTTAAAAGAATTGAATACATAAATTATAAACACAATTACATTAGGAAAATAAGAAGATACATTAGCAAATAAATCGTGTAAGAAAAAAAAGTTCTAGTTTAAATATATTTGTTTTTAATAAGTTAATTTTAAAGATAGACGATAAATAAACTCGAGCTTACAAAAAGATAGGTAGGTTATAAAAGATAACTTACTAAACATAATATAGTGGCTTGAAACTACAACTTTAAAGAAAAAAAGAAGAAGTTATTATTAGACTAATTCTGAGTTAATCGGGTCTAACCCGAACCCGATTAACACAAAAGAATTTCCTTTGGACCCGACCCGAATAAGACTCGGGTCACATTGGGTCAACCCGTTTAACCCGAATAACATACATAGACCCGAATAAACCCAACCCTATTAAGCTTATTTGCGTTCGGGTCGGGTCGGGTTCGGGTTTTTTTTACACTCCTACGTATGCCTACGGTATCTGAGGCCTTGACTAATGAAATAGCAAATACGAATCGACCAAAACAGGCCCCTGTTATACAGTTTGCTTCAATAATGTACAAGCTGTTACTTAAATCATATTCATGTTTTTTTAATCAAATATGTTTTTGTAGTAGCTGTTCAATTCATTAGATTCCATTCCGTTTATAAGCTAAATTCATTGTATGGGTTGGGTTTTGATTTTTAAATTTGTTGCAATTTGGTTTAACGTGTTTGAGAATAATGGTAAACAAACAAATAAGGTCAAGAATCTCATCAGCTTGGTTATAACGTTCATCTAAATCGCCTAAATGTGCCGGTCTATGTCTCTATGGCATTATTCAATATTTTAATTACCTTTTGACTGTTATTATGCAGAGTTGGATCAGCTTCTTGCAGATGCACGTCACCTTTATTATGCAACATGCTGGTCTTAGAAAACAAGTGTCGTCTCTACATGTAGTTTTGAACAACATCGAAAGACGTGTTGAAAATATAGACCGATTGGTCTCGGCTGGGTTGTGTAATGGTTTTTCAATTGTTCATAATGGATTTGCATATGCATTTTCCTGCAGAACACTGATGGAGTTTTGTATCAAAGATTTAGAGGTGATTAGTTGCCAGCTTAACGCAAACAGAACTTTTTAGCAGTATACCCGTATACCAATATGTTGACATTCACTTGATATGTCTTCTGTAATTTCATGAGCTGGAGCTTGTTGGTGTGATTTGATTTAGTTGGTCTTTTATTAGTTAGGAGCACACGGTCGCTTTTTCTTTGTTTCTTTCTGATGAGTGTTGTACCAACACAAATACATGTAGTTTTGATTGTAATACTTGGACTTATGATCCCTTACGGCACATGGCTTAGGCAATTATTCTTGCAGTTCAGATAAGTTCAGATAAGATTCGGACCGCTACTTCTCTGAAAACATGTACGCCTCTGACTCATAGGGTGTTTTAGCCTTAGAAAGATAAATTTATTGTTATTTTGATGATAGTTATAATCCTATGAAGATCTTAGCTTGTTTGGATGGAATTTTCGCAAACTAGAGGTTATGTAACAAGAGCTTATTGGTTTGGGTTGTTATTGTTGGTGCAGAAGTCACATAATCACTAGCCGTTTTTAATAAAACAGTTTAGCTTAGAATCGTGGAAATGTTATAGGGTGCTGAGGTTGTTTAACAACCTTAAACCAAAACCCAATCATATGGTAGATTACATTGTTGAGCTATACTGCTGACTTAGTAAACTAAAAAATGGTCACATTCAAACTCCTGACTTACCCGTCACGTTCTTCTATTTATACTCCCATCCTTTGCACATACTCTTCACCAAATCTACCTTTCTCTACCTCTTGAAAGATCTCCGCCTCTTTCATTATTACAATTATTTGAACCGTAACAATGTCTTCCAACGGCTACATTTGCATGTTTGTCCTTACTGTTTTCGTGCTTACAAGCAACGATATGTGTCATGCTTCACGTAGCCTATTACAAACTACTCCATCAATGCCACAACCACAAATACCAACCATCCCGACATTGCCACAACCACAAATACCAACAATCCCGACATTGCCACAACCACAAATGCCCACGGTTCCAACGATTCCAACTATCCCTACACTCCCTACTATGCCTAAAATTTCGTTACCTCCTATGCCCTCAATGCCATCCATACCAAACCTCCCAACATTTCCCACTATCCCTTTCCTCGCTCCACCACCTTCCAAATAGACCGCAAAAAGAAGCATCACGTAAAGTCTTGATTTACAGGATTGCTTAGAAATGGAGGGATTTGACTGATTTTATATCTGATTTGTTTTTACTTTTTACCGTTTATTATGATTGGTGTGTTTTATTGCTTATTGTTTCTAAGTTATGTCTCATTTGGTTTTTTCTATTGTAATATATTAAAATTTTACGATTAATAATCTTGTTTCTTATTTCGTTTTTCCTTTATACTAGCTGAACTACCAAAAATAATATCAAAACCACACCAAACTGATTAACAAATAAGTCTCCGTAGCAAATAAGATCTCTATTTCGTTCATTACTAAAAGCGATGTAACAAAACTAAAAGAACTGAATTAGAAATTTACGAAGTGATCTAACTCTAGTCTCTGAACTAAAAACATATCATATATTTTACTTGTTTCAGAAATATATAGCTATAAATGCATACTGTATCCGATGCCTTGACCGATAAATTTACAAATATAAATTGACAAAACAGGCCCTTGTGTTACAGTTTGTGTCACACCCCGCTTGAAGCGGAAACACGGAGCGTTCCAGTTAAAGATATCAAGAGTCAAGGATTACAACAATACAACCATAAACAAAACATCGAATCATTATAATCATGCCATAAAGTTTATAAAGTACAATACAAGATCAAAAGTGTACCAAATGTCGAATACAAATACATAGCAAATGTCAAATACGTGGATCATAAAGGAATTACATTAATCAAACGAATTCCAAATACAACAAATAAATGATCCCAAAATAGCATGGCATGATCGACTAAAATCCTCAAACTCCTGAAAAAGCGTTAAAACGACATCAACACAATGTTGGTGAATTATTCGCAATATTTAAATAAAAGTTGACCCAATAAAAGATTTAATAAACAATTTAAGTTTCAAAAGCATATCTTGATTTATAACCCTAGTGTGAGTATAGATACCAAAGATTAAACATACACTGATCTTGACCACCAATCCCCTAACCTAAGGCGATGTTAAACCAAAGGCAACAATTAATCATACGGCCATAACATCCACTCATAGGGACGTTCTATCGAGCAATGAGGGTGGGTCAAACCCATATAGATCTATATATATGCAACCGTGGGCAAAAGCTAACAAGTGTATAAGGGGGCTTACCAAAGCCTAAGGAACATCTTAATCTAAGGTGATACTAATACACTAGGCAACAAGATATACAACATGTAACAGTTTCAAATAAGCTTTCCAGCCCAAAATAGTAAGAGAAAAGGGGCTACGAATAACTCACAAAATAAACTCGGCAAGATATCGGGTATATAATCAATAGGGAGCTAGAACTCCGCCGCCTAAGTGCCCTATAACAATACAATATAGTCTAAGCATCTCTAATAACATAGTACGGTTTAGCCTTGTCGGTTAAGTTTATTATTTAAGATTTTTATTAAATATTCCAATGATTTCCAAGTCGTGTCGTGATGACGGATCCAAGTGGCGATGTTCCGCGTCGATAGGGACGATAGGAAAATATCGATAATTTCACGTCATAATGACTATTAGAAAGGGATAACATTCCGAGCCCAACGAATGACTACCAGGAACATCAGTTGAAAGGAATACTGTTACCAAAGCTTTATTGAGATCGACCAAAGTCAACGTCAAAATGTTGACTTGGTCAAAGTCAAAGATGCTGACTTGGTCAAAGTCAAAGTCAACTATTTGAATTGAAGTCAAAATTAAAGATGTTGATTTAGATAAGTCAAAAGTCAACAATTTTGAAGAAAAAGTCAAAGTCAACGATTTTATAGAATAGAAGTCAATTTTGACACTTTAAGAGTAAAAAGTCTTTTTATTTTCAAAATTATGAAGTAAAGCGATTTAAAATGATTTCATATGATTTTGACGAAAACGTAAGTAAAACGTTACTTTTTAATAAAAGTTTGATAATGTTTAAGATTACGGTGGTGTCTTTGAGTCCAAAGACGTTAATTTGACGTTATGTAATACTTTTATACTTAATAGATTATGTATACAAGTGTTTAAAGTTGTAAAAAGTCAAAAATGTTGGGTTTCAGCTCCACTGCGGCGTTCCAGAGGGTAGGACGCCGCTGTGGCTGTGAAAAATTTCGAAAAAGCAAATTTTATGGCCCGCTGCGCCGTCCTGGTGTAAGGAACGGCGCACAGGTCTGTTTTGTTGAAGACTTTTTGCGTTTTAGTCGTGCACAGATTCTTTTGGCGGTTTAGAGTAAAAGTGTAAACTGACCAAATGTTATTTTAGGTTCATTTAGTATTTACCAAGTGTCATATATACTTACATGTGTCGTTTTACATATTATTATCGTAAATACGTTATTTTCGGTAATTTACCACTTTGTATATTTTACACATTTTAAGTCCAAATCTTTCAAGAACAAAAGGTGTTGGTCCAATATATCAACCTAACCGTTTCACAAGGCTTAACCGAAATATAAGAAAAATGAAATGAAATAGATTAGAGATTATAAAGGTTTTACCGATTTCACACGCAAGAAAATTTATAAGCTTGAGACTTGCAAGGATTGCGGAGAGAGACTTTGTTGGTGGTGATGAGGAGGTAATAGAATCCATAACATGAAAATATTCACCATTAGCAAAGGGTCTCAAAAAGAAGGAAATTAAATGGATTTTGGAGAAGTTTACTTACCAAAGTTCAAGATGATGTTTTCACCGAAAAGCAACCAAACTCCAAAGGTAGTGGAAGAATTTCGGGAAAGCAAGGACTTCCATTTAACCCATAAACAAGAATAGTGTTAGAAGTTTCCAAATGGAAGGAAAGTAGAGGAAGTTTGGAGAGTTTACATACCAAGAAAATCACCGAAACTCTCCATCTTCAAGGAAGTCACCGGAAGCAAAACTTGGTAAGACAAAGGAAATGAGGTTTGTGTTAAGAAACTCCTACCATAATGAAAGAAAGAGTAGGAAAAAGAAGGAAAAACTTAAGAAACTTACTTACCGAAATGTGTAGAATTGAAGGGTGTTTGCAAGAGATAATTTCTCTAACTTTCTCCCTTGGATTCTCACTTCAAATGTGATGTAATCTACTCTTATTTCCTTGGAATTTTAGAGAGAAAACAAGAGTTTGAAAGAAGTGAGAATGAGAGAAAAAGTGGTAAAGTATTTTGATGTTAATTTGAAATTATGGAAACATAGGAAGTGTAAACCATCTCTAGATTCACAAACTTATCAATCACACCCAAATGGGGCAATTTACAGCAGGAATCACGTGTATAAAGTTGGTTACATTTCAAGCAATTTGACCCAAAAGTCGATTTGGAAATTAGCTGAAAATGGAGGGTGTGCGCCGTTGTGATGGTCACAACGACGCAGCGCGCCTGAAATTTAGTTAGGACGCCGTCCTAAGTGTTACAACGGCGCACCTCATCCCAATTCTAATAGTTTCCGTTAAATCTTCGTTAAAAGGACCAGATTTGTAACAGATTTCGTTAAAGGACTAATTTTGTAATAGAATAAGTCAGAGGACTAACTTTGAAAAGGAATTTTCGTAATATGATTTTTCTTAACCGACGTTCATGGCGTAAACACACTACTTAAATAATGCGAGTATACTAACTATTAGGCACTTAGGTGATTCTAAAGCTTCCGTCTCGAGAAACAAGGTAATAAAAACATATCAACCCGACTCAAATGTATAAAATGTGAGTAAAATAAAGCGAAAAGCAAGGGTCCAAATCATTGCGAATAAAAAGAGAAATAATCGGTAAATGAAATATACCTCGAAAAGACGGATTGTCACAGCCTCCCCTAGTAAAAAAGAATTTCGTCCTCGAAATGACTACTGATCACTGCTACTAGCAAAAAGATGGGGATACTTCTTCTGCATCTCGTCCTCTCGCTCCCAAGTAAACTCAGCTCCAATCTTCGAGTTCCATCGGACCTTCACTATCGTAATCCGACTCCGCCGTAACCGTTTGACATCTCGGTCAACAATCTCCACCGGCTCCTCTATCACATGAAGCGAGTCATCCAAACGTAGTTTCTCCAGTGGTACGATCAAAGTCTCGTCAGCAAGGCACTTCTTGAGATGCGATACATGAAATACGTTGTGCACACCTCACAACTCAGGTGGCAACTCAAGACGGTAAGCCACTGGACCAACACGAGACAAAATTCTGAAAGGTCCTGTAAAACGTGGGCTCAACTTGCTGCGCTTCTCGAATCGGAACACACCCTTCCACGGAGAAACTTTCAGTAACACCATGTCCCCGACCTGGAACTCCAAAGGTCTCCGACGTATATCCGCATACTTCTTCTGACGGTCTCTAGCGGCTATCAGACGATCCTTGATCCTGAAGATCTTATCAGTCGTCTCCTGGATCAACTCGGGACCGGTAATCTGGCTATCTCCTACCTCGGCCCAACAAATTGGAGATCTACACTTCCTACCGTAAAGGGCCTCAAATGGAGCGCAGTTGATGCTGGAGTGGTAACTATTATTATACGAGAACTTGACTAATGGTAAATGTCGATCCCAACTCCCACCAAAATCCAACGCACACGCTCGAAGCATATCCTCCAATGTATGAATAGTGCGCCCACTCTGACCATCTGTCTGAGGATGATAAGCCGTACTCATATCCAATCTAGTACCCAAAGCTCGCTGTAATGACTGCCAAAACCTCGAAGTAAATCGTGCATCACGGTCTGAAATAACTGATACTGGAATACCATGTCTGGCCACAATCTCGTCGATGTACAATCTAGATAATTTCTCTACTCGATAATCTTCACGAATAGGAAGAACGTGCGCTGACTTAGTCAGCCGATCGACTATAACCCAGATAGTATCATAACCTCCTGTAGATCTAGGAAGCTTCGTAACAAAATCCATCGTGATCCTCTCCCACTTCCACTGTGGGATCTCGGGCTGCTGAAGAAGGCCGAAAGGCTTCTGGTTCTGAGCCTTGACCTTCGAACATGTCAAACACTTGCCCACATACTCGGCAATCGCCCGCTTCATGCCAGGCCACCAGTAGAACTCCTTAAGGTCATGGTACATCTTATCCGCTCCAGGATGGACGGAATAATTTGACTTATGACCCTCATCCAAAATCAACTGCCTAAGACTAACGGGAACCCAAATACGATCCAAGAAATACAACACTTCGTCGTCCTTCGGCTCTAACTGTCGTGCCAAACTGAATAATCCCTCATCCTTAAGGCGATCCTCGGTGAGTGCCTCCTGCTGAGTCTGAATAATACGAGCCTTCAAGCTCGACTGAATAGAAACCATCATAGCACGAATCCTCACCGGCTTAACCGACTCCTTGCGACTCAATGCATCGGCTACAACATTCGCCTTACCTGGATGGTAGCGAATCTCACAATCATAATCGTTGAGCAACTCAATCCATCGACGTTGCCTCATATTCAACATCTTTTGATCAAAGATGTGCTGTAACGACTTATGATTGGTGAATACAGTACACTTAGTACCGTAAAGGTAGTGGCGCCAGATCTTCAAGGCAAAGACTACTGCGCCCAACTCCAAATCGTGTGTCGTGTAATTCTGCTCATGAATCTTCAACTGACGAGAAGCATAGGCAATCACCTTCCCATTCTGCATCAGCACACAACCGAGTCCCTTATGCGAAGCGTCGCAATACACTACAAAATTCTCGGTACCCTCGGGAAGACTCAATATCGGAGCATTACACAACCGCTTTTTCAGCAACTGAAAGGCTTCCTCCTGTTCTTCACCCCAAATAAACTCCTCGCTCTTACGGGTCAATTTCGTCATAGGCGAGGCTATCTTTGAGAAGTTCTCGATGAAACGACGATAGTATCCCGCCAAACCCAAAAATGAACGGATCTCAGTGGCGTCTTCGGAGCGACCCAATCTCTAACGGCTTCAATCTTGGCAGGATCAACGTGAATACCCTCACCCCTAACCACGTGGCCAAGAAACTGAACCGCAGATAACCAAAACTCGCATTTCGAGAACTTAGCGTAGAGCTTCTCCTGTCTAAGCAACTCCAACACTAGTCTCAAATGTTCCTCGTGCTCTTCCCTGCTACGAGAATATATCAGAATGTCATCGATGAAAACGATCACGAACTTGTCGAGGTAAGGACGACATATATGGTTCATCATGTCCATGAAAGCTGCAGGCGCATTCGTAAGACCGAAAGGCATAACCAAAAACTCGAAGTGGCCATAACGCGTTCTGAAGGAGGTCTTCGGAATGTCCTCCTCCTGCACTCTCAACTGATGATATCCGGATCGTAAGTCAATCTTCGAAAAGAAACATGAACCCTGAAGCTGGTAGAATAAGTCATCAATACGTGGCAAGGGATACCGATTCTTCACCGTCAGCTTATTCAGCTCCCTGTAGTCGATACACAACCTCATAGATCCATCCTTCTTCTTCACGAAGAGTACCGGCGCGCCCCAAGGAGAGAAACTCGGTCTAACAAAGCCTTTATCCACCAACTCCTGAATCTGCTTCGATAGCTCTAACATCTCCGAAGGTGCTAGCCGATAAGGAGCCTTCGCCACCGGCGCTGCTCCAGGAACCAAGTCTATACGAAACTCTACCTGTCTACTAGGGGGTAAACCAGGTAAGTCCTCCGGAAATACATCGGGAAAGTCACGAACCACCGGCTTCTCCTCAATCTTCTCCGCGGAGTCTTTCTTCACAAGGTGTGCAAGAAAGAGTGTGCAATCCCGTTTGATGTACTCCCGAACCTTCATACACGAAACGATCTTAAGGCGTTTCCTCGCCTTATTCCCCTGTACTAACAACGGTCCACCAACTGGTAACGGAATACGAATCATCTTCTCGAAACATATGATCTCTGCACGGTGTGTCGCCAACCAATCCATGCCGATAATAACGTCGAAACTACCCAGCGTAATCGGAATCAAATCAATAGGAAAAGAGTGATCATCAAAGCTAACACTACAATCACTAAGTATCTCAGTAGCATGCAAATACTCACCATCAGCTAGCTCTATCTCAAAGGCAGGCACTAAAGGTCTAGATGTACAACTAATCATGGTCCTAAACTCAGTAGATATAAAGCTTCTATCGGCACCAGAGTCAAATAAAATAAATGCAGGCTGATCACAAATAAGAAAAGTACCCGTGACAACGCGAGGATCCTGCTGTGCCTCCTGGGCCCCCATAACAAAAGCTCTACCCCGAGAACCTGAACCAGATGCAGTACCAGTACCGGCCGAAGCTAACTTGGGACACTTGTCCCGGTGATGATCAGCAGAACCACACTCAAAACACTTACCCCTCTGAGCACGGCAAAACCTATTAGTGTGTCCTAGCTTCTTACACTTCCCGCACTCCCAACACTTCACCACCTGAGCATGATGATTACCACACCGTCCATATTTCGGATACTTACTTTGAGTACCCGGTGTCACCGCAGCATAAGACTGTACAACATGAGGAGCATCGTGCCTCCTAGGCTTCTTCCTCGAGTCCCCATGACGGAATCCACCAGTCCGTTTCCCTCCGGTGCTCTGCCTAGCTATCATAGGAGGTAATCTACCATCACGGACCGCGTTGTGGGCCAAAGTAGTCGCGAGCTCTACAGCGCTCTGAAAAGTACAAGGCTTCGAAGACATAACATTATCTCGAATCTCCTGAGATAATCCCCGAACATAGCGACTAATCCTCTTAGACTCCGGACGAACCAAGTGAGGAACCAACTGTGACAAAGCATAAAAACGAGTGGTGTATCCCAGAATATCAGACCCAATCATCTCCAAACCCCACAACTCCTGCTCTAGTTTCTCGAGCTCCGCCTCAGGCACATACTCCGTAATAATCAACTCCTTCAACTGCTCCCAAACCATCACATCGGTCTCCGCACGACCTCGAACACTCACAACGAAATTCCACCAAGTCAATGCAGTACTCTGAAACACAAACGTAGCATATCGGACCTTATCCTCCTCTGCGCAACCAACTGTAATAAAAATAGCCTCTAATTTCTCCATCCACTGAAGTGTCCCAATTGCGCCCTCAGTACCCCTGAACTCGGGAACTTTGCATCCCATGAATGTCTTCAGTGAACATCCCCTCCGTGGTGTGTCATCAATGATGATAGTACGACGAGTGGAGTTATCACCTCCTGATCCACCGCCCGTACCCTCGGGACCTCCACCTCTAACAATAGGCTCAGGACCACCATGATCCGATCCACCATTACCCGTACCGTCACTGCTATGCACCGTACTCTCCCTAATCTGGGCAACAATAGTAGGTAGCATCTCCGCTATCTGCTGGGCTACGAGCTGAGCCAAATATGGTGTAGTCTCTGGACCCGTATCATCAGTCCTCGTAACAGGAGTAGGTCCGCTAGTCCTCGTGACTGGAGTAGTCCTCGTGACTGGTGTAGTCCTCGTGACTGGTGTAGGACCGCTGGATCTCGTGCTCGTACTCGCATCTCTAGCTCTCGCACTCTGACGACCACGTCGTGCTGACTTCCTAGGTGGCATCGTCCTAAAAGTAGAAACGTGTTAAGCAAGATAGGCGACAAAATAGAGTTAGATGATAAAAACGAAAGCGAGAAAATAAACACGTAAAGCAAATAATGCACACTTAGCAAATCAGAGAAAAATCGATTGTAAAGCCTCCAGTCATAGTCCAAGTGATTTCCTTCATAAAATCACTCGGTTCGCTATAACCATTGGCTCTGATACCAATTTCTGTCACACCCCGCTTAAAGCGGAAACACGGAGCGTTCCAGTTAAAGATATCAAGAGTCAAGGATTACAACAATACAACCATAAACAAAACATCGAATCATTATAATCATGCCATAAAGTTTACAAAGTACAATACAAGATCAAAAGTGTACCAAATGTCGAATACAAATACATAGCAAATGTCAAATACGTGGATCATAAAGGAATTACATTAATCAAACGAATTCCAAATACAACAAATAAATGATCCCAAAATAGCATGGCATGATCGACTAAAATCCTCAAACTCCTGAAAAAGCGTTAAAACGACATCAACACAATGTTGGTGAATTATTCGCAATATTTAAATAAAAGTTGACCCAATAAAAGATTTAATAAACAATTTAAGTTTCAAAAGCATATCTTGATTTATAACCCTAGTGTGAGTATAGATACCAAAGATTAAACATACACTGATCCTGACCACCAATCCCCTAACCTAAGGCGATGTTAAACCAAAGGCAACAATTAATCATACGGCCATAACATCCACTCATAGGGACGTCCTATCGAGCAATGAGGGTGGGTCAAACCCATATAGATCTATATATATGCAACCGTGGGCAAAAGCTAACAAGTGTATAAGGGGGGCTTACCAAAGCCTAAGGAACATCTTAATCTAAGGTGATACTAATACATTAGGCAACAAGATATACAACATGTAATAGTTTCAAATACGCTTTCCAGCCCAAAATAGTAAGAGAAAAGGGGCTACGAATAACTCACAAAATAAGCTCGGCAAGTTATATAATCAATAGGGAGCTAGAACTCCGCCGCCTAAGTGCCCTATAACAATACAATATAGTCTAAGCATCTCTAATAACATAGTACGGTTTAGCCTTGTCGGTTAAGTTTATTATTTAAGATTTTTATTAAATATTCCAATGATTTCCAAGTCGTGTCGTGATGACGGATCCAAGTGGCGATGTTCCACGTCGATAGGGACGATAGGAAAATATCGATAATTTTACGTCATAATGACTATTAGAAAGGGATAACATTCGGAGCCCAACGAATGACTACCAAGAACATCAGTTGAAAGGAATACTGTTACCAAAGCTTTATTGAGATCGACCAAAGTCAACGTCAAAATGTTGACTTGGTCAAAGTCAAAGATGTTGACTTGGTCAAAGTCAAAGTCAACTATTTGAATTGAAGTCAAAATTAAAGATATTGATTTAGATAAGTCAAAAGTCAACAATTTTGAAGAAAAAGTCAAAGTCAACGATTTTATAGAATAGAAGTCAACTTTGACACTTTAAGAGTAAAAAGTCTTTTTATTTTCAAAATTATGAAGTAAAGCGATTTAAAATGATTTCATATGATTTTGACGAAAACGTAAGTAAAACGTTAGTTTTTAATAAAAGTTTGATAATGTTTAAGATTACGGTGGTGTCTTTGAGTCCAAAGACGTTAATTTGACGTTATGTAATACTTTTATACTTAATAGATTATGTATACAAGTGTTTAAAGTTGTAAAAAGTCAAAAATGTTGGGTTTAAGCTCCACTGCGGCGTTCCAGAGGGTAGGACGCCATTGTGGCTGTGAAAAATTTCGAAAAAGCAAATTTTATGGCCCGCTGCGCCGTCCTGGTGTAAGGAACGGCGCACAGGTCTGTTTTGTTGAAGACTTTTTGCGTTTTAGTCGTGAACAGATTCGTTTGGCGGTTTAGAGTAAAAGTGTAAACTGACCAAATGTTATTTTAGGTTCATTTAGTATTTACCAAGTGTCATATATACTTATATGTGTCGTTTTACATATTATTATCGTAAATACGTTATTTTTGGTAATTTACCACTTTGTATATTTTACACATTTTAAGTCCAAATCTTTCAAGAACAAAAGGTGTTGGTCTAATATATTAACCTAACCGTTTCACAAGGCTTAACCGAAATATAAGAAAAATGAAATGAAATAGATTAGAGATTATAAAGGTTTTACCGATTTCACCCGCAAGAAAATTTATAAGCTTGAGACTTGCAAGGATTGCGGAGAGAGACTCTGTTGGTGGTGATGAGGAGGTAATAGACTCCATAACATGAAAATATTCACCATTAGCAAAGGGTCTCAAAAAGAAGGAAATTAAATGGATTTTGGAGAAGTTTACTTACCAAAGTTCAAGATGATGTTTTCACCGAAAAGAAACCAAACTCCAAAGGTAGTGGAAGAATTTTGGGAAAGCAAGGACTTCCATTTAACCCATAAACAAGAATAGTGTTAGAAGTTTCCAAATGGATGGAAAGTAGAGGAAGTTTGGAGAGTTTACATACCAAAACCAAAATAACGTTTCTTCAAAGAAAATCACTGAAACTCTCCATCTTCAAGGAAGTCACCGGAAGCAAAACTTTGTAAGACAAAGAAAATGAGGTTTGTGTTAAGAAACTCCTACCATAATGAAAGAAAGAGTAGGAAAAAGAAGGAAAAACTTAAGAAACTTACTTACCGAAATGTGTAGAATTGAAGGGTGTTTGCAAGAGATAATTTCTCTAACTTTCTCCCTTGGATTCTCACTTCAAATGTGATGTAATCTACTCTTATTTCTCTGGAATTTTAGAGAGAAAACAAGAGTTTGAAAGAAGTGAGAATGAGAGAAAAAGTGGTAAAGTATTTTGATGTTAATTTGAAATTATGGAAACATAGGAAGTGTAAACCATCTCTAGATTCACAAACTTATCAATCACACCCAAATGGGGCAATTTACAGCAGGAACCACGTGTATAAAGTTGGTTACATTTCAAGCAATTTGATCCAAAAGTCGATTTGGAAATTAGCTAAAAATGGAGGGTGTGCGCCGTTGTGATGGTCACAACGACGCAGCGCGCCTGAAATTTAGTTAGGACGCCGTCCTAAGTGTTACAACGGCGCACCTCATCCCAATTCTAACAGTTTCCGTTAAATCTTCGTTAAAAGGACCAGATTTGTAACAGATTCCGTTAAAGGACTAATTTTGTAATAGAATAAGTCAGAGGACTAACTTTGTAATGAATTTTCGAAATATGATTTTTCTTAACCGACGTTCATGGCGTAAACACACTACTTAAATAATGCGAGTATACTAACTATTAGGCACTTAGGTGATTCTAAAACTTCCGTCTCGAGAGACAAGGTAATAAAAACATATCAACCCGACTCAAATGTATAAAACGTGAGTAAAATAAAGCGAAAAGCAAGGGACCAAATCATTGCGAATAAAAAGAGAAATAACCGGTAAATGAAATATACCTCGAAAAGACGGATTGTCACAGTTTGCTTCAATAATTTAGAAGACTATTGTTATTTAAATCCTGTTCATATTAGTTAAATCAAATATATTTTTTGAAGTTGCTGTTCATTTCATCAATACCCAACACTCTTCTTTCTTTTCTTTCTTGATCTACCTGACTGTTTGTGATGATGTGGTGGTAGCAGCTTAGTTGGACGGTTACTTCTAAGCCATGTAGCCACCCCTGTTATGGGATTAACGTTAAAAGAGTATGTCTTCTTCCATGTTTCCAACTTATAAACAGGGTGTACCCAATTCTCAGAAATCCCATCATACATTCCATGCAAAGACATTTCCCACATACATGCAATTGCATGTTTGCAAGGAAATCCATTCAACTCCCACCTTCTGAACACTCCTTCTTCTTTATATCCACCACACATTGATCACCTGTATATGGAGAAGTTACTTGGTATAAATCCTCGCCATTAAATATCACACTATACTTAGACGCTGCTTTTTTAATGGCTTCAAAAATATGGGTTGCACTTGGTGTTAAAGGCCCATAAGTTTTATCTATAACTTCTTGCACTATAACTATCCTTTTCATCAAATACTCCCTAATATACTCTAAACATGTTAGTATCGGCCTATCTCTACCCTCAATTAACTTGCTGTTGAAAGATTCACAAATATTGTTCAACAATATATCACATTTGGCCAAACCTGTCAACATTTAATTATTTAAAACTATACCATTGCAAAGTGAATTGAGACCTGTTGAAATATTCACTAACCTGTGAAATGAGACCTGGCCCAGTATTAGGGTGGAATTGCTCTCGGCCAATCATGAATCCTCAAATCCTCTTCCTTGAATTCATCCATTACAGTTTCAAACTCTTGCACTGTTGGTCTTGTTGCACACTTCCAAAGAAGATCCTTGTATGCTTCTCCCACTTTAAAAACTGCTTTCAGGTTGTCATGGATGTGTCTTAAACAATACCTATGCTCGGCATTTGGAAGAAGACTTGCAACTGCTGGAATAATGCCCTACATACAACATATGCAACTGTAAAAATAATAACATTTTACTAACTATGCCCTGCATACAACATATGCAACTGGAATAATGCCCTGCATGGCTGCATACAACAAAAGCATTTCACTTAACTTTTGTCTATCTGAAATGAATGTGAAGTTGCTCGATCTTGTCAAATCCAAGTCATGACCAAGTTGAGTTAAAACCATGTCCATGAATCCTTGGTCTCAACTTCAACAATGACATATGCTAAAGGGTATATACCATTATTAGAATCTACTCCCACTGCAGTTAAAACCTATCCATGATAAGGACCCCTCATGTGTGTTCCATCCATCCCCAACAATATCCTACCTCCTACTTTAAACCCTTTTTTCAATGGCCCCAAACAAATGTAGATTCTTTTAAACACTCTTCTAAAAATCAATATTTGGTTCAACCTCAACATCTATTACCACACTTGTGTTTGGATTTCTGTGTGTTTAGCTCCATCACATAATTCCTTAAAAGTGAGGAGTGACTATTATAATCACCTCTAAGCTTCTTCATTGCCTTGTCATTTGCTCTATATACAGTCAATCTCTTAACCCCTAAACAAATTTTTTATGCAATTGATCTTGAAGTGCCTTCCCTGAAATATTTAGAGTTGAAGTGACAATATCAGAAATCTGCTTTGAAAGAAATATACTATTGCACCATTTTGGTTCTCTTGTTTGCAAACATTTATGATTACCCTTAAATGTTTTAACCAACCGTTCTTCATCTTGACCAGTTGTTGAAACTAGTAAAATTCAAGGGCAAGTGGGTGAAATTACTGTTTTGCCCTTTCTGTCTTTTACTGTATTAACATTATTCCCTTTACTAGATTCCCCTTTATCTGTCTCCTTGTTCCCTCTTAACTTTTCCTTGTAACATGGAATCTTCCCCATACAAACAACCCTCACTCTTTCTTTATCATTTTTTGTTATTTTCAATTCTCTCCTTGTTTCTATTGCATGTTTTCTAACCACATCTTTTACTTCTGTTGGAAACCTTTTACCAATATAAAATGGGCACTTGACCACGTTTTGTTGCGTTCGATTTTCTTCTTCCCTCCTCCTTACATGTCTAAGAATCATCCTCCTTTTCTTTTCCTCTTGGTCTGATCCATCTCCACTATCATAAGCATCAAAATTTATACCAATTACCTCTTCATTGATCTGTAAATCACCAACACCTTTTTCTACACCTTTCTGAAATAGATTAGCTTCCATTTCAAAATTCTCATTAAAGTTACTCATGTCTACTTCAACATCATTGACCATGTCAACTTTTTCTAAATTTTACTTAAAACTGTCATATTGCCCATTACTAGTTTTTACACCATTATCCTCTTCATCATTTTCTTCACTATTACCATCTAAACCCACTACTTCAGTTTCTGTCCTAATACCATTTAAATTCACTGCTTCAGCTTCAGTTTCTGTCCTAATACCATCTTCCCTATTATCCTCTACACCATCATAAATACCCTTTAACAAAAGTCTCCTATAACTAGTATGCTTATGCTTCCCCATGACAAGTCTTTTCCCCACAGCTACAATATTATTGGGTTCATGTGTTATCTCTTCAATAACAACACTAGAAATAGCACCCCAAAGATCTCCAACAGAAATAATACCATGCTCAATGTAAACCTCAATTACATTATACTTTCCTATAAAAGACAACAATTTTAACACATCTCTGTCATTACCTAATGGAAGCAGTCCAATGTCTAAATTTGATTCAGGGTTTTTGAAGTGGTACAACATAATATCATCTCCATTGTATCCTAGTTTCGTAATAGCATAATTAAGTGACCGAACACAAAAAAACATCCCCATCTACATAGTCAATAAATACTTCATCCCCCTCTACATACTCTCTGCCAGGTGTGCTTGTAAATCTACCACCATGGTGAAGCTAAGAAAAAAAAATTAGACTTTAAGTTAGAATAGCTTAATGCTTACAAAAATCACGAACAATAAAATTGTTCGAGTTAAAATCATACCATATTGCTCATATATCCGTGTTATCCGTTCAACATCTATGTTTCTATCTCGAAATAGCATTCGATAGGAATTATCTTCCATGGTTGAATTGAAGATTCTGTAACTGTGATTGTTGAATTGAAATTCTAGGACACGAAATAACTTATAAGAACAAAAAAGGGGGGATAAATGAATGGTGGGGGTTAAAGCTTCACATGGTGAATTACTCATTTACCCTTATGTGTATGTCACGTGGGGCTATTTAACGCCACAATTCAAACGGATCTGAACGGAAGGATGACAGATAATAAATTCAAAAAACAAAAGGATAATTTGGGCTAAGTTTTTTCAAAAAGGACGAATACTGAACAAGTGACTAACCTGAAGGACGATTTGTGACATTCTCTCATTTAATAACGTTACCTCGTAAAAGAAGCTAAATGAGGTAATTAAAAAAAAAACTAAAACCAAAAATTAACAAATAATCGAAATGAATAGGTAGTTAGTTAATTTAATAGCGTAACCCCAAAAACAAATGGTAAAACAAAAAAATTGAAAAGCAAAACGTAAACTAAAAGGAAGAGGTCTAAACTAAAAGTGAGCAATTAGTCGGAATGAAGAGGCAGTCACCTTATTTAACTAAAAATAAAATAAGAGAACAACCAAAAATAAAAATAAAAAGCCAAAAAACAAGAGAAAATCACATATATAATCACTTGAGAATTCAAAAATACCAAAATAATCATTTGATTCGCGCCATTTTTCTCGTCGCGAGATTGAAAATAATATAAATGATTTGTCATAAATTGACCACGTCCTCGCGACTTTTTTGGTCATCGCGACATTTTTCTCGCGCCAATTTATGACCAATCATTTATATTATTTTCAATCTCGCGACGACAAAAAATGGCGCGAGAAAAATGGCGCGAATCAGATGATTATTTTAGTATTTTTGAATTCTCAAGTGATTATATATGTGATTTTCTCCAAAAAACAAAACCTAAAACCCATGTTTTAAAGGATTTATATTTTTCCGTAAAATTTAGATTGATACCTGTTTAACACCCATGTAAACTTTACCCGTCATAAAACGTGTCAGTAAATTAACTCGTTACAAAAATTAAGAAAAAAACATTATAAGTATAAAAAAATAGTAATAAAAATATATCAAAAGGTTAAAAAATTATTTAAAGTAAATATAATAAATTATAAAAAATATATTAATATATAAAAGTATATATAAATTAAAATAAACTACAATATAAAAAGAAAGTGATAAGTGGTTTGGAAATAGTTGTTTTAAAAAATAATAAAATATGCATAAGTGGTTTTATATAATAATTAAATATTAAAAAGTGGTTTTTTATATTATTATTAAAATCTTGTTAAATGTTATTATTTGTAATTGTAATTGTAACGTAATTTAGAAATCCAATAGGTTTGAATGTACACAATAACTTGTCAATGCTTGCTGATATGATTTGGTTTTGTTGATAACTAAATTTTCGATATTCATTGGCACTGCCCTTCCTTTTTCAGCTTATCGAATGTGTTGTTCTGACTTTTGTAATCCTTAATCATCGACAAAAATGTTATAGGATATAGAGGTTGTTTAACAACCTTAAACCTAGAAAACCCAATCATATGGTAGATGCATTGTTGAACTATGTTTGCTGACTTGGTAAACTAAACAAGGGTTTCCAATCAAAATCCCTTAATTTCCTACCAATACCTACATTTTTTTTCTAAAAGATTATACACATTCTTACTATATATACTTTGGTCGTTTCCACATACTCTCCACCAAATATACCTTTCTCAACCTCTTAAAAGATCCCCGGTTCTTCATAATCACAATTATTTGAACGTTAACCATGTCTTCCAACGGCTACATTTGCATGTTAGTCCTTGCTGTTTTCTTGCTTACAAGCAACAATATGTGTCATGCTTCACGTACCCTATTACAAACTACTCCAGCAATGCCACAACCACAAATACCAACCATCCCGACATTGCCACAACCTCAAATACCAACCATCCCGACATTGCCTCAACCACAAATGCCCACTCTTCCAACACTACCACAACCACAAATGCCTACCATTCCAACAATTCCCACTATCCCTAATATGCCCAAATTATCTTTACCTCCTATGCCCTCAATGCCATCCATTCCAAACTTTCCAACATTTCCCACTATCCCTTTCTTCGCTCCACCACCTTCCAAGTAGACCGCAAAAAAGTAAAGCACCACGTAAAGTCATGATATACAAGATTGCTTAGGGTGTTTGATTTTGTTCTTACTTTTTACAGTTTGTTATGATTGTTGTGTTTTATTGCTTTTTGTTTATGAGTTATGTACTTGACTACCCGTTGTCTCATTTGGATTTTTCTTTGTAATATATTACAATTTTACGATTAAAAATCTTGTTTCTCGTACTATATACAAGCTGAAATACCAAAACTAAGTTCAAAGCCACATCAAACTGATCAAATCATACTCCAAAGAAGCTATAAATAAGATCCCTTTTCGATCCATTACTAGAAACTTCGAAAGAAAATCATTTGATAAAGCGATATATAAATATTTGGAATAAAAATTTACCAGATGATCGAACTCTATTCTCTGAATAAAAAACAAATAGATATGCATTTTACATGTACAAGACATATATAATTATGTATGTCCAGGGGCGGAGCCAAAAAAATTTCTCGTGGGGGAAAACTATAGAAAATTTATCAAACGGATAGATTTTCATTTGTTCATGTTGGGACAAAGTTTAGATTTGTAACTTTTATGGGGGCAAAATTCCAAATTTAATATAAATATAACAATTTTTTACATTGGAAAAAATATTTAGTGGGCACAACTGCCTACTATGCCCCCACCCTGGTTCCGCCCGTGTATGCCGAGGCCTTGACCGATGAAATAGCAAATACGAATCGACCAAAACAGGCCCCTGTTATACAGTTTGCTTCAATAATGTACAAGCCTGCTGTTGCTTAAATCACATTCATGTTTTTTTAATCAAATATGTTTTTGTAGTAGCTGTTCAATTCATTAGATTCCATTCCGTTTATAAGCTAAATTCATTTTATGGGTTGGGTTTTGATTTTTAAATTTGTTGCAATTTGGTTTAACGTGTTTGAGAATAATGGTAAACAAACAAATAAGGTCAAGAATCTCATCAGCTTGGTTATAACGTTCATCTAAATCGCCTAAATGTGCCGGTCTATGTCTCTATGGCATTATTCAATATTTTAATTACCTTTTGACTGTTATTATGTAGAGTTGGATCAGCTTCTTGCAGATGCACCGTCACCTTTATTATGCAACATTCTGGTCTTAGAAAACGAGTGTCGTCTCTAAATGTAGTTTTGAAGAACATACAAAGACGTGTTGAAAATATAGACCGATTGGTCTCGGCTGAGTTGTGTAATGGTTTTTCAATTGCTCATTGTGGATTTGCATATGCATTTTCCTGCAGAACACTGATGGAGTTTTGTATCAAAGATTTAGAGGTGATTAGTTGCCAGCTTAACGCAAACAGAACTTTTTAGCAGAATACCCGTATACCAACATGTAGACATTCACTTGATATGTCTTCTGTAATTTCATGAGCTGGAGCTTGTTGGTGTGATTTGATTTAGTTGGTCTTTAATTAGTTAGGACCACACGGTCGCTTTTTCTTTGTTTCTTTCTGATGAGTGTTGTACCAACACAAATACATGTAGTTTTGATTGTTATACTTGGACTTATAATCCCTTACGGCACACGGCTTAGGCAGTTATTCTTGCAGTTCAGATAAGTTCAGATAAGATTCGGACCGCCACTTCTCTGAAAACATGTACGTCTCAGACTCATAGGGTGTTTTAGCATTAGAAAGATAAATTTGTTATTTTGATGATAGTTATAATCCTATGAAGACCTTAGCTTGTTTGGATGGAATTTTCGCAAACTAGAGGTTATGTAACAAGAGCTTATAGGTTTGGGTTCTTATTGTTGGTGCAGAAGTCACATAATCACTGGCCGTTTTTAATAAAACCGTTTAGCTTAGAATTGTGGAAATGTTATAGGGCTGAGGTTGTTTAACAACCTTAAACCAAAACCCAATCATATGGTAGATTACATTGTTGAGCTATGCTGCTGACTTAGTAAACTAAAAAATGGTCATATTCAAATTCCTAACTTACCCGCTTTTTTCTTCAAAAATATCGTTCACGTTCTTCTATTTATACTCCCTTCCTTTGCACATACTCTTCACCAAATCTACCTTTCTCCACCTCTTAAAAGATCTCTGCCTCTTTCATTATTACAATTATTTGAACCGTAACCATGTCTTCCAACGGCTACATTTGCATCTTTGTCCTTACTGTTTTCGTGCTTACAAGCAACGATATGTGTCATGCTTCACGTAGCCTATTACAAACTACTCCATCAATGCCACAACCACAAATACCAACCATCCCGACATTGCCACAACCACAAATACCAACAATCCCGACATTGCCACAACCACAAATGCCCACTCTTCCAACAATTCCATCATTGCCACAACCACAAATGCCCACGGTTCCAACGATTCCAACTATCCCTACACTCCCTACTATGCCTCAAATTTCGTTACCTCCTATGCCCTCAATGCCATCCATACCAAACCTCCCAACATTTCCCACTATCCCTTTCCTCGCTCCACCACCTTCCAAATAGACCGCAAAAAGAAGCATCACGTAAAGTCTTGATTTACAGGATTGCTTAGAAATGGAGGGATTTGACTGATTTTATATCTGATTTGTTTTTACTTTTTACCGTTTGTTATGATTGGTGTGTTTTATTGCTTATTGTTTCTAAGTTATGTCTCATTTGGTTTTTTCTATTGTAATATATTAAAATTTTACGATTAATAATCTTGTTTCTTATTTCGTTTTTCCTTTATACTAGCTGAACTACCAAAAATAATTTCAAAACCACACCAAACTGATTAACAAATAAGTCTCCGTAGCAAATAAGATCTGTATTTGGTTCATTACTAAAAGCGATGTAACAAAACTAAAAGAACTGAATTAGAAATTTACGAAGTGATCTAACTCTAGTCTCTGAACTAAAAACATATCATATATATTTTACTTCAATTCATCAATATCCATTTATAAGCTTACTTCATTGTATGGATACATAAAAGTCTGATAAACTGTATCTAATATCTATATGTTTTTTTATTTATTAAAAAAAAACTAAAGTAACAAATCCATATTTGAATGCTTTTTAAGTTTTGTATTATGTGTAGAAGTTGAATAAATAGTATGGCTGGGATGGATTGGGTTCGAATCCGTTATAAAACATTTTCTAGGTACAGTACGTTACAAGTTCTATATTAGTAGTATTCAAATTTAATACTTTTGCCTAGGCAAATCCCGAGAGTTAACTATCATTTGCGCTAACGGGTGTTGGAAATCAATTGCTATACACAGAATGCATTAGACATTATTAGTATTTAAACTAAATGCTAGAGGACTTTGGGCACCTTCTAACCACTACCATTTCGTATATCTCTTTTAAAGTTATAATCTTCACAATTAATTGTTTGTAATATGTTCACCAACATAAACATTTATTGTCCTAGAAAGTTATGTTTGTATTTGGCTTGCAACCAAAAGTTATGAAATGAGAGAGCTTATTGGTTTGGGTTGGTATACAAATTAAGAGTCTTTAATAACCCGTTTTACTTAGAATTGTGGATACTGTTTTTGGGTTCAGAGAGGTTGTTTAACAACCTTAAACCTAGAACCCCAATTATATGGTAGATGCATTGTTAACCTATGTTTGCTGACTTGGTAAACTAAACAAGTGTTCATTTAAATGTTCCAATCAAATCCCTAAATTCCTACCAAAACTCACCTTTTTCTTCTAAATGATTGCACACATTTTTTCTATTTATACTTCCATAGTTTGCACATAATCATTACCAAATCTACCTTTCTCTACCAGTTACAAGATCTCCTGTTCTTTCATAATCACAATTATTTGAACGTTAACCATGTCTTCCAACGGCTACATTTGCATGTTTGTCCTTACTGTTTTCGTGCTTACAAGCAACGATATGTGTCATGCTTCACGTAACCTATTACAAACTACTCCAACAATGCCACAACCACAAATTCCAGCCATCCCAACATTTCCACAACCACAAATACCAATCATCCCCACATTGCCACAACCACAAATGCCCTCTATTCCAACGATTCCAACACTACCACAACCACAAATGCCTACCATTCCAACGATTCCAACTATCCCTACACTCCCTAATATGCCTAAATTGTCTTTACCTCCTATGCCCTCAATACCATCCATTCCAAACTTTCCAACTTTTCCCACTATCCCTTTCTTCGCTCCACCACCTTCCAAGTAGAGCGCAAAAAAAAGCACCACGAGGATTGCTTAGAAATGGAGGGATTTGATTTATTTAGTATTTGATTTGTTTCTACTTTTTACCGTTTCTTATGATTGGTGTGTTTTATTGCTTATTGTATATTGTTTATGAGTTATGTCTTTCTTTGTAATATATTACAATTTTACGATTAAAAATCTTGTTTCTCATGTAGTTTTTACTTAACTGAACTACCAAACATAATTTCAAAACCTCACCAAATTGATTAACTAATTAACCAATTAATACGTCTACGTAGCAAATAATATCTCTATTTGATCAATCATAATTATTTGATTAAGCGATGTATCCAAATTCAAAGAACTGAAATAGATATATACATTTTACAAAATGATCGAATTCTAGTCTCTGACTAAAAATAATTTATATACGTTGTACTTGTTCTGGACATATATAGTTATGAATGCCTACGGTATCTGACTACTTATTGACCGATAAATTAGCAAATAAAAATCAACAAAATAGGCCCCGGTGAGACATTTTGCTTCAATAATTTAGAAGCCTACTATTACTTGAATCAAATCATGTTCATATATTTTAGAATCAAATATATTATTTGTAGTAGCTGTTCATTTAAATTCCATTTATAAGTTTAATTCATTGTATGAATACGTGCAATCTATATGTTTGTTTTTATTTCAAAAAACTATAGTAACAAATCTATATTTTAATGCTGTTTACATAAACTTCTGTAGAATATGAAATATTTTCCCCTCCAGTATAACTTACCGTAGCTATTAGAAAGTGTCGATGCTCTGTGTCATAAGGTTAACCGGTATAAAACATTATATTAAAGGTCCAGAACTGAATTATACGTAAAAGTTTTAAAGTAAGTACCAAGTTTATAGAGTTAATTACACAGATGGTCCTTCTCCTCTTATCCAAGTGGCACTTTTTGTCATATTTTCTGAAAAATTACATGGATAGTCCTTTATTTTAAATTTCTGCACATGGATAGTCTTTTAGTCCGTTAGGGTTAACTCAATTTTGTTAGTTGTATCATAATGACCAATTTACCTTTTTGTATTATTTGCAAAGGACCGTTTTGTAATTTTTATTTTCTTTTTCTTCTTATTCCTAGAAATGGACTTGATGTATGCATACTGGGCCCACTACTTCTAACTTGAAATATAGGGTGCATACTGGGCACTCGTGTGGTTCATCTTTCTTTAGCCAAAACCAAACAACATCATGCTCATCCTCGCCTTCAGCCCCACGACAACCAATAATTCTTTGGTCATAGTATGATTGGACGATAGCAGGAGCTTCCTTGGTTCCAAATGGACCTTTAGGAAAATTAATCGCCAACAAATCCTTTCCATGTAGCTCAGCTTCCGGCTCCTCACGCTAATGACCAGTCACAATCGGCATCACCTCTTCCACTTTCTCCGAAACATTTCCGGAAAAGTGACGACTACGAGTGACGGTATTGGCAGCGGGACGGAGAATCGAAGGGGAATTGATGATACGATTAGGTTTTGAAAGAGATCGGAGAGATAACAGTTTAGAAGAGGCTCGTCTCCACATGATGGTTATGGATTCACCGGAACCGTTTTTTCGGCGGTGATTTGAATTGGCGACTTTTTGTTTGGTGAAAACGACGACGTATTGTTAAAAGATCTTTGTTTAACATTCCTTAAAAAAAAACAGCTTGTTGTTGTTGGTGTTGGAACTCTGCTAGAGATCTTTTTCCGACCAAGTCCGGTCGCCGGAGTGAACTACCGAAGAGTATTCCGGCGAGTGGCGACTGTCGATTACTACTGTTGTTGTTTAAGTTCATCATGGAGATTGATCTGAGATTATTGGTGTTGGTGTTGAAGTAATCGGCGGGATAGCCGGACGACATGGTGGTGATGTGTGATTTCGGGGAGATTAAGCAAAAGGGACATGGGGGGAATATTTGGAAAAAAGAGAATTGGATTTTGTAAAAAAATTAAAATTATTACTTTTAATAAAAACAATTGCTATAAAACAAATAAAAAGAAAAAAAATAATAAAAAATACAAAAACGGTCCTTTGCGAATAAGGCAAAAAGGGTAAATTAGTCATTATGATATAACTAACATAATTGAGTTAACCCTAACGGACTAAAGGATTGTCCATGTGCAGAAATTCAAAATAAAGAACTATCCATTTAACTTTTCAGAAAATAGGACGAAAAGTGTCACTTGGATAAGAGGAAAAGTACCATCCGTGTAATTAACTCAAGTTTATATTAGTACTATTCAAACTTCATACTTTTGCCTAGGCCAATAAGGAAAGTTAAAGTCCCGTTCACTTTTAATTGCTTACCTTCGTGTTCTGAGTTTCTCTAACAACGGTGGGGAGCAGGCTCATAATTTGGAATGGTTTTCAAAGACCACTCTATATTTTAGTCATGACAGAGTTATGTTAGGTTTAAGGAGTTTTTTGTGGTTTTCATTGTTTTACAAGAATTCGTGTTCTGGCTTGTGTTAATAACACTGTCTGGAAATGTACAAATGATTTGATGTAATTTTGATGATAGTAATTATAATACTATGAAGATCATGGCTTGTTTTTCCAGTCATCTAAAATACTTAATCCTCAACCCTTTTGGTTGGAGGGAAGTATCGAAAACCAAAGGTTATTAAATGAGAGCTTATTGGTTTAGGTTGGTATTGTTGGTGCAAAAGTCACAGAATCACTAGTCGTTTTTAATAAAACCGTTTTACTTAAAATTGCAAAATGTTATAGGGTGCAGAGGTTGTTTAACAACCTTAAACCTAGAACCCTAATCATATGGTAGATGCATTGTTAAGCTATGTTTGCTGCTTGGTAAACTAAACAAGTGTAACATTTTAAAGTTCCAATTAATACCTAAATTCCTACCAAAACGCACCTTTTTCTTCTAAATGATTGCACACATTCTTTCTATTTATACTTCCATAGTTTGCACATAATCTTCACCGAATCTACCTTTCTCTACCAGTTACAAGATCTCCGGTTCTTTCATAGTCACAATTATTTGAACGTTAACCATGTCTTCCAACGGCTACATTTGCATGTTTGTCCTTACTGTTTTCGTGCTTACAAGCAACGGTATGTGTCATGCTTCACGTAACCTATTACAAACTACTCCAGCAATGCCACAACCACAAATACCAACCATACCGACATTGCCTCAACCACAAATGCCCACTCTTCCAACTATCCCATCACTACCACAGCCACAAATGCCCACCATTCCAACGATTCCAACTATCCCTACACTCCCTAATATGCCCAAAGTTTATTTTCCTCCTATGCCCTCAATGCCATCAATTCCAAACTTTCCAACATTTCCCACCATCCCGTTCTTCGCTCCACCACCTTCCAAGTAGATCGCAAAAAACGCAGCCTCAAGTAAAGTCATTATATACCTGATTGCCAAGAAATGGAGAGATTAGTATTTGATTTGTTTTTGCCTTTTACCGTTTGCGATGATTGATGTGTTTTATTGCATATTGTTTATAAGTTGTATCTCATTTGGTATTTTCTTTTGTAATATATTACGAGTACAATTTTACGATTAAAAATCTTGTTTCTCATATCGCTTTTACTCTATACTAGCTGAATTACCAAAATAATACGGAGCAACCCCATTTGATCCGTTACTAATCATTTGATAAAGCGTTATATCAAAATTAAAGAATTGAAACAGAAATTTACAAAATGATCTAATTCTAGTCTCTAAATAATTTTACTTGTTATGGACATATATAGTTATGAATGCCTACGGTATTTCATGCCTTGACCGATAAATTTGAAAATACGAATCGAGAAAAACTGGCACTTGTGATACAGTTTGCTTCAATAATATAGAAGCCTACAGTTACTTAAATCCTGTTCATATTTTTTTGATTAAATATATATTTTTGTAGTAGCTGTTCAATTGATAAAATTCATTTAAAAGTTTAATTCATTGTACCCATCTTCGTTGATCCGGTCTATATCTCCATGACATTATTCAATATTTTATTACCTTTAGACTGTTATTATGTTGAGTTGGATCAGCTTCTTGTCTGATGCACTTCACATAGGGTTGAGCAGGAAGCTGTATAAAAAAACAAAATACGGAACCGAACTAAAATATGTCGGTTCGATTTTTTATTTATGAGAACCAATATATTTGGTGTGGTTTTGGTTTTATCCCAAAAACCGAACCAGACAATTTAAACATCGTTAAAAGTTAATTTTTTATATGTAATTATTATGATTATAGGAACTCTTTTAGGCCAAAAACATTATTGAGTAGTAGCGCAAAATGTTTCTAGCATGACTTTTTTTAGGCCATTATACATGTTTGTCAAAGAAAATGAATTAGATGTTGCTTATTGAGCCAAATTGACCCAAGTCCATAAATCCGATAACACAACGAACCAAACCGGATTTAATCCCAAATCTGAAAACCCGAGCCGATGTAAAAACTGAACCCAAAGGTTCCTAACTTCTAAAACAAAAATTTCCGTTTTGGTTTTATGTAAAAACAGAACCAAACCAAAACCACGCTCACCCCAGAGTGTGTCACTTTTCATTATGCAACATGCTGCTAAAATAACTGATGTTTGAAACGAGTGTGTCTTTAAATGTTGTTTTGAAATCCATACAACGACAGTGTTGTCAATACACACCGATTGGTCTCTCCTAGTTGGCCTAATGGTATCTTCTAAACACATACAATTGCTCATTTTTTTGTGATTTTCATACGTATTTTGTTGCTTCTGTTTAGCAGCGTCTTTTTAAATGTCGTTTTAATTGGTTTATATTCTTGTACCTAGTTTTAAAAACTTAAAGATGCTACCCAATGGAACTTTACCATCTATTACTAAGTTACTGAATTAATTTTTTATTTCAACGTCTGCAGAAAGTGAATACTTTCTCTATTCGATATAACTTATTATAGCTATTAGAAAGGGATATTTCATGAGGTTAACCGTAATAAACCATTATTTAAGGTTCACAACTAAACTATTCCTAGAAGTGTTAAAGTAAGTACCAAGTTCATAGTTGTTAATTGCCAATCACAGAAATGTGCAATGCATTGGACAAAATTGCTGCTCGAAATTGAAATTAGTATCTTGATACATATTCAACTGCAAGGAGTGTTACTCTACTAAATTTAACCTAAATGCTCGAAGAGAACATAGGGAATCTTCAAACCATTACCAAGCCATATATTTCTCTTATCTTCTTTAAACTACTCAGTTTTGTGTTAAAAAGCGTTTGAAACTTTGTTAATTTGTTCACCAACGTAAACATTTATTGGGTTAAAAAGTTTTATTTGTGTTCGGCTGGCAACTAATTAGTCCTAGAGTATTATTTTACAGATTAATCTGGATAAAGATACTAATGTCATTTGTATTCATTTCATGATCAACGTCTGCCCATGGTGTTATCGCAAACCAAAGACTCTGCCATGAGAGATTATTGGTTTGTGTTGGTATTGTTAGAGCAAATGTCACATAATCACTAGTCTTTTTTAATTAAACCGTTTTACTTAGAATTGTAGAACATGTTATAGTGTGCAAAAAGTTGTTTAACAACCTTAACCTAGAAACTCAATCATATGGTAGATACATAGTTGAGCTATGTTGCTGACTTGCTGACTTAGTAAACTAAAAAATGATCACATTCAAATTCCTAACAAACCCACCTTTTTCTTCCGAAAGATCGTTCATGTTATTCTATTTATACTTCCATCCTTTGCACATACTCTTCACCAAATCTACCTTTCTCTACCTCTTAAAAGATCTTCGGCTCTTTCATAATCACAATTATTTGAACGTTAACCATGTCTTCTAACGGCTACATTTGCATATTTGTCCTTACTGTTTTCGTGCTTACAAGCAACGAGATGTGTCATGCTTCACGTAACCTATTACAAACTACTCCAGCAATGCCACAACCACAAATACCAACAATCCCCACATTGCCACAACCACAAATGCCAACAATCCCAACACTTCCACAACCACAAATGCCCACTGTTCCAACAATTCCAACTCTACCACAGCCACAGATGCCTACCATTCCAACTATCCCTACACTGCCTAATATGCCCAAAGTTTCTTTACCTCCTATGCCCTCAATGCCATCCATTCCAAACTTTCCAACACTTCCCACTATCCCTTTTTTCGCTCCACCACCTTCCAAGTAAACCTTAAAAAAAGCACCATGTAAAGTCGTGATATAAAGGATTGCTTAGAAATGGATGGATTCGACTAAATTAGCATTGGATTTATTTCTGCTTTTTATCATTTGTTATGGTTGGTGTGCTTTATTGCTTATTGTTTATGAGTTTTCCCATATGGTTGTTTTCTTTCGTAATACATTACAATTTTACGATTTAAAATCTTGTTTCTCATATGGTTTTTACTTTATACTAGCTGAACTACCAAACTGGTTAAGCAAACCGTCTACGTAGCTATAAGATCTCTATTTGTTCCATTACTAATCATTTGATAAAGTGATATATCAATGAAATAACCGTTAACCAAACAGCATGCTCAACATATAAAACAAATGATGTTCCTTTTCTAGAACCAACTGGAAATAAAGAGAAGAGCGCATTATCTTATATACTTACATTTATTTACTCTTTTTACCGATTGAGGACATGGTTTTTGCACCCAACAATCAAAATTCAAAGAACTGATATAGATTTTACAATATGATCCAACTCTAGTCCCAGAATATAAAAAAAACAGATTATATACATTGTACTTGTTCTGGACATTATAGTTAAGGATGCCTACGGTATTTGAGGCCTTGACCGATAATTTAGCAAATTAAAATTGACCATAACAGGCCGCTGTGTTTGCTTCAATAATTTAGAAGCCTATGGTTACTTAAATCATGTTCATATTTTTTTAATCAAATATACTTTTTTGTAGTAGCTATTCAATTGATAAAATTCCATTTATAAGTTTAATTCATTGTATGGATACATGCAATCTGATAAACTGTATGTAATATCTATATGTTTGTTTTTATTGAAAACAAAACTAAAGTAACAAAACTATATTTGTATGCTTTTTTAGAGGTTTTGTTTTATGTGTAAAAGTTAAATAAATAGTAGGGCTGGGTTGGGTTTTGAATTTATAGCAATTTGGTTTGAACTATCCGTAATGAGGTTTAGAGAGGATGTTCGGATCCTACGTGGAAGCATATGTGTAGTTTATAGAAGATTAATGTATTATTTCAAGAAGTTTATATAATAAAAGTCCATGAAAGAAAGAAAAGTTCATGTGTATGAACCAAGGAGTGAGAAAGAAATGGGTCTAAGCATTAACTTTTTTTCTTCATATTATATTAAAACTAGGGGTATTCCCGCGTGTTGCGCGGTAACAATTTCTAAAGAGATTTGTCACGAATAATGATCAGAATCGGGAGTTCGAACAATATGAATCTGAAACTGAATTAGAACAATATTGATGTGACCACTCAAATAGCTAAGGGATTGACTACAAAAGTCAAACTTTTCAAATACATATGTAAAAATAAAAAGAGATTCCTACGTACAGTATTACATATTAGATTAGATACATATATAATTCAGCAAACTGCTGCATATTTTCAAGTAAGGTATAGAAAGAATATAACATGTTGTATCACTTGTCTAATCAACAACATGCACATGGACCCTATACCTCCAACAACGAAAACAGACATTACAAAAGGCAATAATTGGGTAGGTTAATACCATAGTCCCTACATAAAACAACTCAAAAAACCAACCTTATCATAGGGTACTTGCAAAAGTCATTGAAAAGATCACAAAAAAACAAACCATCGTTTAAAACTAACTCTTTGTTGCACTCTCTGTCACACCCCGCAAAATGGCGGAACCGAGGTGTACAGAGAATACGGTATCAGAGATTCAAAGGTTACATCAACATAAGTAAACCAAACATAATCAACATAGATAAATAAGTTTAAAATAGCATACTTATTACAGTCATCCGAAAATATCAAAATACGGCTACAGCGTTTGGGATACTAAGGAAATAACAAAAGCAAAATAAATCCCATGCAAGTAATCCACGTAGCCAAGCAATGCATAACGTCAAAAAGTAACCTCAAATCCCTGAAAAGCGTTAAAATACGACGTCAACATAAAGTTGGTGAATTATTCGCAATAATTAATAAAAACATAATAGTATAAAAGTTTCAATATGTTTTGACCCAAAAGTGATATGATTTGAAAATAAGTCATTTGAAAATGATGTTTCAAGGTATACGTGAAGTATACAAAACCTTTTAATAATATACCAATATAAATACCATAAAAATACCATAATCAATTCATAAAAATACCATACTGGATAGATAATAGCCTTAGGTAAATACTGTACACCTGAACCATAACAATACTGGCAACTAACCCCACCTAGTGCATTACGCTAGGTTGTCCTCGAAAATCAACGGTCGTAACATTGCTAACACGGACAGGGCGCATCCATCATCCATCGTGTTAACAATGAGGGCTTGTTAGACCCATATAGCGCTATATATACGAACCGGCGGCTAAAAGCTAACAGGTGTGTATACGGGTCCTCGTTCTACCGCAAAGGCGGAACAAGTTGGGTAATGCTAACCTAAAGGCATTCATATCCAAAATACATAACCATAATACATAATATACCATAAAATACATTTATACAACGCTAATCATGCCCAAAAAGTAAAAGCGGTAAAAAGGGCAACGAATAACTCACAGAATAGCAAAGCAATCCAAACACGATATGTCGGGAAATAATCAGATACGGTCAAGCTCCCACGTCTAAGTGCCCTAAACATCACGTAAATAAACATGTCTAAGTATCTCTAAGTCTAGTGGGGTATGCCTTAACGATTAACGTTTTATACGGGTTTTTAAAATGACCAACAAGAACATCGATTTAACAGATTTACAAACGTTTCGGAAAGTTCAGCAAGCTAGTTACGCATCACGTAACTTAGGAGTTACGCAACACGTAACTAGGACTTACGTGACAAGCAAGTTAATTACGTGAGCTAGAAGTTACGGGCATAGTTACGTGACACACAAGGAATTACGTGATCCGGAAGGCAATTACGTGCTCAGTTACGTGATTTTGAAGGTGTTACGTGATCCAGTTACGTTCACGTAACACAGTTACGTGACGTAACTGGGTTTTACGAAAAATTACATTCGGAATACGATTCTGAGTGTTTTTAGGCATCAAAATCATCCATAATCGAAACCCTATGTCCAGAATACATTTAGGTACAATAACCCTCAATAAAATCCGAGTTTTGATGGTAAAAAGTGATGTTTTCGAGTTTGACTAAATAAAATAAAGTTTAAAACAAAATCGATAGAAAACTTACCCGATCAAAATGAAAATTGGAGGAATGATAGAGATGAATACGGTGAACAATAATCAAGCTTCAAAATCGGATTTCAACGGTTGGATCTCGAGATAATTTAGAGAGAAGGAAGGGTTTTGTGTGTGTGTTTTGTGTGTGTTTTTAGAGAGAGAAAGGCAAGATGGAAATGTGGTGTGTAGGTGATGTTTGGGTGGGTAATAGAATAGGACAAAAATTTGATAAAAACTATGTTGTCTAATAAGACAAAATGGTTGGTGAAGGACCATTTTTGTAATAGGAATTCCCATAGGACTAGTTTTGTAATAAATTTCTGAAAGGACTAAAATTGTAATACTTTTTAAACGTTAATCTTAATCGTATAAGTAAGGCATAATACCCCTAAACTTATCATAAGAGCATACTAGACTTATACTAAAGGCACTTAGAACTAAACGTTCCCGACATAAAGATTCGAACCACATAAAATACAAATACGATACTCATAAAATACGAGAAATACGAATACAATACTCATAAAATACGAATACGATAAAACATAAAAAGGGATACAATAGGGTCAAAACATAAACATAAATAAATAAAACGAATACGGGTCGATAGAAATATACCTAGAAATTCGCGAATGTCACAGTCTCCCCAAGTAAAAAGAAATTTCGTCCTCGAAATTATCACTTGGTACTACTTCCGGGGGAAAGGTGAGGATACTTCCGCAGAATTTCATCTTCGCGTTCCCACGTGAACTCAGCTCCAAAACGGGAATTCCAACGAACCTTGACAATCGGGATCTTACTTCGTCGTAGACGCTTAACATCACTAGCAACGATCTCGATCGGTTCCTCAACGAAATGAAGCTTATCATCAATCTGGAGTTTCTCAAGCGGAACTAATAATGTTTCGTCAGCCATTCATTTCTTTAACTGAGACACATGAAATACATTGTGTACGCTGCTCAGTTCTGCCGGCAAATCTAGTCGATACGCAGCTGGGCCGACGCGGGCTAAAATCTTGAACGGACCCGTGTATCTCGGACTCAGCTTACTGCGCTTCACGAATCGGACAACCCCTTTCCATGGAGAAACCTTCAATAATACCATATCTCCAACACTGAACTCAAGAGGCTTCCTGCGCTTATCAGCATACTTTTTCTGTCGATCTCTTGCAGTAATTAATCGTTCCTTGATCTTGAAGATCTTGTCAGTGGTCTCTTGTATAATCTCCGGACCAGAAATCTGACTATCTCCAATTTCTGCCCAACATACAGGCGATCGACACTTGCGGCCATACAAAGCTTCAAAAGGTGCACACTTGATACTCGTGTGATAGCTGTTGTTGTACGAGAACTCAATCAACGGCAAATGAACGTCCCAACTACCACCAAAATCAATTGCGCAAGCTCGTAGCATATCTTCCAAGGTCTGAATAGTTCTCTCACTCTGACCATCGGTCTGCGGATGATAGACGGTACTCATATCTAACCTTGTGCCCATAGCAGTCTGGAATGTCTTCCAAAATCGTGAGGTGAAACGAGCATCACGATCGGAAATAATCGATACAGGGACTCCGTGTTTCGATACAATCTCTGCAATATATAAACGCACGAATCTCTCCATCGGATAATTCTCACGAATCGGTAGGAAATGAGCAGATTTCGTCAATCGATCAACAATAACCCAGATACTGTCATAACCGCTCGAAGATCTCAGAAGCTTCGTAACGAAATCCATAGTAATACGCTCCCATTTCCACTCGGGAATCTTCGGTTGTTGGAGTAGTCCAGACGGTTTCTGATACTCAATCTTCACCTTGGAACAGGTCAAACATCGACTAACATACTCGGCGATCTCACGCTTCATACCCGGCCACCAATAGAACTCTTTCAAGTCATGATACATTTTGTCGGAACCCGGATGAATGGAATAGTTAGACTTATGGGCTTCGTCTAGAATCAACTGACGGATACTAATCGGAACCCAAATACGCTCGAGGAAATACAGAACTCCATCCTCCTTCGGTTCTAATTCCAACGCCAACTTATACAATCTTTCCTCTTTAACACGGTCCTCTGTCATAATACCTTCCTGTGCGTGAATAATCCGAGCCTTCAAGCTCGTCTGAATAGATACCATCATAGAACGGATACGGACTGGTTTGACTGTTTCCTTACGACTTAGTGCATCAGCAACAACGTTCGCCTTACCAGGGTGGTAGCGAATGTCGCAATCATAGTCGTTCAATAACTCAACCCAGCGTCGTTGTCTCATGTTCAGCATCTTCTGATCGAATATGTGCTGAAGACTCTTGTGGTCGGTAAATACAGTACACTTGGTCCCATACAGATAATGTCTCCAAATCTTCAATGCGAAGATGACGGCTCCCAATTCTAGATCATGTGTCGTGTAATTCTGCTCATGGACTTTCAACTGACGCGAAGCGTAAGCTATAACTTTACCATTCTGCATAAGCACACAACCCAGACCCTTGTGCGAAGCGTCGCAATAAACAACAAAATTCTCGGAACCAACTGGCAGACTAAGAATAGGAGCGTCACACAACCGCTGCTTCAATACCTGAAAGGCTCTCTCCTGATCGGAACCCCAAACGAATGGTTCACTCTTCTGTGTCAACTTTGTCATAGGTGAAGCGATTTTGGAGAAGTTCTCGATGAATCGGCGATAATACCCAGCAAGACCCAAAAACGAACGGATTTCGGTCGGTGACTTTGGTGCAACCCAACTTTTAACAGCTTCAATCTTAGCAGGATCAACGTGAATACCCTTCGCGCTAACCACGTGGCCAAGAAATTGAACTTCGGATAACCAGAACTCGCACTTGGAGAATTTCGCATACAACTTTTCTTTTCGAAGCACTTCTAGAACAAGACGCAAATGCTCTTCATGTTCCTTGCGACTTCGGGAATAGATCAGAATGTCGTCGATGAATACGATAACGAATTTGTCAAGATACGGACGAAAAATACGGTTCATTAGATCCATGAATGCTGCAGGGGCGTTTGTCAGACCAAACGGCATCACCATGAACTCATAATGACCATATCGAGTACGAAAAGCGGTCTTAGGTATATCATCTTCCTGAACTCTCAACTGATGATAACCAGAGCGAAGATCGATCTTAGAGAAATAGCAAGAACCCTGAAGTTGATCGAATAAGTCGTCAATACGAGGAAGGGGATAACGGTTCTTCACAGTCAACTTGTTTAACTCCCGATAATCAATACATAAACGCATGGAGCCATCCTTCTTCTTAACAAAGAGGACAGGAGCACCCCACGGGGAGAAACTAGGACGGATAAAACCCTTATCGACCAGTTCCTGAATTTGTTTCGACAACTCGAGCATCTCGGAAGGAGCCAAACGATACGGAGCTTTAGCAACAGGTGCTGCTCCAGGAACAAGATCAATACGAAAGTCGGTTTGTCTCTGGGGAGGGACTCCAGGTAAATCTTCGGGAAAAACGTCAGAATACTCGCGAACGATCGGTACACCATCAATCTTTATCGTAGAATCTTTCTTCACCAAATGAGCGAGATATAAGGAACAACCTTGGCGGACATACTCGCGAACTTTCAAACTTGAGATGACTTTAAGACGTTTCCCAGCCTTGTCTCCGTGTACAATCAACTGATCTCCATCCGGCTTCTGAATACGAATAAGTTTCTCATAACAGACTATCTCGCCTTTATGTTTAGCTAACCAATCCATACCGACTACGACATCGAAACTACCGAGTTTCATAGGAATAAGGTCGATGGAAAAAGGAATATCAGTTAATACGAGGGGAATATCACGAATAACTTCTCTAACACAAGCACATCTACCATCAGCTATTTCTACCTCGTAAGCAGGTTCTAAAGGACTAGAAGCACGGTTTACTAAGGGGCGGAAATCACTAGATATAAAGCTTCTATCGGCACCCGAATCAAACAAGATAAAAGCAGGATAATCATCGACAAGAAATGTACCAGTGACTACAGTAGGATCCTGGTGAGCTTCAGAAGATTCCATGGCGAAAGCTCGGCTCTTGGCAGGATTTCCTCTTGCACTAGTACCAGCACCGTGAGTAGGAAGGGGAGTAGATGATACAAGCTTGGGACACTGATGACGGCGGTGACCTACTTCTCCACATTCAAAACACGCTCCAGTAGCCCTTCCACAAAACTGCTCAGTGTGGCCTAACTTCTTGCAGCGTTTACAAACCCAACAAGCCACATTCGCTGCATGCGCACTGCCGCATGTACCACACTTCGGGCGCACGCCCTGATAACCAGCACCAGAACCCGTCAACGCATACACCTGAGGAAGTTGGGGTCTCTGATCATGACCACGACTTCTCTTCCTCGAGTTACCCATATCCCTCCTATCAGATCTACCAGAATCTCTTCGGCTCACAACCGGCTGAAGAACACCACCACGGATCATACTTGCGGTCAACCGACCCGCAATATCAACCGCACTCTGTAGAGTACCCGGAAGGTGAGAAATAATGTGGTCTCGCATCGTCTGGGGCAACCCTTGGGTGAAGCGTTCGATTCTCTCATTCTCCGTGCGAACCAACCGAGGAGCCAAAACACACAAGTCATAGAATCTATTCACATACCCACGAAAATCAGAACCTCGCATAGTCAGGTTCCACAATTCATTCTCCAACCTTTGCGTCTCAGATGTCGGCACATACTCCTTCTTCATCATGACCTTCAAGTTTTCCCAACTCATCAAGGTAACAGCAGCCCGGCCCTGAACCCGTTTCACCGAGTTCCACCAAGTGAGGGCTTTACCCTGGAATAAGAATGTAGCATACTTAACCTTGCTCTCCTCAGCACATCCCGAGACATCAAATACCGACTCGATCCTCTCAAACCACTGTAGGGTAGCAACCGCATCCTCGGTACCCTTAAACTCAGTAGGTCTGCAATCCAGAAAGGTCTTATACGAACAGCCTCGGGGTGGATCCTCAATAACAATACTCGGTCCACCGACTCCCACATGCACTGCTCTTCCCACATCGGAACCATCGCGCCCAGACGCCGTACCTTCTGGTCCAATGCCGTGCATCACAGGTTCTTCAAACCCTATGTCGGCATCCTGCACCGGTGTCTCCTTGAGCTGTGCCACAATCACGGGTATAGCTGCTGCAATCTGCTCCGCAATCAACTGACTGATATTCAGAGTAGTGGTAGTAGCATTGGGGACAGCAGTGGTATTCTGAGGCGTAGCACCCGCTCTCACACTGGCGCGACCTCGTCTCGTCGACCTTCTCGTAGCAGTGACGGCCGGAGTAGACCTAGTAGAAGCTCTCTTAGGCGGCATCTTCTACGAATGTCAAACAGAATAAATCAGAACGATAACCGGATGTGCGACTAAAACGAGCAGGCCTCAAAGCATAAAATGCAACACAAAAGCACATAAAGCATACGAATCACATACAGGCCCACAAAAGAATGAAATGCGCACATAGAGTAAATCAGATAGGTCCAAAAGCCTAGGTCATAGTCTAAGTGATTCCGTAAGGTCACTTAGTTCGCTATAACCATTGGCTCTGATACCAACTTCTGTCACACCCCGCAAAATGGCGGAACCGAGGTGTACAGAGAATACGGTATCAGAGATTCAAAGGTTACATCAACATAAGTAAACCAAACATAATCAACATAGATAAATAAGTTTAAAATAGCATACTTATTACAGTCATCCGAAAATATCAAAATACGGCTACAGCGTTTGGGATACTAAGTAAATAAAAAAGCAAAATAAATCCCATGCAAGTAATCCACGTAGCCAAGCAATGCATAACGTCAAAAAGTAACCTCAAATCCCTGAAAAGCGTTAAAATACGACGTCAACATAAAGTTGGTGAATTATTCGCAATAATTAATAAAAACATAATAGTATAAAAGTTTCAATATGTTTTGACCCAAAAGTGATATGATTTGAAAATAAGTCATTTGAAAATGATGTTTCAAGGTATACGTGAAGTATACAAAACCTTTTAATAATATACCAATATAAATACCATAAAAATACCATAATCAATTCATAAAAATACCATACTGGATAGATAATAGCCTTAGGTAAATACTGTACGCCTGAACCATAACAATACTGGCAACTAACCCCACCTAGTGCATTACGCTAGGTTGTCCTCGAAAATCAACGGTCATAACATTGCTAACACGGACAGGGCGCATCCATCATCCATCGTGTTAACAATGAGGGCTTGTTAGACCCATATAGCGCTATATATACGAACCGGCGGCTAAAAGCTAACAGGTGTGTATACGGGGCCTCGTTCTACCACAAAGGCGGAACAAGTTGGGTAATGCTAACCTAAAGGCATTCATATCCAAAATACATAACCATAATACATAATATACCATAAAATACATTTATACAACGCTAATCATGCCCAAAAAGTAAAAGCGGTAAAAAGGGCAACGAATAACTCACAGAATAGCAAAGCAATCCAAACACGATATGTCGGGAAATAATCAGATACGGTCAAGCTCCCACGTCTAAGTGCCCTAAACATCACGTAAATAAACATGTCTAAGTATCTCTAAGTCTAGTGGGGTATGCCTTAACGATTAACGTTTTATACGGGTTTTTAAAATGACCAACAGGAACATCGATTTAACAGATTTACAAACGTTTCGGAAAGTTCAGCAAGCTAGTTACGCATCACGTAACTTAGGAGTTACGCAACACGTAACTAGGACTTACGTGACAAGCAAGTTAATTACGTGAGCTAGAAGTTACGGGCATAGTTACGTGACACACAAGGAATTACGTGATCCAGAAGGCAATTACGTGCTCAGTTACGTGATTTTGAAGGTGTTACGTGATCCAGTTACGTTCACGTAACACAGTTACGTGACGTAACTGGGTTTTACAAAAAATTACATTCGGAATACGATTCTGAGTGTTTTTAGGCATCAAAATCATCCATAATCGAAACCCTATGTCCAGAATACATTTAGGTACAATAACCCTCAATAAAATCCGAGTTTTGATGGTAAAAAGTGATGTTTTCGAGTTTGACTAAATAAAATAAAGTTTAAAACAAAATCGATAGAAAACTTACCCGATCAAAATGAAAATTGGAGGAATGATAGAGATGAATACGGTGAACAATAATCAAGCTTCAAAATCGGATTTCAACGGTTGGATCTCGAGATAATTTAGAGAGAAGGAAGGGTTTTGTGTGTGTGTTTTGTGTGTGTTTTTAGAGAGAAAGGCAAGATGGAAATGTGGTGTGTAGGTGATGTTTGGGTGGGTAATAGAATAGGACAAAAATTTGATAAAAACTATGTTGTCTAATAAGACAAAATGGTTGGTGAAGGACCATTTTTGTAATAGGAATTCCCATAGGACTAGTTTTGTAATAAATTTCTGAAAGGACTAAAATTGTAATACTTTTTAAACGTTAATCTTAATCGTATAAGTAAGGCATAATACCCCTAAACTTATCATAAGAGCATACTAGACTTATACTAAAGGCACTTAGAACTAAACGTTCCCGACATAAAGATTCGAACCACATAAAATACAAATACGATACTCATAAAATACGAGAAATACGAATACAATACTCATAAAATACGAATACGATAAAACATAAAAAGGGATACAATAGGGTCAAAACATAAACACAAATAAATAAAACGAATACGGGTCGATAGAAATATACCTAGAAATTCGCGAATGTCACACTCTCCACAACTCTTGTAGCACCAACCGGATTGAGTATATAGACGATCAACTGTTGCCAAAACAGTGAAAACATGACGACCAACTGTTGCCAAAATAGTGAAAACATGGTCAGTAACACATTTATAATAATATATAAAAGGTTTCCATCGTTGTACATAAAAAACATGGTAGAAATTATTGTATATTAACTGTTTTCGTGGCGTACCCTTTTTCCGGCTTTTCAAATTTTCAAACAAATTAGAAATTACCTCATCATCAGTCATAACCATCTCCAACCCAAGTAAGACATCACCGAATTTCGTATTTACTGCCTCCCACATTCTACAAATACTTACATGAACAACCCAATCTTCTCTAGTTAGGTCAAGGGCGCCAATCTTGGAGTGAGACATGTTTTTCGAAAGAGACATAATTGTACGTGGTTATGTGGTTTGTTGATGCAAAAGAACTTATATAGAAAAACACAAAACCACCATTATACCTTACATTATGATAATTAAAACACAGGGCAACCAAAAAGTCAGGCGTTTCAAATGTGTTATTAACTTAGGGTAACTGAACAGTTTAAATATCATTATACCTCACATTATGGTAATTAAAACACATGGCAACCAAAGAGTCAGGAGTTTCGTGTTATTAACTTAGGGTAACTAAACAGTCTAAAAAATCATTATATCTCACATTATGGTAATTAAAACACAGGGCAACCAAAGAGTCAGGAATATCATTATACCTCACATTATGGTAATTAAAACACAGGGCAACTAAAGAGTCAGAAGTTTCAAATGTGTTATTAACTTAGGGTAACTGAACAGTTTACGTATCATTATACCTCTCATTATGGTAATTAAAACACAGGGCAACTAAAAAGTCAGGAGTTTCAAATGCATACCATTCCACTATTTGGAATATCTCAAACATTAGCTATCCGACGACTCTCTATTATAAGTAAATATAGATATAGATATAGATGGGACCAAAATATGAACTTTATAAGTTTATAGGAGTAAACGACTAAGTTTGTAGAAAGTTGTGGTTTATGACGTGACAGTGGTATAAACTTGCTATAGTTCATAGCATTACGGATGTTCTAAGTGAATAATGGTAAACAAACAAAGAATGTTAAAAATCTCATTAGTTTTGTGAAAATGATGGGCGTTGATCGCCTATTTAATATTTTGTGCATAGTTGGATCAGCTTCTATCAGATGCACCATCACCTTTCATTATGCAACATGCTGCTCAAATATTTCGTGTTAGAAAACAAGTATCGTCTCTAAATCTAGTTTTGAAGTCCATACAAAGACGTGTTGACACAGATTGATTATTGATCTATGCTGGCCATGGCTTGCCTAATGGTATATACAGAACACATTGATTTGTTCATATTTTTTTTCTTCGTGGATTTGCATATTTAATTATAATGAGGCTGGAGACCCATAGCGTAGTAGTAAAAATGCTCCCCAAAACTTGACCGTCTATTATTAAGTTAACTTAACACGTAGTACTAAAATTCTGCAGAAAGTGAAATTCTTTCCCTCTTCAGAGTATAAATTATCATAGCTATTAAAAAGGGTCGATACTCACAGATGTCACGAGGTTAACAGAGTAACCGTTATTAAACATTATCTATTGTTCACAGCTGACTTATACTTAAATGTGTTAAAAGTAAGTACCAAGTTTTAAATTAGTACTATTCAAACTTAATACTTTTGACTAAGAAAATCACGAACGTTAAGTACCGTTCACTTTTAAATGCATTTCGGCTACTGTAAATTTATTGCCAGACTAATTTAGAAATGTGCAATGTGTTGGACATACTGAAGCTGGAAGTTGTAATTACTAATTAGTATTCGTTACATATTCAACTGCAACGGCACCTTCAAACTACTACCATGTGGTATATCTCTCTCGTCTTTTTTAATCTACTAAATTAATTTTGTGCATGTTAAAAAAGTTTGAAATTTCGTTAATTTGTTGTAATTTTGATGATAGTCGTTTTAGTCCTATGTAGATCATGGCTTGATTTTCCATGAGAATACACATTATGGATTGTCATCTGAAATATTTTCCATGAGAATACCATTTCAGTTGGAGGTAACTAACGCAAACCAAAGGTTATCGAACGAGAGGTTATTGGTTTGGGTTGGTATTGTTGGTGGAAAAGTCACAGAATCACTAGTCGTTTTTAATTAATACCGTTTTACTTATAATTGTACAACATGATATAAGGTGCCAAGGTTGTTTTTTTGGAAACGGCAAATGATTTTATATCGGAGCCTACTCGTAATATTTTAACGAGTACCCCAGGTTCGAGCTCCGCATAGCGGGCAAACCCAGCCCCCTACGGGGATTTCCAGGGAAAAATTCACCATGTGTGTCATAAGAGGTGTGAGTTAAATTACGCATTTTTTTTTGCGACGGCCACAGGGGTCGAACCCACGACCTCAGCCCACATACCACAGGTGCCAAGGTTGTTGTTTAACAACCTTGAACCTAAAAAAACCCAATCATATGGTAGATATATTGTTGAGCTATGTTTGCTGACTTGGTAAACTAAACAAGTGAAACATTTAAATTAAAGTCACAATCAAATCCCTAAATTCCAACCAAAACCTATTTAACCGTCTAAAATATGTATACATCTTTTCTATTTATACTTCCATCGTTTGAACATACTCTTCACAAAATTTACCTATATCTATTTTGTAAAGATCTCCAGTTATTACATAATCACAATCATTTGAACGTTAACCATGTCTTCCAAGGGCTACATTTGCATGTTAGTCCTTACTGTTTTTGTGCTTACAAGCAACGATATGTGTCATGCTTCACGTAACCTACTACAAACTACTCCTGCAATGCCACAACCACAAATACCAACCATCCCGACATTGCCACAACCTCAAATGCCAACCATACCGACATTGCCTCAGCCACAAATGCCAACTCTTCCAACAATTCCATCACTACCACAACCACAAATGCCTACCATTCCAACGATTCCAACTATCCCTACACTCCCTAATATGCCCAAAGTTTCTTTACCACCGATGCCCTCAATGTCATCCATTCCAAACTTGCCAACATTTCCCACCATCCCTTTCTTTGCTCCACCACCTTCCAAGTAGACCGCAAAAAAAGCAGCCTCACGTAAAGTATATACTTGATTGCTTAGAAACGGAGAGATTAGTATTTGATTTGTTTTTACCTTTTACCGTTTGTTATGATTGGTGAGTTTTATTGCATATTGTTTATAAGTTGTATCTCATTTGGTTTTTTCTTTTATAATATATTACAGTTTTACGATTAAAATGCTTGTTTGTTATATCTTTTTTACTTTATACTAGCTGAAATACCAAAATAATACGGAGCAACCCCATTTGATCCATTCTAATCATTTGCTAAAGCGTTGTATCAAAATTAAATAATTGAAATAGGAATTTACAAAATGATCTAATTCTAGTCTCTGAATAATTTTCTTGTTATGGACATATATAGTTGTGAATGCCTACGTTATCTGAGGCCTTGACCGATAAATTTGCAAATATGATTCGACAAAAAACTGGCACTTGTGAGAAAGTTTATGTCACACTCTGCTCAGGCAGAAACCCGATGTGTAGACAGTATCAGTAATATCAGAGTTTTCAAGTTTACAACAATATAAATGACAAAAGCCTCATCGAATAAATATAAGTTCGAAATACAAGAGTTTACATAAATCCAAAATAATACAATACAAAAAACATCATATGGATCCTAACGGAACTAAAATAACAAAACAAGTTCCAAGTAATGATCCACGTAGACACATAGCATGTCATCAACAAACGTAACCTCAAACTCATGAAAAACGTTAAAAACACGACGTCAACATAAAGTTTGTGGGTTATTCGCAATTTTATAAAAACATTAAGTAATAAAGGTTTTGACCCAAATTTGGAAAATATTTATTAAATCATAAGTAAAATGTATATATCTTGATTTATAACAAATAACAATCATGCATAAACCTTAGAATAGTAAATACACATGAACCTAACAATCAAGGCAACAACCCTCACCTTAGTGAGTTAAACTAAGGTCATTCTCGAATAACTATGGTAATAACATCGACTCATAGGGACCGCACACCGACAAAATCTCATATCAGCGATGAGGGTTTGTTAGACCCTTATAGATCTATATATATAACCGGTGGCTCAAATAGAGTTGACAGACGTGTAAACGGGGCCTTATACTACCACTAAGGTCATATAAGTAAAGGTACCGCTAAAACCAAGGCACCATAATCTAAATCCGTATAAACAAGATATATTTAAATTAAAGTAGCGCTAATCATGCCAAGAAATAAAGCGGTAAAAGGGCAACGAATAAATCAAAGACTTTCTCACGAGAGCTTGTTGGTTTGTGTTAGTATTGTTAGTGCAAATGTCACATAATCACTAGTCTTTTTTTAATTAAACCGTTTTACTTAGTATTGTTAGTGCAAATAGCAACCATACCGACATTGCCTCAGCCACAAATGGCCACTCTTCCAACACTACCACAACCACAAATCCCATCTATTCCAACGATCCCATCTATTCCTACACTCCCTAATATGCCCAAATTGTCTTTACCTCCTATGCCCTCAGCGCCATCCATTCCAAACCTCCCAATATTTCCCACTATCCCCTTCTTCGCTCCACCACCTTCGACCGCAAAAAAGAAAAGCACCACGTAAAGTCATGATATAGAACATTGCTTAGAGATGAGGGGATTTGACTGATATAGTTGTTTTAAGGGTGTTTGATTTTGTTTTTACTTTTTACCGTTTGTTATGAGTGGTGTTTTTTATTGCTTATTGTTTATGAGTTCTTGACTACTCGTTTAGTTCTTTTCTTTTGTAATATATTACAGTTTTACGGTTAAACAAATTTTTGTTGTTTCATTTCATTTTTACTTTATACTAACTGAACTACAAAAAAAGTTCAAAACAACATCAAATTGATCGAACCATCAGCCTCGATACAAAATCGTCTAACAAATTCAAAGTATTAATATTCATTTACTTAACTAGAAATTACCAAATTATCTAACTATAGTCCTCGAATAAATTGAAAAGGATTTCACTTATTCTGGAAACATATCCACTGTATATATGATTACCTATGGTATCTGATGCCTTGACCGATAAACGTACAAATACGAATAGACGAAAACCGGGCCTTGCGATACAGTTTATTTCAATAATTTACAAACCTACTATTACTTACATCCTGTTCATATTTCATTAATCATAGAACCTTTTATTTTTGTGGTAGTTGTTCAATTCAATTTATGAGTTTAATTCATTGTACTACTCAATGATTCACATTATATGACAAACTGGATTCAATATGTTATATCTATATCTATATGTTTGTTTTTATTTAAATATATTTGAATGCTTTTTTAAAGGTCTTGTTTTATGTGTAGAAGTTAAATAAATAGTAGGGGTTTGGAATTTATTGTAATTTGGTTTAAACTGTTTGTGAATAGTATTGTCTGATGCTGATTTTGTTTTTGTTTTGGTCTCTTGACTGCTTCCGTTATATCTTGTCTTTTCAGTTTTGACTTGTACTATTTCACTTTGAATCAATTGGTGAATGTTTTTGATCATGACATTTTATTTAAAGCAATTTATCAAAATTATCACCTATCACTTACGTTTTACAAAAATAATGATTTACGACGGATTTTTAGCGACATTTTTTTCCTCGTGAAAGTACACATATTTTAATCAGACCAAAAAAAATTCGACACGTTGTCGCGACACTATTCATTTCTCGCGTCAATATTCATTTTCGCCACGACGTGTCTGGTTTTTATTGGTCTGATTTTGTTTTTATTTACTTCTCGCGAATATAAAGTGTCGCGAGAAGTTCGTCGCGAATCAGATGATTATTTTTGGAAAGTGTAAGTGATATGTAATTCATTCTTTATTTATCTTTTAAGTGAAAAAGTGATTCTAAAGTGTAATGAGTAAATCAAATTGTATTGGGGTTTTTCTATGAATCAATCATTGATTTATTTCAACATGTGATTAGTGCAGTTCCAATCATGCGTCATGGCACTAGTGTTATGGCCCCATGGCCTAGTGAGACGAGTCATGGCTGGCGAATGGAGGTGGTGCCGTGGTGACATTGGGATGGCGAGCCAAAGTAAAGCGATTTTGTTTTGTTGTTTTTAAAAGGTGAGACAATGTTATGGTTGTGTAGTAAAGTATTTACGGTGTCATATTATGTGTAGTGTTATATCGACGTTACAGTAACACCGGATGTCAGGCATTGCAACACAAAGGTGAGCACACAAGAAAGAAAAATGACATAATTATTAATTTAACACGTGTTTTATAGATCGTTTTGATCTGATTGACTAGTCTACGGCAATCGGTTGTAACCTACATATATTTTTTGCAAAATATTGTAATCTCTTTAATCATTGGGGTGGCCAAGAAACAAGTACAATAAAATGAGCATACATGTTGTAGCTTGTAGAGCATCGAACGCGACAATTTTTGTTATTAAAATTTACATTTGAGCAAATTACCAAAATAATCACCTATCACTTACAATTTACAAAATAATCACCTAATTCGCGACTGATTTCTCGCGACATTTTTTTCGTCGCGAAAGTACACATATTTTAATCAGACCAATAAAAATTCGTCACGTTGTCGCGACACTATTCATTTCTCGCGTCAATATTCATTTTCGCGACGACGTGTCTGATTTTTATGGGTCTGATTTTGTTTTATGTACTTCTCACGACGATAAAGTGTCGCGAGAAATTTATCGCGAAACAGGTGATTATTTTTGTAAAAAGTAAATGATGGATGATTATTCTGGTGATTAATTCTTGTTTTTATCAAACTCTAATATAAATATACAACATTACGAGTTCCCAAGTTTAAGAAATTTTCAGTATTTAACCTTTTTTTTGTTTCTAATTTTTATTTTTCCTTTCGAAACAATTAACACGATAATAAAACACAAACAAACCAATCATACAACCACCGTAGCCGACAGCTCTCACCGTCATCACCACCATCGACCGCATTACATAGTTTTATAGTTTTATTTAACGTTAACTCTTTTGTAAAATACAAAATCTATCACGAGTATTATATGTATAATATATATACAGTGATTGATATAAAAATGATACTATTGATTGGCACATGTGTTGGACCGGTGTTTTATCCTAAGGTGGGGAATCCTGAATATCAAATAAACACATGTGTCTATCAGCAGATTCACCGTTGTCTACGGTATTATACTGTGCCCTTCCCACACTTGATTAAGGCCAACACTGTGCCTTTCCCACACTTGGTAACACAGGATACCATTATTGTATACACGAAATTTATTGATGTTTAGTAATTTATAAAATATAAAGTTATCATTTTGCAAATAATGAAAAAAAATCTGACATGTTTGTATGATTTGTAAAACAATTTAATTGGTTTTCATTAAAAGTTGAGACAACATAATATTAAGACATTAGTGTATGTAACTTATACCATTTAAAGAAAGTTGAGTTCACATAAAATTGTCTGACAGTTAATAAAGTATTTTTTAATAATCACATCGTCAAGGGCGATTTTTGGGTGGGCAAGATAGACAACCACTCGTTCGATATTAGTTAATATAATACTAGTATGAAACCCGGACGATGTATGGGAAAAGAAAAATTATAGTCGAGAAAATTATGGTAACAATTTATGGTAGTTTCTCATTCGTTTCAAGATAAATAATAGTTATGGTTCGGGCACTCGGAGCATAAAAATAATTATGTGGTAAAAAAGTTTTTTATTCTTTCTTTAGAACCAGAAAATGAATTATAGGGTAACCGTTTATGGTGGTGCGCCTCTTTGGGCCATCATTTTATTTATTTATTTGCGGTAATGATTTTTGTTAGTGTCTTGTTTCACGATTAATATTTTGAGTGAAATAATTTATGATTTGGTCCATCGATCTTCAAACTCATTCTATCCATATACTTTTCATACATGTGGTGATGTAGTAAGCTCATTTGATTTTTTTAGAAAATTGTTATCGTTCAATCGTTCGAACTATAAAATAAGATTTATATGTTGGGTCTGATAGTTTCTGGTTTGAACCGTGTTCTATTAAAGAAAGCATTGATTTCGGTCCAAACTCGAACTTCCCGTTAAAAATGAGTGGTAACATATAGCTCAATGACCATAATCATATTGTATTTTATAGTTTTTCGACTCTAATGTTGCTACTATATTTTAAGTGTAATAGTTTTTAGTGGCCTTCTGACTTATATATCATGTGCACAGTAAAAGCTTTAGGTCATCCATCCTCTCCCGGCTATATAAACAATTATTCGGTTGCGGTTTCAAATCTAGCTCTTTGAACATAACAAGTTATTATACGCGAAGCTTAATAAGAAAAAAAAGTTAATTCACATTTTAGATATGAAAATTAGATGTAATAAATTTTTTGTATTGAATTTTTTTGTGAAAAATTATTAGTCAAATTTACTGTAATTTAATTTAGTAGAGGGTAAATAATGAAAAGTAAGGAAAATTAGTTAAAAAGAAAGGAAATTAAGTTAAAAAAAAATAAATTGTTTTTAGATGGCAAATATGGGACATTTTAGTCTTTTTCTTATTAAATTCCAACTTTAAAAATTTTAGAGTTAATTACATAAATCGTCCCTATGGTTTACCTAAAATTACAGATTTCGTCCCTAAGTTTAAAACGTTGCATAATTTGTCCATTTTTAGAAACTAATTACCATTTTCGTCCCTAAAATGGATGTCCGTTAATAATTTCCGTTAAAATTATCGCTAACTAATTTCACATTTCGTCCCTAAAATGGATGTCCGTTAGAAATTAGGGACGAAAAGCGTAATTAGTTTCAAAAAATGGACGATTTATGCAACATTTTAAACTTAGGATCGAAATCCATAATTTAAAGTAAAGCATAGGGACGATTTATGTAATTAACTCAAAAGTTTATAACCAAATATTTTATAGATAATATAAATTATACGGTACTTACTTTAACAAAAGATAAAGAGTAGGCAAATCAATGACTTCAACCCTAAAAATACCTTACAATACTAGAAAAATGAAGATTTAACCGTCATTTAGTATAGATATATAAAGTTGTTTAAAAAGAAGACTCTTATTAATGAGAAAAGAAAACTTCTGCTTTCCCAAGATAAAAATCCTAGTAAAAGTAATTTTTGTGTACAAAAGTGATTCCTACCTGTGGAGTATTTTAAAGTTATTTTATGGGTAACAATGTGAATGAAAAGTTGTCTTGTAAAGAAGTGATGTTATGTTTAAAGTTTGTTAAAAGAAAGTTATGATAAGCTTTGACATATTGAGAGAAACAAAGTACCATACTCTTTTTAAAAAGCTAAAAAGTAGATTAAATAAAGAATTAATCACCAGAATAATTATCGATGACTTACACTTTACAAAAATAATTATCTGATTCGTGACATTTTATCGTCGCGAAAAGTACATAAAACAAAATCAGATCAATAAAAATCAGGCACGTCGTCGCAAAAATGAATATTGATGTGACATATGAATAGTGTCGCGACAACGTGTTGAATTTTTATTTGTCTGATTAAAATATGTATATTTTCGCGACGAAGAAAATGTCACAAGAAATAAATCACAAATTAGATGATTATTTTTGTAAAGTGTAAATGATAGATGATTATTTTGTAATTTGTTCTTAAATAAAACCACACAATTTATATGCATAGTAATTAATCAACCATAAAAGTAAAGTTCCCAAAACAAATAGATAATTCAAAATATTTGCATTTAATAGAGGATCTAAAAAGAAATAAGTCATGCTAAAAGCTATATTTAAATGCATGCAAAATTATTGAACTTGATAGGCCCCTCCTTATTTTAGTTAACATATTTTTTAATAAGTCAAAAAATGGCCCCCTTCTAAATCTATCAAAGTTATGCATAGAGTACTAGATAGAAACAGTGGCGGCCCTGGGGTGTGCTGGTCGTGCGGTCGCACGGGGCCTCCGATTTTTAAAGGCCTCCGATTTAAGAAAAAAAATTGTTTTTCTTTGTTTTTGGTACAAGCTTACAAATTATCTTTGTACCATATTTGAGTCACAAGAAAAAGAAGAATTTAGATTTTACTTTTGTCCCACATCGGTGGAAAAAGAAAATAATTAATTGATTAGAGAACTATAAATTAACCTAACATATGTCTTTGAAAAAATCACAGGACATACTTTCAATTTCAGGTACATATTTGATTATTATTAGAGGCCTTCGATTTTTAGGGGCCTCCGATTTAAAAAAAGAATTGTTTTTTTTTTTGGAACAAGCTTACAAATTTTCTTTGTCCCAAATTTGAGTCACAAGAGAAATAAAAGTTTAGTTTTTACTTTTGTCCCACATCGGTGGAAGAAGAAAATGATTAATTGATTAGATAGCTATAAATTAACCTACCTATGTCTTTGAAAAAATCACACCACATACTTTCAATTAATAGATGAATATACTTCAAAAAATGATAGAATATCGATGTTTAGAAAATAATAATGTAAGTTGTGTTTATTATAATGAAAAGTATTTATTATAAATTTTAATAGGGCCTCTTTTATTTTTTTTGCACCGGGCCTCCGAAATGTCAGGGCCGGGCCTGGATAGAAATATCAAACATATGAAAGTTATGGAAGATGACACAATAATATAAATATTTGTATTTTACAAAGACAATTTATTATACGAATTGTCTATATTTATCTTTAAAATTTTTTGATTCTTTAATTTTAATTAAGAGTGACAAACATTTACACTCACACATTGTTAGATCTTAATTATGTTCACTAGATAGCTCGGTTCAAACTATGAGTGGGTATTTTAATTCCACTTCTTGAAACCGTGTCATTGTATATCTCGCGTAATCAAAATAAGAGGTTTATCTGCAATTATAATCACGGATACACGGTGTTATAGGTTTGTTAGTTTCAATTTAAACTAAAGTTAATCATTTCTTCGTATCAAATATAAAATGTTGATAAAATGCAGTTATTATAAGATAAATTATACTTAAAGATATAGTTATGTATCACATCGCAAGTATCATAATAAAATTTTTGACACGATAACAAAATTAAAAAGATTTATTGTGTGTTTTGGTTTGTTATCATGACCCTAAGATGATACACTAAGTATATAACAAGTGTTTTTATAAAGAGAAATGATAAACATACAAAAGAACTACAAAAATTTACATATAAAATGATGTGTCATTTTGTAAATGGTGAAAATAAAAAGGAAAGAGAATAAGTGATATAATATGATTGGTCCAATACTCAAACCACTTCATTTTGTATGTTACTCTTTGTAATCCTTTTGTATGTGTAGCATGTCTCTTTTATAAACTATTAAGGATGACACGAAGTATAATCTTTAGATCCTTATTTTCATTAAGCTTGATAAAACAATGTACAAAAGTTATATTATCTTTTAAAAAAACACATCGAGGTTCGTAAGAAGGATTCACGATTTCATACATTAAAGACTTTTCGCATAAGAGCTGTGTTGATACACCTGAAAGTGTAAATGGCATCTCTCACTAGTGAATATTTGTAATTAAAAATAAGAAAAAAGCTCTACAAAAATAAAATACGGGTTAGTTTCGGTAACCACAAATACTTAAAATAAAAATCCATAACCGTCCCAACATAACATAGTTTCCAGGTTTCGAGTTTTTCGAATACTTAGTTTTTCAGTTATTAAATTTTTCGAGTTCAAACCAAACAGATCGACTCGGATTTTCAAAACCCCTTACACCATGCCAAAGACCCTCTGTTTTGAAAGGCTCTCACCCTTACGACATTTCAAAGGGGCCCTATAATTTTTAAACGCAACATGCCATTGCCCTGGACTACTACTTAAATAAGTTGATTCTTAAATAACTAATATTATCATAAAACACAACAATAACAAGAGCCATAAAAAAAAAAAAAAAAAAAATGAAGAGACAGCATATCCATGTGGGAAAATTAAAATGAAAATAGCTCCCGATACTTTCCATGTACCTTCCTTTTCATCTCTTTTTTTATTATATTATTTATTTTCTTTAACTTTGTTGGACTTATTATACACAAAGCTTATCTTATTTATATATCAGTTGCCACTACTAAACCCTAGCTATCCAAATCCAAAATATCCAGATCTCCATTTTCAATCTCTTTCTCTTATGGCTTCTGCTTGCATTAAATCAATCGGTATATCACCGGATAATCGTTCTCCCGCGGCTTACTCTTCATACACCTGGTTTAATCCGAATGTACCTGAGAAATCGGATTTTGAAGAGAAAGTAAAGGAGATTACAGATCTGGTTGAACAAACAGATTTGAATGAGTTTGATGGATTTGAATTCAGACTTGATGATTCCGTTATCATGTTACCTGCTGATGAGCTTTTTTCAGACGGTAAGCTTCTTCCGTTGAAGTTCTCGGTTACTAGTAAGGAACCAGTTTCTCATCGCAAAAATGTTGCTGTTGATCCTTATCTAGTTTCGCCTAGAGCACCGAGATGCTCTAGTAGGTGGAGAGAGCTTCTCGGATTTGGTAAAAATCAAAACAATAGCAATAGCAACATTGCCAAAACGACGTCGTTACCGTTGCTGTCAAGTAACGGAACGAGGTCGATTAGGCAATTGTTACACCGTAGTTCAAAATCGCAGGATTCGGTTAACCTTCCGTTATTGAAAGAGCTCGATAACGAATCGGCTTCGATATCATCGCGTCCGTCGCTGTCTTCGTCTTCTTCTGGTCACGATCTAGACGATTTACCACGTTTGTCTGTTGAATCGGATAAACATAACAGCAACAGCAAACCTCACATGGCTAGGCCGAAAACACGAATGGTGAAAACGAGAGAAGCGCGTGTAACCACCACGCGCTCCTCTCGTACCACCGTGTCGCGTCGTTCAACCGACGCCACAGTAACAACCGCCGCAGAACGTGAACGCGGCGGATTAACCATAGACAGTCCACGAATGAACTCCTCGGGTAAAATAGTTTTCCATAGCCTAGAAAGGAGTTCAAGTAGTCCAAGCAGCTTAAACGGTGGACCTAGATTTAAACATAGAGGAATGGAACGATCTTATTCAGCAAATGTACGCGTTACACCGGTGTTAAACGTTCCGGTTTGTTCGCTACGTGGCTCGTCGAAAACCGGTGGTATGTTCGGGTTTCCGATTTTTAGCAACGGTAGTCATTCCGGTCAAAACCGTAGTCAACGGTTTATCACAAAATAGTAACATTTTATTTTTTTCAAAAAAATATGTTTAGTTATTTTTAGCGTTACAATAGTCTATAGGTATCTAGCCTTTTAGCATATGGTTAATTTTTATTTTTTTTGTTTATGTAACTAATTTGGTATTTTAATTAATTAGATTCTACTCTACTCAATCTCCTTTTTTATTATTATTTCTGAATGTAAATATTATGTTGTCGGTATGAAGATGGGGGTTATTATTAAAAGAATTGGATTAAAGAGGGAACATGTTAATAGAGGTTGATTATTTTTGGAGTATATGAAAGGATGGGGACAGTTTATACGAATAAAAATAGTGTCAGAAAATGGTGGTGCCGATTACTGGTGACAGCTTAGCATTGCTTTGCTGCGCTGCCCTGACCACTAGCATCTCCACCGTCCGCTTACCCTTTCTTTCTTCCCGCCAAATATTTTCAATTAAAATTAAAGCTATATTATTTTCTAAATAAAAATAAAGAGTTTTGTTTTGGGAAAAATCACTAACATACTTAACTCACACAACTTTTTTCATTATTAATTACTAAATTTGTAAAAAATTTCCGCGCTATTTTTTTTTTTGCAAGAATAATATATGTTGAAATGAGTGATTCAAAAAATGACACATCCTTTCATGGTCCACTTTCGTTCTTGCCTCTAGGAATGGCAATTCAGGTCGAGTTCGGGTTGGTAGGTTGGCGGGTCAAGTTTATAAAACCTAACCCGTTATTTTTTGTCTCGGATCGGGTTTCGTGTCGTGTCAAAAATTACCACCCCTACTTGCGTCGTCCTTAATATTCCTCATCGTATTTTTATATCTTATTCCCGCGACAAATGGGTGGCGCGAGACGTTTTACGAATTTTTTGATTGTTTTTCAAAATTTTATTGTATCAAGATACTTCATTCGTCTAAAAAAACTGTTCACCTCTCTATTTATATTTGTCGCAAAATTATTATCCTGTTTTTAAATTTAGATAATTAAAATTTACTAAATTTTCATTTTATCATTAAATATTTTAATATTTCAAACTGTAAAATTAACAAACCTCTTTAAAGTGAGATAAAATAGATAATCTAATAACATATTATTTTATTAATTATATATATATTTTTTTAAATATTTTTTTTTATTTTTACACCAATATTTTTGGAGCGAAAAAAAATAGTATTTTAGTGATTTTTACTTTTGATAGGATTTGATTCAACAATTTTGTTGGTTTGAAAAAGATATGAATGAGTTAAAGTAACAAAAACATTGGAAAACACAAAGCCCATGATGGAAAGGGTAAGTTAAAAGCAAAATTTAGAAAGTAACAAATTGGTTGCTTAAACCAATTAGACTAGTCAAATAACAAATGTATGTTTAGTTGTGTGACTTATCCAATAACAATCGTGCATATGAACATGCTTTTCCCAATAAAATGATTTGGAAGGGGGTTATAGAAATGGTTTAACAAATTATACAAAAAACAAGTATTATGTTGTGTTTTCTTACTATCAAATAAATCTAAACAACGAATATACAATTTTGTAACGTCTATTTTACAAGAAAAAATAAAATAAAAGAAAATACTCGATTATTCATAAAAAATGCAATAATAACAAGTATAGATGATGTACGATATTTTGGCAAAATTTGATAGTTCTTTGACTACGATGTACAATAGACATGGTTGTATTAATGTTTACAACAATAATTGTATGTACTACCTATTTAACCAATAAATTATTGACATTGAGATAGTAAGTTTATAAAAAAAAATTAAAAAATAAAAGTGTATTTAATACATAGATTACAAAGAAAGAAAAAAAGTAGTTTTCAAATATTTTAATTCATGATTAAGGAGAACACTTTAACCTAAATTTGAATTAGAAATGTTCGAGTACATAAAATATGACATGGATGTTCATGTCAAATCTTTAGCCTTGTTTGTGATTAACATGATTACGGCTTCGGAGAGTGAGTTTACCTAGTTTTTTTTTTGTTTTTTATTATAAAGTCCTCGTATGATTATCTAAAAAAAGGCGACTTCTTCGTCCACTAATTAACCATAAAGGAATTTTACTAATGCAACATATATACGCCACTATACAAAGGGTTTGGGAATCAAACAGACGGTTCCTTCGGCCTGCTTCTATCCCTTAGCTACATGTGGGTCTCAATAAGAAAAAAACCAACTTTACCGTCGACATGATTGGATTATTTTACAGAGAAGGAAAATGTAATTATGTATGTAATAAGTTGATAATATGTTTGGAATACCTTTGAACTTGTTGAGATGCTTGATATTTCTAGTATCGAGATTCAGATTATAATGTGCCCCAACAATAGCGTTTACATCATCGTGCCATCTCCTCGTTACTAACAACCTTTAAGCTAATGTTTTTTGAACAATGTAATGTTTTGGTTATTGGACAGGAAGAGCACAAAACCCCTTTTCGATTGTTTGCATTAAACTATTTTAATATATCATTATCAAAATAATAATAATAATAACAACTTTAAGAATTTATATACCACCCGAATAATAAAATAAATCAAATTTATTATATCACTGTTTATTATGGTCGATTGCTTATTGTTATTAGAAAAGTGTTATCCCAAGTCTAACCCGTGAACCTTACTCCATTAGGATTTTTGCAGAAATTTGAATCAACTAACGCAAGGCTTTTGATTTAGATAATCGGAGATTTGCCGGACAAGGCAACGATACCATCAACCAATGATACACAGATGTTAAGAATGAAGACCTCCATAAACAATGAAGGAACTTCAAACAGATTCAAAGAATAAATCAACCGTTGAGTTGCTGAAAAAATGAAACCTAATCCGAACCTAACGTCAGGGACGAATGTGAGGAGGAAGAGGAGCATCCTTTTGCCTTCGGTAGCGTGATTTGAGGATAATGTCCCCGTATATTTTTATTGAATGGTTGATCGTGATCCTTTTTGAGGAGTCTAGTTGAAGAAATGTTAAATCCTTATTGCGAGTCATTGTTAAACACATTTTAATATTTAAAAAGAAATGTTAAATATTTATTGGCATAGATTGGTAGGATAGGTGGATAGGGTTGTTTTAATGGTCGTTGTCTGAACTGAAGGATTAGTCATGTCCATTGTGCCCTGTGCCCCCCTTTCCCTACCTACACCATTTCTTTCTTTTAAACTACTATAAAAATAAAAATAAAAACTGTTTATGAAAAAAGCATATACAAAAAGCTAGCCTTTATAATTTCTATTTTCCTTTTAACTTACACAAAATATCACTTCTTTATAACTTTTAAACTTTTCTTTTTGTTGATAACCAAGGTCGTACGCACTAAAATTTGTATCGCTAAATGTATGAAAATGTGATAAACTATAATTGTTTTTTTATTGTGTATCAAATTTTAAAAATATCTATCGTATATATTTAACTTTTATCTTTTCACTAATGATGAATTAATCGGATTTTTTTTAAGAAATTTTTAAAAATAAAACCCGGTTACACGTAAACAAAAATCTAGTTCGTTATATCATTTATAAAAATATAACTGTTGGATACAATAATAATTTTGAGAGTTGAACACACAGTAAAAAAACGAGTAAAGTTTGTATATTATCATGTACTTGACACTTCTTTAAATTTATAATATGATTGTCTAAATACAACTGAATGTTATTAATAATATAATGGACGTTTTAAGGTTAAACCATAGAATTCAAAACTCTTTTATTTATCAGAATAGGAGCGTCAAAACCTATTATCCTCCCATTTAAATTAGATAGAAACCTATGGATTTGTGCAAAATAAGATTTTTTAATATTTTGACATTTTTCATTTTAGTCCCTCGACTTTAAAGATTTAGCGGTTTTCCCCCTCAACTTTAAAAACTTTAACGCTTTTTCACCTTCAACTTTAAAAACTTTAACGCTTTTTCACCCTTAACTTTAAAAAATTTAACGGTTTTTTACCAAAAACTTTAAACGACTTTTAGCTTTTCCTGTCTGCACTTTATATGTTTTTGCGTTTTCCCCCCCTCAGCTTTAAATAATACTTTTACGCTTTCTACCCCTCAGAATTTTTTTTGGATTCAACTAATACGAACATCTACTCAGATTAATAATAAATAACGACATCGTTTTAGCAAATAGCTACATTTATATTTCGATAAAAAGGTAAAAAAACAAAAAATCGAGTCGTTTTATCCAGAGCAGGATAAACGACATCCTCTCCTCTTCTCGCTTCGATCAATGACTTGATCCGGAGCTGATGGGATGGAAGGTCGTAAAAGTATTATTTAACGTAAAAAAAAGGTTACGATAAGTAAGAAATAAAAAAGACGTGGAAGCCCAACAATAATAGGCCCAAACAAAGCCCAAAAAAACCAAAAAAACACCCTCGTGCGAAATACCGCAAAAAAAAGGAACCCGTGCAGCGCACGGGAAACCTCTAGTTATATTAAAATCACATACTTTTAAATAATTTCATACTATTTCTATTATATTAAAAATCAATCAAACAAACACATCCCGAGAAAAACGTTACAATATATAAAAATATTGTTTTCCTAAATCATTTTCCAATGTATTTAAAACAATTTTAATATATATTTTAATTATTTCATTAATTTTGTTAAACATAGTTTTAGAAACTATGTTTGAAAACTTCATTTATTGACAAAAGATGCAATTATTTAAATTATATAACAATTATTAATAAACTTCGTTTACATGTAGTTTTTAAACGTATTGACTTTGCAATTCAAAAAAAATTATCGATGCAGCTTGTTGACCGTTTGCTTTCTGGCACTTTGTAAACTCTAATATTTTATTTTACTTATAATTATTTGATTTGGTTATTAATACATATTCTCTTTTTCCAAAAAAAAAATATTCATCTTTCTATTTATATTTATTCCAAAATTATTATCATATTTCTAAATATGGATAACTAAAATTAACAACATTTTATCCTTAAATATTTTTAAATTTTCAAACTCTAAAAGTAACTGACGTATTTAATGTAGAGGCAAAATATGTAATCTAATAGAAAAATAATTCATTAATTACACCTATCTTATTTCAATTGTTTTTAGTTTTCAGACCCTTTTTTTTTAACGGAAGAAGTAATAATATTATGCATGTCATTTTAAACATAATTTTTTTTATCTATATTTATTAAAACTTTTTTCATTAATATATAAAAATAAAATGAAATGAATGGATAATTGTTTAGATTTATGTGAGTTTGGTGTTGGGTTGTGACTCTTTGACCCTTGAAATTTGAAAAAGGTGGTCCATCATCACAACAACGATTTTTGATTCTTTTGTCTTTTTGTTACTTTTTAACGTGTCAGATTTTTGTTTAATTTCTTTTATATCATACTTTGTTTTTGTTGATTTTCATAAATATAGAGAATACAATATCAAATCAAATGTTAAACAAAAAGTTAAATACACTAACATATCTAAACTAGATTCCTTTATTAATCTTGAAATATTTACTTCCAACTTATATGCTAACCAATGTTTTAAAAACCGAAAATCAAAAAAAAAAAAGAGAATAGTTGTAACGTTCTTATGTTCGGTTAGAACTTAGAACAGTAGTATTCTAGTGTTGAAAACAGAAAAGGACGAGAATAATCCGTTGTTGAATAGACTAATCTTATCAACAACGTATTTGAACCACATGAAATCTAACAAATTCATGGTTTATAGTATGGTCTTCCAACCTTTTGTTTTAACTTTATAGTCCTAGAAGCCGAAATTTTGTTCTCGAACATGAACATTGTTGATCAAAAAACTCATCTATATAATACATGTAATTCCGTAATCAACGAATTTGTTCCTTTTTAACAACATTAACAACTCACTGGAAAAGAAAGTTTTACACAGATTTATTATATGCAAGAGAATAAGTAGTGGACAATAGTGAGGTCTAAGGTTGCATTTCTGTTCAGGACATTTACCGACTCAAAATTGATCGTTTACCCCCTTCACACACACACAAAGTAGTGGAAACACTGCATGTCATTTCACAAGTTTATCTTCACATAATTCTACCCAGACACCAATATCTGTAACATACATGTGCTCCATCATCTTCTAAACCTTTAAATGTGGTGGGGAATTTTATTGTCTGCCAACTAGATAATTGGTAGATTTCAATATTACATTATATAGAGTACAATAAGTTTTTTCTCGTGTACGAAAATTATCGATAAAAAGATGGACAAACTTAAACAGGAGGATCGTTGTATACATTATTTTATGAAAAACGTGTGTTTATTGGTTATAGACGACTGAAGGTTTCGGAAAATATTGATGCTGCAGTCAATCCGCTTAGGATTGCACCTTCAACGTTTGGGCTTACACAAAAGTCTCCACATATGGCAAGTTTTTTTGTTCCGTCCCATATGCATTTCTCGGCTTTTGCTATGCTTGTTGCTGGAAAAGCACCTCCCCTATATGATATGCAAATAAACATTCAAATAAATGATTGTAAGTTATGTTGAAAATGTGGAAAATGGAACACGAACCATCTATGAGCTTTTTTCAAAAACGGCAAACAGATATCAATTCCGGTTCTCTGAAATTCTTGAAATAGTTCCTCAGCAATTTCTGTTAATGCTGCATTTGAAGGCTTTTGAAGTCCAGCTCGAGATATTATGCCCTGTGCATACTGCTCTGTTGAATGTAATACCCATCGCTCACTGTGACAGTAAAGGAGTAAAATGAATATATTACATAAATGAGGCACGCAAGTATTTTTAATCGTTTTAAAATGAAAAGGAAATATATAGATAAACAAAAACCTGGAGGTAGAACGTTCAGGCTTACTGCTCTCGCAGATTGCCCAGCTAAGTATTTCCGAATTCTCAATTGAGAAGCCTTTAAACGGTATCTGAACAAAAAATAAATAAATACGTCAAAGGCTTAATACATTTTAACAAAAAACAAAAGCTAAGATTGAAATAAATTCTTATAAAAAACTGGGTAATGTATGTAGGTTGGGTAGCATATAAATGTATACATAAAGATGAGAGATTTGTATAAGAAAGAATAACGACATTTGGTCGAACATCTCAGAAACATGTGGCGGAAATCTTACCGCAGACAAAGGATTTTCAAATGCCAACATAAGAGCAAAACATGGTCTTACAGGAACTTCTTTAATCCTGTTAACCAGCCCCGGAATCAAATTCAGGTCTACAATTTAAGAGTGAAAAAGGACTAGGTTATTATATAGCACGTGATAGTTTGAAAGTGGATACATACATAATATGTCAAGAAAAAAACTAACAAAACTGTTCTTAATAATTATGCACATATGAGACAGAAGCAATTCGTACTAGCGGTAGCAGTTCATACATTTTGTAAGTGAATGTACATTTCATTTAATTATCTTATAATAACGAGTACCTGGAGTTTACAAGTTTCCGATACCGGTTATAAATTAGTTGTGATGTTGCACGGACCAACCTTTTTATTTTCACACAAGGAGTTGGTTAAGACTGTCATATCAAGGATTTGAAGTGTTAAATCTGATCTGATTAAACTATATGACAAAGGTTTGTTGTCATTATTGTTAGTTGTCGTTGTTTAATAGAAAAGAGCGTTAATTTATTTGATTGGAAGTCAAAGGACTAAGATAATGCAAATATATTATGTCAAAAGAAAGTCCTAAACAATGTCCACTGATATAACCGAACGGATTAGTTACCAGAAAAAAGAAGCTATACTATGTTTTGTTTACTTTAGATGTGAGAGTTTTAAAACCTTTAGTTACGAGTTGCAACTAATGATAAATAGAAAGATAGGAAGACATAATACCAAGTGGAGGTGGTTTCCCACTGACTTGCGTAAACCTTTCAGAAAACGTGCTTTTGTCTGATGTTACCACCCCATTAAACTCACCAAGATCCTGTCCATCCTTATCTTTTACGGACCATAAATCCTTATTCTCTAACCACTCCAACCTCCCAACCATGACCCCAAATCTACTTTCAATACCTGATAAAACGGGTAAGTAACACAGCATTTTAGGCCAAGTCCACAAATCGACAACACAAATTAATAAAAAGATATTCGTATACCAGGTTCTTGGCATAAAGCTCGGCATATAGAATTCATTCCCGGAATTCCCACATATTTCTTGCTTAATCCTTCCTAAAAAAAAAAAACCATTAATCGGAAATAGTCCTTAACATAAAATCTAGGGGAAAGCAGTTCACATTCGGGTACTTTTGTTTATATCAACGAATATCATTAACAAAAAACACCATGGGCAAAATGATTCAATAAAGCTAAACAAAAACAATAAAATTAAATTTGCATTGGATATGTGAATATAGATATGCATATAAGATTTGGTAACAGATCAGAATCGGTGCATATCCTTCTTAGTTCTTATACTTAATTCAATCAATCAATGAACATGTCAACATGGAAATTTAGGGTATGTCGTGTGCGATTATAATATCGATTAAAGTTGTCAACTTTTAAATGCATATACGGTGAATTAATGACACATGACAATAGATTTTGTACATCATTCTTGTTAGCATGTGGATATAGATATATACAAAAAGAATAATTCAGACTTGTATATAATACTTCAAGATGAACCAGCTAATAAAACGATTTAAAAACTTAAACACAGCTTGGTGGCCTAGTAGCAATAATAAACTATGATTAAAAAAGAAGTAAACCTTTTCGATATTGACGAATTTTTTAGTAATGAAATCAAATGACCCCAAATTCTGTTTCCACTCAGCAACAAGACCTCTTGCCTCCCAACTCTTAATCACTTCTTCCACGTCAGCGTTGCTTGTCGAGAAATAAGGTGCCCCGTGGTCAAAATACAATTCTTTTCCATCTTCAGCAATTTCTCTACAAATCAATACATACATTAATAGTTTATTACAACTTTTGTTCTTTTTCTCATTTCGGAATTTATATACTTAATGATCGATTATTTAAACAACTCTTGTGTATGCGTAAGCTTATGCTTAAAAGAAGAAAGCAGATAACCTTATAATTACAAATCTACGGCAAATAATTATTTCAAACAAGCAATCTTAATTTTTGGTTAGCTTACTTTTGGGTTTACGAGCTTATTTGTTTCTGCTTATTTTTCATAAACCCATTTTTCCCCGGCTTATTTTTCGTAACCCATTTTTGTTTGGAAAACCGTGCAATAAGCAAAAGTAGCATCCGATTCCAAACACTCCAAGTTACTTATTATAATCTACATTATCCACTTATTCACACTAGATAGCATCCAAACACTCCAAATTACACACTTATCTATATTTTTTTAACCCAACCCGAAAAAAATATTCCTCGATTAGTTTTATGGGTTAAGTGTATAAAAGTATAACAAACTTTGTACGTTCTGTTATAGTGTATATAAAACTCAAATAATGTATGAACCGGACTAAACTGTTCGGTCCATTACATCATTTTTGATGTTGTATACACACTAAAGGTTCTAAGAGTCGAAAAAAACAATAGCAAAACGAACAAAGTTATATTAACGAAACAATAATTTGTTTGGTGGAAAGTGGTACCGTCGCCGGGACATACGACCACCGGGACCTCTACCGGAATCGAAAATGGTGACTGAGATGCCATTTTTGGCCAAATTGGAAGCGCAAACAGCTCCTGAAACTGTCAATTATAATTGGATTAATATATTTTAGATCCGAAAGAATGAATGGAATTGAATAAATGGAAAAGTGAAAGATAATTGCTTACTTCCGGCACCGATTACGGCGACCTTGGTAGCTATGGGATTCATGGCCAAATTAACGATCATGTAAATACTGGTAACAAAAATGTAAATACAACCAAATTAAATTCAATTTCTTTTATATACCGTAGTATGTATGTATTTATTTAAGTGTAATAATTAGTTTATGAATTATTTTAAAGGTGTTAATTATTTTGGTTTAACTGATTAATTCGTGGGTTTATTTGGATTTGGTTATCTAATTCGGTTTTAGTTTTCGGTTTGACCATTGAGCTTTGACCGACTCCAACAGTGTCAGCTTTCGTAAGACTCATTGATTTACTGTAAAGATTAATGAATAAGGTTGTAGGATTCTTCAGCTGATGCCCCCTAGAAGAGTTGACGGAAACATCTTTGCTAGATGGACAATGATCGATGCCATCGGCACCGGGGATTAGGACGTCCTCTTCAATATGTTGAATCGTATCTCACTTAACACTGAAATAAACTTTTGTTGTCAAAAATAGGTTTCTAATAACATACATCCAAATAACATAAATAATATCATATAGCATAATCTATACACTCATAATTATCCAAATAATATAATGGAATTGCTAAAATGGTCCAATTTGAAATCATTTTAATATAGTTATTCAAATAAAACTAAATCAAAATTTGAAAGTATTTTTGTTTGATAAAATAAAAAACCGACCAAATAAATCGAACCTTGAATAATGTAGTTTGGGTGTCGCTAAATTCAATTTAGTTATTGTGTGGATCAGTAGTCGACAAAAATCTGAATAATTCAAACGTAATAACAACGTTAACCATGTCGTGTCACGTATGTTTTATATTTTTATTTAGTAATAAGTATAACATTTTCATTTTAATCCACCAAGAATTCCATGTCTTGATTTCGTTATCTATACACATACAACTATTCTTATAGTGATGCTCACCATCAAACAAACCACCTTTGATTGTATTAACAAAATACCGAGAGAGGAACTAAAGTGTAAGGTTGTTCCATTCGAATTATAAGTCAGTTTTGCTTAAAAAATATGAAAGGTGTGGATTCAAATGATTATGGTATTATTTTTTTCCCATTGTTTTTGGGGGTTTTGTGGTTGTTGAAGTAAAAATCCACCGGGACTTGTACTACGAACAATCTTCGAAAGCTATCTTCTAACTGTGAATCTGTCACACAAAACAAACGCCTAAAGCTTATCGGGGAGGTGTCCCCGATAAGGCTCGGGCGTGAGAGTAAGTGTTCATCACGAAAATTTAGGGTTTATAAGCTGTAAATGATTAATGTATTTAAAAGGATTAAAGAATTATCAAGAACATTAAAGGAGAATGTTCTTGATTTAGTGTGTGTAAGGTTCAGGTCCCTTTCCTAGAATGGGTCTGATCCTATTTTATACTACCTGGCGCCTCGGTCCATTACCCCTTGGATAATGGACTGATGCTTCTTTCGGCGCACTATATTCCTTTCCTTGATGAATCTGGTCCATAGGCGGCACCTTCGGCACCACCCTAATACCCGGCAGGTGATTGGTAAACCTCCAGTACTTTTTCTGCTGTACCACGTGGTACAGTCCTTTTAGCCGTCTGTCAGGTACTTTATGTCAACTAAGCACGTGACACGTTTGGCGTTTCTCGTACTGGCGGTTTGATGTCGTCAGCTTGGTCAGCTGCAAATGGCTTCGGTCTGGCGCTCCATTAAGCTTGCCGAAGCTAGCCTTACCGAAGCGGTAGGGCGAGAAGTTACTTTTTGGAGTATATCTATATATACTCCAACATGCACCCCCCCCCCCCCCCCCCCCAGTCTAGTATGACGGAGCCCTGGCACCGTTATACTAGACTCTTCTAATTTCTTCCGTAGCCGTTGCTTTGACTCATGGTAGCTTATCGTGTCTTTATTTGTGAATGGTCAAACGCTGTCTTGTCATGGTCATTAATGTAACCGTTGCGTGTTGCTTCGATAACCTAAAGGGCAAACGTGCTCGTGTCAGTTAATTATTGCCATGTCACCTCTCCCATAAATGTCGTCGTTTCGTTCTCCCCACGCGCCTGTCTCTAGACATTCCTTTGGTCCTCACGCGCTTTCCTGGTAACTTCAGACGCTCCTTGATTTTCGGGATTCGTGCTTATCGTGCGCTTCTACGGTTATCCTTCACTCCCTTTTTTCTTATTTAAACCAAAATCCCCTTTCGTTGTTTTCTTTTTACCTTCTTCTTGAGAAATTTTCTTCTTTTTTCCTTTCTCTTTACACAGAATTCTCAAAAGCGACTCTTTATTGACCACCATTTTTCACCATTGCTCGTTGTTTCACTTATACTCCACCCTTTTCAATGGGCAAGTCTGACCTTTCCACTTCTTTCTGCACTCTTGTTCATAAGGAGTCTCAGAAATTTTGTGCTCTTCATGAATTCCATGCCAACTGGCGTGCCAGAGAGCCTCGTGTCAAGGACACGGTGTTGGATTGTCCTTCTGGATCCATTGCTGTGTACTGTAAGTGGTTTGAATTCTCAAACCTCCGTCTGCCTTTCACTGAGTTCTTTCTTTTAGTGATTGAGTTCTATCAGATCACCCCTGTCCAGATGAATCCCCTGGGCGTTCTCAGGATTATGTCTTTCGAGATCCTGTGCCGGGCGATGGGCTTCAACGCCACTCTTAATTTGTGGCGTCAGTTTTTCAAACTGGCTCGTAATGGTGACTGGTTTATGGTGGAACGCCGGGCGAAGAGGGATTGTTTTACCTTCATCCCTACTGGGCTGAAGAAGTGGAAGGAGTCCTTCTTCTGGGTAGACGCTTCTCTTGCTCCCATTGCCAAGCCTTGGCGATCTGTTACTGCTGGGGGTTTCAAGGATGAGGCTCCGGCTCTTACCGATGCGGAGTGGAGCCAGATAGAGCTTATCCTGGCGAATCCCATCCACGTTCGCTCCTACCCGACCGAGGTGCTAATCTTGGCAGGCGTGTGCCGGAACTGGGTTCCCTACAATCAAAAACCTTCCATCGCTATTGGGAGCCGATGTGAGTTTTCTACTTTTTCCCTTGTTTTTCTCTCTTTATTATTATTTTTTATTCACATATGTTTTTTCTTTACTTTATTAGCTTTGACGCTGCTGGAGTACCTGAAACTCGAGAGCCTGGAGGGTGTTCACTTCCCTCGGGTTGTGCTGGAGGTCGAGGAGAAAGGGATAGTCGAGCAGGTAGGCGGCAGGTTCGTAGAGCCTTCGGCTACTCTACGATCGCTACTTCCTGCTGCTCCGGCTGCGGCGACTGAGGAAGCGGTAGCTGAGGCTTCCGTTCCTAAGAAGAGGAAGAGGGTTCGGACTGAAGCCTCTGGCAGTAAGCCTCGTCGGCATAAGAAGGCTGCAAGAAAAGGTACACATATTGACCTTACTTCCGAAGAGGAGGAGGAGTGGTCAGGGTCCGGTCGTATTGTTTATCCTTTTTTTCCGGCCTCACCCTGCTCCTCTTTCCCTTCGGTCATAGTGTTATCTTCCTCTTCTTCTGAGTCTATTCATCAGTCTGATTTTTGGTGCTCCGCAGAGTCTGCTACTGTCCCTCCTGCAGACCCTACTCTTCAAAATTTGGAGGAGGTGGATAGAGTACTTCAGGCTACTTCCACTTCTGCTCCTCCTTCTGGTAAGGGTTTTCCTTTGGTTATTCATCGTGCCTTTGCCACGGTTCTTTACTTATTTTATTCTTTTACTTGAACTTTTGTAGGTGAGAGACCTGCTGGTCCGGAGGAGACGGCTACTCCGGTGGCGACTGAACCGGGAGTCACGGTACAGGGACCTACTGGGCCGGAGGAGACGGTCGTTTCGATGATGACTGAACCGGAAGTCACGGTACAGGGACATACTGGTCCGGAGGAGACGGTCGCTCCGATGATGACTGAACCGGAGGTCATAGTGCAGAGGCCCACTGGACAAGAGGAGACTGTCATTCCGGCAGTGGTTGAACCGGAGGTCGCCATGCAGAGGTCCACTGAACCGGGGGTTACGGTGCAGGGTCAGGAGATTCCGGAAGGTAGTGGTGGTGGTGACAGAAGCTGTTACAAATGTGGTGAGAGTGGCCACATGTCCGAGGAATGTCCCAAGGGTGACGGGTCTGACCATTTCGAGGAACAAGAGGTTACTCTTCTTTCCCCCAGGGATTCCGATCCCCCATCATCTGGAGATGCCGAGGATCCCTATGTCCCGGCCTGGGACGCCGTTCCCAGCAGCAGCATGCAAGATATAAGTATCTGTCGGAGCATGCTCGACCATTTTGCAACTCCGGCGGAGTCAAAGCGCTGGAAGAAGAAATCCGATGAGGTGGTGATGGCGAGGATGGATTTGATGTTGACTCAGTTGGCCGTAGGGGGTACTGAGATGAGGGCCCGCTACGGTAAACTTCTGAGGAAGCATTCGAGGCTCCAGAAGAGTCTTGCTGAGCGAGACGTCGAGGTGAGGGAAAAAAGTGCAGTAATTGGTTCCTTGGAGAGGACTGGCACCTCCTTGTCTCGCAAAGCCAGTTTCTACCAACGCCAACGGAGGAAAGCTACTAGGCACTGTAGGAAATTGAATGTGCAGCTAGCTGATGCCCTCACTGAATTGGATAGGGTGAAGGAAGAAAACTCTTCTTTGGCCGAAGCTGCGAGAACCCCTGCCGTGGCCCCAGATATGAAGACGATAAGCCTGTCTGACTGGGAACTTATGGTGGGGGAATTGAGGAGAATGGAGAAGGTTGAGGAGACTCTTAAGTCTCGGCTGCAGCATGACGGAGCAGATGCGAAGAGAACCATTGACGTGCTGCAGGATGAGCTCGAGCAGGTTAAGGAGATCAACAATGCTCTCCGGTCTGATAAGGAAGGGCTGCAGTCTAAGCTAGATTGGGTGATGGGCGATGGGATGCAGAGCTTTGTTAGCAAGCTTCGTTCTAGCTACGAATTCTCTGCCCCCTATGGTCACGCCACTGTTTGTGCTATTGCTTCGGGCTTTGTTGACGGGGTAAGTAAGGGATACCGCTATCACCAGCTTAGTGCCCCTATGGGTACGGTTCCGTCCTTTGATCCCCAGGCCGATCAAAAATATGAAGAAGCAATGGCTGCCCTGTCCCAGTTGTCCTTTCCTTACCTTGATCTTCTCCGGGCTAGCTCACATCTGTCTATCGAGGAACTTAAGGCTTTGGATCCAGCCCCCGCTCCGGACCTAGATTGTTAGGGCTGAAATGTATGTTCTTTTTTTGTAATGGCTTCGGCCACTTTGTAATTACCATGGCTTTGGCCAGCGTATTAATGATAAACTGGTTTCTTGTACCATGGCGTATTCGTTTACTTTATCTTTAAGTTAAAATATTTATTTTGAGAAGCGTCCTTCACCATAATAACTATTTTCTTAAGATGTATCCATCATTTGTAACTTAAACGAATATCGTGTGTTATATTATGCCTTAACATATTTTTCGTTGTTACTGAGTTAATTAGAGAGGTTACTCGACCCTTTCGATACCGGGATATTCTCAGACCAGTACGGAGTTATTTTTTTATATAGGCTGCTCAAACCTGTCTATGTTAGGATTGGAGTATCAGACTAACATGGAGTTTATTAGAGAGGGCACTCTCCCCTTCGTCTTCTAAGAGCATAGTGCTCTTAGGAACTTATCATTAACCAATTGCTATTTATAATTTAATCAATGGTCTTAAAAATTTGCCATGTACTGAGAAAATTGTTGCCCCCTAAATCCGGAGACAACTATAGCTTGTATTGATAAATGATTGGGCCATGCCCTTACACCCTTCCGATGGAAGGTTTACAGGAGTTTTGACATTAGGTGTACAGGAGATTTCACATGTAACAACGTCGGAGGAGGTTTCCGTGCCAAGTCCTCGGAATTGTATTTCCTCCGACCATCTTCAGCTTGTAAGCTCCATTTCCATACGCTTCGGCTATTTGGTATGGGCCCTCCCAGTTAGGTCCTAGCTTGCCCTGGTTCTCCATTCTACTGGCCTCGTTGCTTCGAAATACATAATCTCCCGGTTTAAACGTGGTGGCTCTTACCCTTTGGTTGTAGTACCCCTCGACTTGTCTCTTGTACCTTTCTTCATTGATTGCTGCTATTTCTCTCCTTTCTTCTAAGAGATTCAAGTGAAGGCGAAGTTCTTCGGAGTTGGCCTCCGTGGTTCGCATCCTATTAGTGGGCATACCAATTTCCGTTGGGATAACTGCCTCCGTCCCGTAGGTCAGACTAAAAGGGGTTTCCCCGTTGCTTGTTTTGACCATAGTTCTGTGGGCCCATAGCACATGTACCAGGTGGTCCAACCAGCTTCCTCCTTCTTTATCCAATCGGGTTTTGATCCCTTCCACTATGCTTCTGTTTGCACGCTCTACTTGACCGTTGGCTTGCGGGTGGGCAACGGAAGTAAATTTCTGGTGGATCTTCATTTCTTTGCACCACGACTTGAGCGGATTGTCCGCAAACTGCTTCCCATTGTCTGAGACCAAGACCCCCGGCAGACCGAACCTGCACACTATATTTTCAAAAACAAACTTTTTAATCTGGGGTCCGGTAATTGAAGCCAATGGTTTTGCTTCCACCCATTTGGTGAGTAGTCTACGGCTACTAACAGAAATTTCACTCCTCCAGTGGCAACGGGAAAGGGTCCCACTATGTCAATGCCCCATTGGTGGAATGGCCATGCTGAAGTTACGGAAATCAGGGAGTGCTTAGGCAATTTGGGCACTGGTGAGTATCGCTGGCAACTGATGCATCTTTGGATCTCATCAGTTGCGTCCCGATGCATCGAGGGCCAATAATATCCTAAGTTCATGATTTTCGCCACTGTAGCTCTTGGGCCAGAGTGCATCCCACACGCCCCGTTGTGCACTTCCCTTATAACGTAATTGGCCTGCGTTGGTCCGATACATCGCAGCAACGGCATCAAGTACGATTTCTTATAAAGAGATTCCCCCTCTAGGACGTACATCGGACTTTTAGCCCTAATTCTCCTAGCTTCGGCCTGATCGCTGGGCAACGATCCATCTTTAAGAAATCGGATGATGGGTGTCATCCAGCTGGGCCCTTCCTCTTCGACAATCGTGTGTACCTCCTTGGTATCGATTGATCTTTCTTTTAATGTTTCCACCAATACGCTTTTAGACGCGTGGGGAAAGGTCAGGTTTGTCAAAGAGGCCAGCTTGTTGGCCGCGTCTGCTTTCGTGTTTTCTTCCCGACGCACTTGTTTTATGTTAAAGCTCCGGAAACTGATTTTCAGCTTGTCTACCAACTCTTTGTACTTTACCAGGGACTCTCCCTTTGTTTCAAAGTCTCCGTTCACCTGGTTTGCTACCAGGGATGAATCTACGTTTACTTCTAGGTGCTTCACCTTCATCTTGGCGGCTATCCTGAGCCCTGCCAAGAGTGCTTCGTACTCTGATTCGTTATTGGTGCTAGGAAAGTTAAACTTGAGAGCGTAGGTGAATTCTGCTCCATCAGGATTGATCAAAAGAACCCCTGCCCCTGCTCCGGTCGAATTACATGCTCCGTCTGTGAACAAGGTCCATACTTCCTTTGTTTCACTGGGCTTTCCCTGGCCTTCCTGATCTGGTTTCCCTGTCTTTTCCTGACTTTGTTGGGTGAGGGGTGGTGGTAGCGGTATTTCTGCTAAGAAATCTGCTAGGATCTGCCCTTTCATCGCCTGCCGTGGCCGATATTCAATGGCAAATGCTCCCAGTTCTATTGCCCATTTGGCTAGGCGTCCCGAGCGCTCTGGGGTTGCCAGGATGTCCTTGATCGGTAATTCGGTCAAGACCACGATATGATAGGCCTGAAAGTATCTTCTGAGTCTCCTTGCTGCGTGTATTAAAGAAAGCGCCAGTTTCTCCGACGGTGGATAATTCAGCTCCGCTCCTTGCAAGGCCCTGCTAACAAAGTACACGGGCTTTTGTTTCTTTTCCAACTCAGTGACCAGGACAGCGCTGACCGTTTCGGGTGATGCTGCCAAGTAGACCAAAATTTCCTGTCCTGGTGCCGGAGCAACCAACGTGGGCAGCTGTTGCAGGTATCCCTTCATATTGACGAAGGCTTCCTCAGCCTCCTTAGTCCATTCAAAATCCTTCACATTCACGCATTTTTTCAGGGTTTTAAAGAAGGGAAGTGACTTCTCCGCCGACCTCGAGAGGTATCGGTTGAGGGCTGCCAATTTCCCGTTCAAGCTTTGCACTTCGCCCAGGTTCTTTGGGGATTTCATTTCAGCTACGGCTCGTACCTGATCTGGGCACGCTTTGATCCCTTTTTCCGTTATAACATGCCCTAAAAACCTTCCTTCTTCCACCCCGAAGGTGCACTTCTTTGGGTTCAGTTTCATATTGATGCTTCTGAGGTTCTTGAATGTCTCAGCGATGTCGTATATCATCTCCTCTTCTTGATTACTTTTGATTACCAAGTCATCAACATAAGCCTCCAAGTTTTTCCCTATCTGGCTTCGGAACGTCCGATCAATAAGCCTCTGATATGTGGCTCCGGCGTTCTTCAATCCAAATGGCATCTTCCGGTAGCAAAAGATTCCGAAGTCCGTGTAAAACGCTGTTTTATCTTCGTCCTCTTTTGCCATCTGGATCTGATGATATCCTTGATATGCATCCAGGAAGCACTTATACTTGAACCCCATTAGCGAATCTATCTTCCAATCTATCTCCGGCAACGGGTAGTTGTCTTTGGGGCACGCCTTGTTTATGTCTTTGAAGTCGATACACATTCTCCACGACTTGTCGCTCTTTGCTACCATGACTGGGTTCGCAATCCATGTCTGATATCTTGCTTCTCTGAGTATGCCCGCCTTGACTAGCTTAGTCACTTCATCCCTAACGACTTTTGTCATGGCCGGAGCCATTCCTCTCTTTTTCTGCCTAACGGGCTCTATGCTGGGGTATGCCTTGAGTCTATGCTCAGCCACGCTTCTCGGCACGCCTGTCATATCTGTTGGCTGCCACGCAAAGACGTCTAAACTGTTACTGAGCAGGGTGAACAGTTGTTCTTTACATTTCTGCGACAGGGAGGACCCTATGGCAACGGTCTGCTCCGGGAACTTGGGGTTAATGACTAACTTTTCTTCCGCATTGTCTGCTCCCTTCTTTGGGCCCAACAATGGCCGAACCTCATGGCATTCTCTCCTGCTCCTCTTATCCGACCTTACTGTGGCTATTCCATGTGGGGTGGGAAACTTTAATGACGAATGAAGAGGTGAAGGAACTGCTCCCAATTGAAATATACCGGGTCTCCCTAAAATAACATCGTATACCGACGGAGCCCGCACCACCAGGAAGGTCAGCATTTCCGTTCTCATTCTGGGGTATTGTCCCAGAGTAAGAGGCAAATCTATCTCCCCAATTGGACATGACACCTCTCCTGTGAAGCTTTGCAGGTGTGTTCTCGATTTCCGGAGCTCTGCCTGTACCCCCAACTTGAGTTTACGAAAGTAATGCTCATATATTACCTCCGTTGAGCTTCCTGTGTCTACGTAGACCCTCTGAACCGGATAATTACCGAACCTCCCTTCAATAACAATTGGATCTTGCGAAGGGAAATACTCGCTCAATGGCGGAAAAACTATCGGCTGGTTCATCCAGTTGAAGACTTCCGGTCTCCTCCTCCTTCTTTCGTCTAACTCTTCACGTGTTTCAATGCTTCGGTAATCGACCATATGGACCTCCTTGGTCTTTCCTTTCTGGCTACTCCGGTTATCCCGTCGTGGATTCCTTCCTTCCTGCCTAGATCCTAACCGTATCTCAGTCAAGAGATGGCGCAACTGTCCGGAGCGCACGGCTTCTTCTATGTGTTTCTTGAGCTGGTAACAATCGTTGGTGTTGTGACCACTGCCCTGATGGAACTCGCAATACCTATCCGCATTCTTCTTTTCCGGATTTCCTGTCATGGGTGGGGGTATAGGGAATTTTTGACAGATGGGCTCAGTAGAGTATATCTCGCAGGGGGTTTTGGATAGCAGCTGAAATATGTTCTTGGGCCTGCCGTCTGGTGAGTAAGGGTGTACGTGTGGGGCCATGGCCCTTAGCTTCGGAGGAGACCTCTCGTTTCGTGAGACGGGGAGATCTCGTCTGCCCCCCCCCCCCCCCCTTTCCAGTTGCTTCGTCTCTCTTCTCTTGCTACCCTTCGCGAGCCCCCTTCTTCTCCGAGGGAAGCTGCTTCTTTCCCCCTGATGAAGTCTTGGACCCTCTCCATCATTTCCTCTACCGTTCTGGGGATTTGGTTATTTAGTCTTTCAATGAGCTGCTTATTTCGAATGGCGTGCATGAAACCTGAAACCCTCATCCCTTCGGTAGCCCCTCTGATTTGCAAACTTTCTCTATTAAACCGCTCCATGAACCTTCGGAGAGTTTCATCCTCCTTCTGCTTTATGTTGTGTATCTCTACAGGATCCCGTTCGTATCTCTTCTGTTGCATGAAGTTAACTCTAAACTTCTGCTGTAAATCTTCAAAGCCGTTGACGCTGGTCGGCTGGAGGCTATCAAACCACAATCTGGCTGCTCCTATCAACGTTTGCACGAACATATGGCACCATACCGGCATGGACCACTGCTCTACCTCGGCTGCTCCGGCAAAGATGCTAAGATGATCGTCGGGGTCCTGGGTCCCATCGTACATCTTCACGTTCGATGGCATCTTGATCTTAGGGGGAAACTTGAATTCCGCAATTCGTTTCACAAATTTGGCCTCCCTCTGCCGATGGTAAGGCCTTGCCAAGTCTTCGGCCTCGTACTGCTCCGCCAACGTCCGAGTGTATTCCGGGGGTAGGGCCCAAGCGCTAGGGTTATACTCGGAGTGAGCTGGATGCCCCGATGGAAAAGGCGGTGCCGTAGTTCCTGGCGTGTATCGTGATGCCAAAACATCCGGAGGCAAGTCCAAGAAAACTCTAGGAGGTGGTAGTGTAGATTGTTGAGGCATGTAACCTGCTTGCGACGGAGGGAGTAAGATTCCTCCCCTCTGGCTCAAACCTGTGCCTGGCGTTTGGGTGAAAACTACTTGTTCCGTTCTCCCAAAAAGGTTTCGCCCTTGCAACGGGCTCACCTGCTCCTCCCTTCGTCCCACCTGGTTCATTCTTCTTGGAGATGGGGTGGTTGAATCGTTAGTCGCGCTGGTCTCATTGACGTCTCCATACGAGAGTTCAATGTCTACCCCTCGTTGTCTCTCCATTTGCACGTATGTGTTCATCAACCCCCGTTGGCGTCCGAAATTATTGACAACGAATTCTGGGGTGATTTCGTTGCCGCCATTCTGAGGAGCCGCCGCATTCCTCGTGGTGTCCAGTACAGGTGGTGATAAAGGTGGCATTGACAGGTGTGGTATTGGCTGATAGGGTGTGGACTGGTGAGGTTGAGATCGGGGTGGCTCTATAACGTTGGTTGATGGCTGAACAGTAGGCACAAGGGTGGATATCCCTGACGACAGTGGGGTATCCATGTGCCTGTGTTCTCGCTCCAACTATCGTTGAATAAAGGGTCCCACGGATGGCGCCAAATGTTGAAGTAAAAATCCACCGGGACTTGTACTACGAACAATCTTCGAAAGCTATCTTCTAACTGTAAATCTGTCACACAAAACAAACGCCTAAAGCTTATCGGGGAGGTGTCCCCGATAAGGCTCGGGCGTGAGAGTAAGTGTTCATCACGAAAATTTAGGGTTTATAAGCTGTAAATGATTAATGTATTTAAAAGGATGAAAGAATTATCAAGAACATTAAAGGAGAATGTTCTTGATTTAGTGTGTGTAAGGTTCAGGTCCCTTTCCTAGAATGGGTCTGATCCTATTTTATACTACCTGGCGCCTCGGTCCATTACCCCTTGGATAATGGACTGATGCTTCTTTCGGCGCACTATATTCCTTTCCTTGATGAATCTGGTCCATAGGCGGCACCTTCGGCACCACCCTAATACCCGGCAGGTGATTGGTAAACCTCCAGTACTTTTTCTGCAGTACCACGTGGTACAGTCCTTTTAGCCGTCTGTCAGGTACTTTATGTCAACTAAGCACGTGACACGTTTGGCGTTTCTCGTACTGGCGGTTTGATGTCGTCAGCTTGGTCAGCTGCAAATGGTTTCGGTCTGGCGCTCCATTAAGCTTGCCGAAGCTAGCCTTACCGAAGCGGTAGGGCGAGAAGTTACTTTTTGGAGTATATCTATATATACTCCAACAGTGGTCTAAAAGAGTGTCACATTAGTAAGGGTCATGTTTGTTTCATGTAGTTTTTGTTTTTGTCGTAAATAGTGTCGAATCTGCAAGGGTCGTGCAGGTATCATACGGTGGTGTTTTTGGTGAGAAAGAGTGTCGGATTTGCACGAGTCATGGTTGTTTCATATGGTTTTGTTTTGGTCTGGAGTGGTGTCGGGTATGTAAGAGTGGGTCATGATGGTTACAAATGGTCTTGCAATTGTAGGTATTATCTCCCGTCAACCGCCCTTACAAAATATATTTTATATCATATCCATTGGTTCAAAAATGAACTAATTGAATATATATCCTTACACAACATTAAACATAATATTAGCAAATTTGCTGCAAATACGAATAATTTACAAGGTAAGTATCAAGTAGCAAAACAATACTGTTTATGGAGGTTAAATTGATATCGTATCTAATAAAAATAAAAGTAAACGGTGGTTAAGATATCAGATATGAACAATTTGGAACGATTAATTAATATAAGTGTTGACATAGACGAAATCAACTAAATTAAATTCTTTAAACCTGTACTATTATGCTATTATACTTACTAATTAAGAATTTAGACAAGTCAAACTAGTAGAATATATTACTTCATGACCTTTTCTAACTTTAAAAAATAGTAACTACAATCAAATGTCTTTTAGTCTTATGCAGGCCCGGTTTTGAGCAGGTCCGGGAGGGGCGATCGCACAGAGCCCTGTTTTCTTAGGGCCTCAAATTTTTTTCCATTTATACATAAACGTTTGGATAATTCAATAAACTGTTCGAACCAGATGATCACTAGTAACTTGGTAAGGAGCACTGCTGTCAAACTTGAGTTCCTAGGATCAAGCCTGGCAAGCTTCCTGCCATATATTTTTGATATGTTCCTTTATAAGGGGCTCATTTTACATTTGTCGTACGGGGCCACCAAAATCAACTCGCCGGCCCTGGTCAAATGGATATGAGTTATCTAATCATTTCATATGAATTTATCTTAATTGTTGTACACGAGTTTTTTTAAGCTGCGTATTGCAGCGGAATTTTAAACTATATTTGTTGTTAGAAGTTAAAGTAATTTATAAACATCAATATAAGTTAAGTAATATTTAAATAACAAAATTTCGTGTTATCCTCTTTATACATCTTAGACTCTTTGAAAAAACTAACTTAATTGCTCTCAACCTTTATCAAACCAAATATATGTGTTTGTAGTTTACTGATTAGAATCAAAACATCTTTAAAATCCTTCAAAAGTTTTTTTTTCATTTTTTAATTTGATTTAGTAATAGAAAAAATAAAACGATCAAATTATCCAAATTTTCTTTCAAAAATTAAGAAAACACAACATCATTGAAATTATAACAACTTTTTCTTTCCCAAATTCGAAAAAAAAATTACATGTGAAATTAAAGAAAAAATGGTATATACTTTATCTCAACATTATAATTTTATACAAAAAGATATTTAATAAAGTTACAAAATAAATTAAACTCTTTCTAAAGTTCAATCTAAATAAATGTTATTTCATGGATGTGAAGGAGAGAAATTAAAATTTTGGACTATTTAGTGACTTTATGTAATTCTAATGGGTCTTAAAGGTAAAAAAAAAAAAAAACTTTAACTAAAAAAGTTTTTAAAAAGTTTGTTGTGGAGAAATATTATATTATGATCTAGTTTTATTTAATTATTCGTCAAATAGTTATAAATATATTCGTATATGTTAGTGTTTTTAATATGTATTTTCGTAAACAAATATTATACTCATTCCACCAAAGACACATAAATTCAAATATGTCATAAATTCAAATATGTATTATTCATTTTTTTTTAGGTTATTTAAAAGTATAATACACAATGTTCTAATCTTTGAACATGCATTGCTCACATTTTATAGTGACCGACAATTTTTAGTTATTACACTTTAGCACTCAACGGTCTATGTGACATGATATATGATGAAGAGCGGGTATAATAGTGATTGACCACACATAATTATTGTTTCAAGAAATTACCTATAGATGATTAGATGATTGAAAGAAACAATTCATTTTATCAATTCTTGATGAGGTTAAAAACATATAAATTACATTACATTCCTAATAGATAACGGACACGTTAGAGGCGGATACAACTTGAAACAATGTATCCAAGTGTGTCGGCTAGTTATCTAGTGTGTTATTTGTTGTATACTTTAGGGTATCGATGGTTAAGTGGAACAAGATAGATAATGCGAAGTGCATATCACACTTTACTAAATCACAGATTCAACCAAATTGTATGGCTCAAGGGGGACACGTCCTCTTGTGGGATCATAAGGGCAACGCCTCGAAAACCTCAACGATTTTTTACTCCAATTGATGAATCTGAGAAATCGTTTTTTTTTTTTTTTTTTTTTTGTGACTCTTCTAACTGTCTCATATGTACCTGTTGGTTGAAAGTTTTATGTATAAACGTGAGCATGCAACTTCAATTATTCTTTTGCTTAGAGTTTTCGATCATTTTTAAATTATTCCATGACGGTTTTCGTGAAACCGTGACAATTTTATAAAGTAGAAATATTTTCTTTGAAAAGTGATTTTCAAAATCACAAAAATTATATCTAATCATTGATTATATACCCTAAATAAAATATTACTGTTACACCAACATTTAAATTGTGTTTGATATGTTATAATCATAGTGGAAATGAAATAAAACATTACAATGGAATAAATAAAACCATGTTTGCTTACCCTTTGTAAAGGAATGACCCATTCATCTTAAAATCCCATTCCTTCAAATAACATTTTTTACATATATTTTTTTATTCCATTCTTGAATTGATAAAAAGTAAACAAACACTATTAGGTAATGTAATTAGACATTCGATTACTTTATTCATTATATTACATTATTGATTCCATTCATTTGTTATTCCATTTCATTCAACCAAACATACACTTGAAGAAGTGGAACACTATTTGACAAATAACGCCTTATTTCATCATGTCTTAAATTTTTCTGACTTCGTCCATATTTGTCATACATTGGTATAAGTTGTATCTACCTTGAATACATGATACAAGTTGTATTTCTTGGTAATTTTGTTAATTTTGATACCCACTTGAACAATGACTAATTACACACAAAAATAAAATAAAATATAATTAAATCAAATATTTAATTAAATCAACTGAACCATTGTTTATTACATGTCAACCATTGCTTTGATTGTTCAAGTAAATCCGTAAATGGATGACCAACCCATATAGAATGTTTCAATGTCACTTGTATTAAGAAAAAGTTTTTATATTCTTCACAACATTTTAAAATGGCAAGCTCAAAGCAACAATTTGTAGTTTTATACCATAGTCAAATTAAAAAGTAACAATAAAATATCACTCGTACCCGATTGTCATTTTTTTTAAAGAATTTTGCTAATAGCATTCATATCGATCAGTGTAAGTAAGAGATATTACACGCATAATGTACAAACAATATCATAAATGCGGACTTATTTGTTCTTATTAACGTATAAGAAAATATGTCATAACTTGTCAAAAGTAGTCATATAACTATTACCGAGATCCTTTTGTTAATACCATATCTTTCGTATTTCAAGTTTCATCATGTAACAAATACTATATCCTAAATAGCGATTTTTGTTGTGTTAAGATGAATACAATGTTTAAATGTTTTATTTAAGACAAGCTTTGATCCCAATGTATGTCTTATGCTTGTTTGTGAGGTGATTTGTCATCTGTACATAACAAACAAAGTATTTACATAGTATATACCACGAATATATATATATATATATATATATATATATATATATATATATATATATATATATATATATATATATATATATATATATATATATATATATATATATATATATATATAGAGGTTGGTTCTTGTAAAACAAACTTTAAGGTAAAATAAGTAAAAAAAAATTAAAAAATAATTTATAACGTTAGATATTTTGGATTATCGTTCATTTTAACCATATATCAAACTTTAAAAAACGAAGTTTTGTTGTACATAAAAAAAATGGGTACTTTTATCGTTGTGCATCAAATTTGAAAATTTACTGCACAAAAACAATGAATTTGATGCACAGCCCCTAAACGACATATATTTTGATGCATATCAAAACTTGCTTTTTTAAAGTTTGTTATAATTGAATAAATAAACATAATACAAAATTACACATATTATAAATTATTTTTTCATATTTTTTTACTTAATTTACTTTAAATATTGGTTTATAAGAACCTCTTCCTATATATATATATATATATATATATATATATATATATATATATATATATATATATATATATAGGAACTGAATCGGGTAAGAACGGCCCAAAGTATAGGAACGGTAAGAAAAGTTGCTGACCGTCCGATTAAGTGATGATCATCAGCAGTAACCTTACTACTGATCAGTAGTAACCTTACTACTGATCAGTACTACCCTTCTACTGATCAGTTTTACCCTTCTACTGATCAGTTTTACCCTTCTACTAATCAATAGTAAAGGTACTGCTGATGATCATCACTTAATCGGACGGTCAGCAACTGTTCTTACCGTTCCTATACTTTGGGATGTTCTTACCCGAACCTCACCCTATATATATATATATATATATATATATATATATATATATATATATATATATATATATATATATATATATATATATATATATATATATATATATGGAGAGGTTCTTATAAACCAAAACTTAAAATAAAATAAGTAAAAAATATAAAAAAATAATTTATTATATGTGTAATTTTGCATTATGTTTATTTATTCAATTATAACAAACTTTAAAAAAACAAATTTTGATATGCATCAAAATATATGTTGTTTAGGGACTGTGCATCAAATTCTTTGTTTTTGTGCAATAAATATTAAAATTTGATACACAACGGTAAAACTACCCATTTTATAATGTACAACAAAACTTCGTTTTTTAAAGTTTGAGATATGGTTAAAATGAACGATAATCCAAAATATCTAACGTTATAAATTATTTTTTAATTTTTTTTACTTATTTTACCGTAATGTTTGTTTTACAAGAACCAACCTCTCTCTCTCTCTCTCTCTCTATATATATATATATATATATATATATATATATATATATATATATATATATATATATATATATATATATATATATATATATATATATATATATATATAGGGTGAGGTTCAATAGGGATCCCTTTTTTTCTAGAGATCCAGGGATCACCTTTAGAGCCACACAATTTCATTAATAGATTAAACCCACGGAGGGGTATTTTAGTCATATTGAAAAAATATTAAAGTTACACGCGCCTCTATGTGTAAGCTTTATTGAAATTGATATTAAAAAAATAAAAATAAAAGAAAACCCAGTACCTAACTTTAATAAAATGAGCAGCTACATTTACTATATGATGATCAGTTAAAGTAAAGAAAACCCGGTTATTGATTTGACCATTCCCGGCGAGACTCCACCGGCTCCTCCACCACCACCACCGTCACCTCCGCCGTCACCACCACCACTCTAGATCCACTCCCATCCCCATTCGGCGACCTCACCCCATCTCTCTCCCCCACCGACCTCCGTGAAACCGCCTACGAGATCTTCATAGCTACATGCCGTACTTCAACTGGGAAAGCATTATCTTACATTTCCAACAATACCCATGAACGATCTTCGAGTTCTTTGTCGGGATCGCCTTCGCAGAAGTCGATTACCTCGAGTGCGGCGTCGAAGATGAAGAAGGCGTTTGGGATGAGATCCAGCTCGAATTTAGGTAGTCCTGGCTCGGGTGGGTCTGGTGTGAGCTCAGGGGGGAAGACGAAGAAGAATGTGATGACTGTTGGGGAGCTCATTAGGATTCAAATGAAGGTTTCCGAAGCGAATGATTCGAGGATTCGAAGAGCATTGTTGAGAATTTCAGCTGGGCAGGTATAATTGGTTTATCACTGTGTGTGTGTGTGTGTGTTTTGAGGTTTTGGATTTCATTTGTTAGATTTAGTATTTTGATTGCGGAATTGAATGAATTACGATCTAATGTACGAAATTGGATTAGTAGAATAGATATGGAAATGTAGATGTTTCGTTTAGTGGATGTAATAAAAGTATAGCGATTTAAGGCAAAATAGACGAAAATGTCAATATATTTTTTCATGCTTGGTTACCTAACGTAAATGATCAGTAATCACCTGTGATTTTATTAATTTAGTGCCTTAGTATGTTGATGTAAAATGTCGCCAAAATGTTTAGTAATCACCTGTGATTTTATTAATAATGTGCCTTAGTATATTGATGTAAAATGTCACAAAAATGTTTAGTAATCACCTGTGATTTTATTAATAATGTGCCTTAGTATGTTGATGTAAAATGTCACAAAAATGTTTAGTAATCACCTGTGATTTTATTAATAATGTCACAAAATCTATAGTAATCACCTGTGATTGTATTAATTTAGTGCCTTAAATGTCATAAAAAATGTTTAGTAATCACTTGTGATTCTAAAGTTTTTACATTAAGAACTGTTTATAATTTAGTGGCTTAGTACCTTGATGTAAAATGTCACCAAAATGTTTAGTAATCACCTAGTAATCACCTGTGATTTTATTAATAATGTGCCTTAGTATGTTGATGTAAAATGTCACAAAAATGTTTAGTAATCACCTGTGATTTTATTAATAATGTGCCTTAGTATGTTGATGTAAAATGTCACAAAAATGTTTAGTAATCACCTGTGATTTTATTAATAATGTCACAAAATCTATAGTAATCACCTGTGATTGTATTAATTTAGTGCCTTAAATGTCATAAAAAATGTTAGTAATCACTTGTGATTCTAAAGTTTTTACATTAAGAACTGTTTATAATTTAGTGCCTTAGTACCTTGATGTAGAATTTCATCAAATGTCTAGTAATCACCTGTGATTGTATTAATTTAGTGCCTTATATGTTGATGTAAAATGTCATCAAAATGTTTAGTAATCACCTGTGATTTTATTAATAATTTTCTTTAGTATGTTGATGTAAAATGTCACCAAATGCTTATTTAATCACCTGTGATTATGTAGTTTTCTTTAGTATCTTAAATGTAATTTTGTAGTCAACAAATTGTAAAGGAAAATCACCTGTGATTTAGTGCCTTAATACCTTAATACATTTAAGGTTCTTAATTTAGTGCCTTAGTACCTTGATGTAGAATTTCATCAAATGTCTAGTAATCACCTGTGATTGTATTAATTTAGTGCCTTATATGTTGATGTAAAATGTCATCAAAATGTTTAGTAATCACCTGTGATTTTATTAATAATTTTCTTTAGTATGTTGATGTAAAATGTCACCAAATGCTTATTTAATCACCTGTGATTATGTAGTTTTTACATTAAGAAACTGTTTATTATTTAATGTCTTAATATGTTGATGTAAAATGTCACCAAATGCTTATTTAATCACCTGTGATTATGTAGTTTTTACATTAAGAAACTGTTTATAATTTAGTGCCTTAGTTCTTTGATGTAAAATGTCACAAAACGTTTAGTAATCACTTGTGATTTTATTAATAATATGTCTTAGTATGTTGATGTAAAATGCATTTTTGTGAAAGAATATTTACTTGGTAAATGTGCTCAATATTTGTTTAATACATTTATGTGAAAGAATATTTACTTGGAAAATGTGACACAAAAGCAAAAGACAAAAAGACAAAAGTGAAAGGAAAAGCGTTACTTGGTAAATGTGACACAAAAGCAAAAGACAAAAAGACAAAAGTGAAAGGAAAAGCGCGTGTGAGTAAAAAAAAAAGGAAAAAGGTAAAAAGACTTTTTTGCCCCTCCGTGTTTTTTCCTTACAAATCATTTAAACCCAACTTTTAATCTCAGCCACAAATTTTAGATGATCTTGTGGCTGAGAAGGTGATCCTTGGATCTCTAGCAAAAAAGAGATCTCTATTGAACCCCAATCTATATATATATATATATATATATATATATATATATATATATATATATATATATATATATATAAGTGACAATTTGAAAATGGGTAAAACCCACACCAAAGATGGGAGATATCAAGTTCGAATCATGTTGGAGACATTTACCGGCTCAAAGAGTCATTATCGAAAAAAAATATATATAGATGTTATACGATATGATTAGTTTAGTGATCTTGAGGTTCTCATATCACTTCTTATGATCATTAATCATTACAAGTAATAACATTAATTTTAATTGAAAGAAAATTTTCAAGGTGTAACTAAAATTTCTCTTAATACTTTAATTAACAATCTTGTAATTGGACTTTAATTAGTTAGTTCCATAAAAGAAAAATATTCTAATCAATTTTTATTCTACATTTAACAACCTTTTTTATAAAACTGATTTTTTTTCTAAGTTGACTATTATCCGATACAATAACTATAAATTTGGAAAATTATATAAATTTTTTTACCGTGAACACTTTTTTCGAAAGATTTTTTCTTTTTGAATGTTTAGGTTTGACTTTGCATGTTTATTCATTAACAATGATTACAAAACAACAATGATTAGGAAAACATTTCAATTGATTGCAATTGACATCTCTTATATTTAACATTTCCAACTTTTGACCAATTGAGAAAGTTTATTATTGGCTTGTTCTAAATATACCAAATTATTTTACTAAATCTACCATGATTGCTATAATTATGATGTTTTTTTTTACTTTTTATTAAAAAATTATTTTATCTTTTACTTTTTTCTAAGCTTATAATTATTTGTGTAATCATTAAGCATTTTACTTTTTTAAGTCATCATTAATGCAATGATTGTATTCTTTTTAATTATTTATATTAGAAATTTATATTTTTGGTTTATTCAATTATGCATACATTTATAAAAAGTAAGTTATAAGTTTTATATTTTTTGGTTTATTTAATTATACATACATTTATAAAATAGTAAGCAAATACTTAAACATTCCTTGATAAAAAAAACTAGAGTTACAATAGATAAAACGTTACATTATCATTTCGATAGATCAATAAATTCAGGAATACGATAATAATGCTCGTAAAACTCTTCTTGACGACTAACATAGGGGTTTTTCCCACCTAGATGCAATATCACTTTTATAAGTCCTCCAAAGTGGATGAGTCATCGGTAAAGGGCAACCTTCGCTTCCGCTTTAATGTAATGGTTACCATACACATGAGCAATGACAATTGTCTCAAGAGCGACAGCGACAGATCGAAATCCGCAATTTCCATCACCTTCTACATCTTGTAAACCTGTAAGATAAGGATGAAATATTTGTGGAAGATATCTCAAAAATGTTTCAGGGTCGCTTGTTACCGTTGATAAACCATGTTTAGCAAATGACTGACTCACATACGAACTGTGTCTTGCAGGTTCTTCATTTAAATCTGATTTGATTGAGCTCTCAAAAAAGACGTAATCAAGTTTGCAAAGGTGTTAGTCTCAATTCTAGTAGTTGTACGAAAAAAGAGGAGTTTCTTCAAAATTGTGACAAAGAAAAAAAATAAAGTGAGAGAATATGTAATTTATTATTTTAATAAAAGGGTAAATATGGAAGAAAAAAAACATAAGTTACAATTACCTAGTAGTAGTTATAACTACAAGAAAGAAGTATCATTATCGTTTTCATTATAAGTTTCAAATTCTTAGACACTAAATTTATGTGTTATTGTACGATATTAGCGCTTTTGAGATTGTATTGATCTTCTTTAAAGAAGGAAACAAATGGCAGAGTTTTAAAAGTTGACAACACACAATCATCATTACGATTACAACCACACATAAGTACGGGGGCGGTTGGTTCAATGGGTAGTTAATGGGAAAAGGAATACTATGGAATGGAATGGGTGGTTAATGAATAACCCCGATTTGGAATATAATGGAGTATTACCTATTATTATGCAATGATTAACTACAACACAACAAATCAACCTCCATCAATCATTATCATTACCTCCCATTACCCCCCATTACCCCCAACCAAGCACCCCCCGTTATTCAAACTTAAGTTTCTATTTTATCTATTTTATCATGTACTATCGACAATAAACTAATATTATTTTAACACATGTTGTTTGTGGATTACGTATAACAAATAAGTATGTTAAATGTTGCTATATTATATCTATAAAACATTAAAATGTTATAGTTTATATATTCATTTTAAAATTATATATTTTATATCACAATAAAGATCATAAATTTGCCGGTGTTTGAATAATTGGTGATTAGACAACATATTACAGTTTTATAAAATTGTTTCAATTATATACTCAAAATTAATAGTTTGAAACTTTTTTATCATGATATTAATTTATTATAATTAAGTAATTCGTAATTGATTAATTTATTTAAAAAAAGATGCAAAATTAATCAATTAAAAAGTTAAAAAAGCAAGAAAAAAGATAAGGGGACAAGGGCCCACTACTTTGTTTCACAAACTTCCATAAACATATCTTTTAACAAATACCAATAGAAAAATTTTACAAATTTTTAAAATAAATATAATTTTAATTTTTGTTGGTTTATTTAGTAGCACCCTTATTATTTGTTAGAAAAGAAAGAAAAAAGAAACTTGTTAGTTAGAAGATTTTTCTAGTAGATAGAGAAATTGGCATAAAGCGTAATACAGAAAATTCATGTGAAAATATTTATTTGGGTAAATTACAGAAATCGTTCATGTGGTATGTTTAAATTGTCGATTTAGTCCGTAGGGTGAGGAAACAACACTTTTAGTCCTTATAGTCTAAGGTTTTGCCCAAATTAATCCCTATATGTTAGATTTAACAAACTTTCTGTTAAATATTTTTTAAATTTGACACTTTTAGTCCCAAACTAATAAATTTATTTTGTTAAAAGTTAAATTTCCCTAAGTTTATATATCGGTATTTTATCTATTTCTATATCTTAAAAATAATAATCTTAACTTATGAATACCAAATATAACTTATACGCGTTGATATTTGAATATACTTAATAATTTATGTAATAATTTATTTTTAAATATTATATGATAAAGTATAAAAAATATTATATAGTTATAGATATGATATCATGAAATATTGAAAGTAATATCTTTAACTTAAGTTTAGAAGATCAACATGTTTTTTGAAGTACATTGAAAAATATTTTCAAACTTCTATGTCGATATGTTAAAACTTAGACATGAATTTATGATAACGGTTCATATTTAGTATTTTAAAAAAAATATGAGTAACTTTAATTGAGATAAAGATATGAGTATATGGTTATGTTAAAATAAGAATGATAAATGTTGCGAGAACCACCTCTAAGTCATTTTTTAAAACCTCAACACGTTTTTTAAAAATATTTTTTGGATTTTTTTTAATTAAAATAGTTTTTGAACTTTATTTATTTTTTCTTCTATAGTGGTGATGATAGTTACAAAAGCTTCGAAAAACATTTACAAAAAAAACACAATATTTTAATCATTTAAAAAATATTTTATAGGTGTTTTACATTCTTGCGAAATTTAGACAAAACTTAATATTGAAGTAAATAATATCATGTGAAAAAATAGACTCAAATAAAAAACTAAACTGAATAGAATTACTAATTCTATATCTATGGTTATTAGCAAGTCAACCGTTCGGCGGTTGACTTTCATTTTTGATCGTCGGATCTATTAACTTTGATCTCAGCCGTCATAATTGCCCATTTTAGTTACGCTAAAGTATCTAATAGTTACGCTAACGTAATCATATATGATAGACAAATGATATATATTATTACTAGAAGTTTCTATTGACCGACTCATAATAAAAATGAGATTAATATTATACATACATTTCAAACTTTACCTATCGAAGAATATAATACAAGTTCTAATCTTATTGTATATCTTTCTCGCTATAGTATTAGTTAATTTACCTCATGGTTTATACTTGGTACTTCTAATGATTCTTAACCAAATTTCACACTTTATTTGTCAACCAAATTTCGCACGTTATTTGTCTAATGCAATAACACATCAATGTAAAACATAATTATTTAAAGGTTTTGATTATGAGTCTCGTGAGTTGTTTTAAAATATATATATATATATATATATATATATATATATATATATATATATATATATATATATATATATATATATATATATATATATATATATAGATTGGGGTTCAAAAGGGATCCCTGATTTTCTAGAGATCCAGGGATCCTTTCCTAACCATCCATTTTTCTTTTTGTTCTTTTTTTTTTTTTTTTCTAAATTTTTTTTTTTTACTATTTTTCTAAAAAAAAATTTTACTTTTTTCTTTTCCTTTTTATTTACTTTTTTTTTTTTTTTCCCGAAAATCATATTTGATTTTCAACCTTACTTTTTAAAAATCACATGTGATTTTCAATCTACTAATATTTTATGGGTAAAATCACGTTAGATTTTAAAAATTATTGATTATTTTTTACCAAAATCACATGTGATTTTTAACTTACAAACTATTTTGCTTATAAAATCACATGTAATTTTCGAGAAACAAATTTTTCAAGTGTGACTTAAAAATTTATAAAGTTTGGTTTTTGAAAATCACATGTGATTTTCGACAAAAAAAAAAATAAAAAATTCACGTGTGATTTATATAATTTATAAATTTTGGTTTTTGGAAATCACATGTGATTTCAATTTTTTACAAAAAAATCACATGTGATTTTGAAAAAAAAAAAAGTTACGTAAAACATAGCAAAAAAAAAAACCGAATTAAAAAAACGAAAAAAAAAAAAATGAAAAAAAAATGAAAAAAAAAAAATATAAAGGGAAAAATGAATGGCTAGGAAGCCTTTTTGGTTTTGACTCCTAAGTGAATTTGTGTGACTAAAAAGTGGATCCTTGGATCTCTAGAAAATTGAGGATCCCATTTGAACCTTACCCTATATATATATATATATATATATATATATATATATATATATATATATATATATATATATATATATATATAGTGAAGTGAATATGGGTTGTTACACATGTAAGCTTACATGCGAAACTTGTTAAAAACTATGTCGTTTTGTGGTTTAAATGCTTTTCAACGCTTGATTTGTCCTATATTCATCAAGAGAGAGGTGATCCCCAAAATCCAGGGGGTCATTGTTTATTACGAAGAAGTTATATAAAATAATTTCGATAGATGTCAAGTGATGACAAAAAAACTTATATTTTTGAAAGACACGATTAATGAAGAAAAAGATGTGAATAGATAAAAATTTGTAAAGTTAGTTTAATAAATATGATTAAAATTATATAGATTTGAAGAATTTTTTAACATAACGACATATTTTTTGATGAGTTTTGCATATAAACTTACATGAGTAATGTTTAAGCACGCCTGACGTGCTAAACGATTTGGGTGTGTAGGCTAATCGATACGAACTCCTGCGAGGGCAGTGCAAACCTACAAAGCTCTTAGCGAGCCTAAGGTGACGTATGATTAGTGTTGGTGACGTAAGAGAGTGGGAAACTTCTCTTGAACGTGTGTGTGTGTTATGCAAATGATTGATAACTAACTTTTTCTGACAGTGGCCAAGGGGGAATTTATAGGCCTGAGATTAGGGTTTCCATTTATGGGTCGCGGCCCATGATTACGCTCATGGGCCGTCACTTTATGACCCATAAATGGGTAAGTGACGTAAGCATGTGTGCTTATGACGTAAATGTGTACCGGGTAGAAATGGTCTTGCCGGGTAGACTAAGGAACGTTACCGGGTAGGGTCTAGGTGACAGTACCGGGTAAAGCCTAGACGGTAATGGGGTAGAGCCTAGGCAGTAACCGAGGTGTGTCCGAGGTAGATTACCGGGCAGGGCCTTGGTATCGTGTCCGATAGAAAAATGATATATTATTACTAGAAGTTTCTATTGACCGATGTCATAATTAAAATGAGATTAATATTATATATTCATTTCAAACTTTACCTATCAAAGAATATAACACAAGTTCTAATCTTATTGTATATCTTTCTGGCTATAGTATTAGTTAATCTACCTCATGGTTTGAAACGTACTTGGTACTTCTAATGATTGTTAACCAAATTTCACACTTTATTTGCTAACTAAATTTCACACTTTATTTGTCTAATGCAATAACACATCAATGTAAACACATAATTATTTAAAGGGTTTGATTATGACAGTCTCGTCAGTTGTTTTTAAAGTATATATATATAATTTGATTGTATAGTTCTGTTAAATATATTCAAAAGATTGCTTTTAACAAAATTCATTGTTTAAATGTATATATTTAAATATATAGAATAATTATTTATAATATCTTGATAAAGTCTATTAATTCTTTAAAACAAGTCAAACCATAAAACATGGCATCAATTTATAACAACAACCACTTCATATTAACTATATTTGTTAGAACATAACTAACCAAAACATTATTATCCAAACACACACATACTTAATTTATATATAAATAACAACAAAAGAAACAAAAATTAGTAATTTAATGATTAAAAACATTACAAAAAACACATCCCCTACCCCCACCATCCTTGTAGTTCCCTATTTGTCCAGTTTTGGTTCAGCTGAAATACTCCCACTTTTTAACTTTACGAATCACTCTCACGGGACCTCTCCCCTCTTTCTTCAAAATACCCTTTTTACCCTTTTCACATATTCTCTCTCAAGATCCATCCGACCAACAATCTATGTTTGAAACAACAACATAGTAAGTAATGGAAGACATTGTGTTATTTAAACATGTGTGGAAATGGCTGTTGTTGTCGGATGATGATAGCTGTTGTTGTTATGGTGTGACGGTGAAATGTTTGAAGAAGATTGGTCGGCATTGGCCACGTGTGTGTTGGAGATTGGTTAAGTTACTAGGATGTTTTTTAGTTGAGTGGAACAGGTGTTTGGTTCGTGGATCTAGATCGTTGCTTCAGTTGGGGACTGCTGCGTTACTTGTGATTATTTGGAGTTGTTTTCTTACTTTGACTTCAATGTCTTGCCTTTTTTTTCTTCTTTTATCTATGGTATGTTTTTTCACTTTTTATATCTAATTTGTTAGATTCTTGAAAATTACATTTTACTAGATTTTATGTCATTAGATATAGATTTAGGGGTGTTTGGTGTTTTTGTTGTTGTTGAAATTATTGCGTTTTTTAAGTTGCACATTGTTAGTTTATAGTGGTTGAGTTTTGTGAAATCGACGAGCTTTTATTAATAAGAATAACAATAGTGGCTACAAAAATGATTTTGAGGCGGTGTTTAGGATTGAGATTTTGAATTTACAAAATGTCGTTTTCAACCTGTTATTTCAAAACTACATTTTCTCTTTAAGGAAACGGATACAATCACTTTTTATTTCATATAGTTTGCTTAATACTGAAAATCTCTAAGTATCTGATTGTGATTTTACATGTAGATACTTATATTTTAGAATTTGTCAAAATTCAACATAAGCAAAACCAAACACTATGTAGACCGTTACGTTATATCTGATTATTCCATATCACATAATCACTTTGATACTTTCTAAACGTAATGGCATACTCTGGTTTTGTGATCATGGCTACTAGTTTCGTGTACTGTACTATTTGTTTATTCTTGGTTTTGAGTAATATATTTTGTTTCATAACACAATTTTTCGTTTGGGATTTGACAAAGATAACTGTAAAGTAAGGTCATAACATTAACGTTTGTCACTTATCTTTATAGGGTGCTGCTGCGTGTGCTATTTACTACTTGGGCCACACTCCCGGTTTATTTATAGTAGGTTTAGTTGCAATTTTAGTCATGTGGATGTACGGTAACTTTTGGATCACCGGCACTTTATTTATTGTTGGAGGTATTTCTCTTTTCCTGTCTAGATAAGTTTATTCTATCGTGTTACATCTATAATTTTGGGTTTGTCTAACTTGTACCCGCGCCACATGTTAAAATGCAATTAATGCATTTTCATCTTCTTTTTTGGATGAAAATTTTCATTAATTAGGTTTAACTTTTACATTATTAAAGACTATATTCTATAGGGTAATAATGAGTATTTACATTTAAAAAAGAATCTATACAGCGTTAAATGCAATTTAACATGTGTCTTTATTACAAAAGCTAGACAGATCCATTTACTTTCTATTTAAGCGAAGACAATATCTTTGTTTATGTTGTTTATAATTTGCATTTTTCGTGCACGTTATAGGTTACTTGTTTTCGAGAAAACACGCAAGGTTGGTCGTTTTAGTTGCAACCTTATATGCTCTACATTGTGTAAAAGTTCAAGTAGGATGGTCTGGATTTTTGGTATCTATTAACCTCGCTTTCATCTCTAACGATGCATTAAACCGCATCCTCCAATGGTCTGATAATTTGAGTGAAAAGACTCAATCGGAAGAGCAACATTTTACAGAATCATTTGTTGAAGATGAATTCCGACCAGAGAACGATTTTTTTGTTCCTGATAATGAACCTGAGATACCTAATACTAATCAGGAAAAAGTAAATCCTACTGCTGAAACAGAGAAAGTGCAACCTGAGATACCCGATACTAAACCTGAAAAGGGGCAATCATGTGCATCTATAAGCAAACCAGCTTCTACTACGGTCGTTGTGAACAAACAGAAGGAATCGTCTTCGATTGCTGTAGTGAAAGATGATTTACTTGCAGTTAATGAGATGAAAAGAATCATTGGATGTGTGGATCATTATGAAGTATTAGGCGTATCTCGCTACAAAAAGATTGATGCTGTTTTGATGAAAAAGGAATATAGGAAAAAGGTAGCAACTTGCTTTAGTTTCATGAATCAATTATAAAACTAAATCGTTTTTTTTTCCCCACCTCATTAGTCTATAGGTTTATATTTGACATTTTTTCTTTCAGGCAATGCTTGTGCACCCTGATAAAAACATGGGAAGTCCGTTAGCAAGTGAATCCTTTAAAAAAGTTCAATGTGCATATGAGGTAAGTCGGTAATTAACTTTTTGTTCACCGCAAAATTTGCTAATGTGTTTTTGTATTAATGTTTGCTACTGATAGTCTTTTGACGTCTTTTCAGGTTCTTTCTGATTCTTTAAAGAAGAGAGACTATGATGAGCAATTGAGAAAGAAAGAGTCAAAGACGCTATCTCACAGGTCTCCTAGTACTTCCCATCAGGTATCATAACACGATAAGATAAGACAGTGTTTTCATTTTTTTTTTTGTTACGTGGTTTCATATTTGTTTTTTGCAGGAGAATTGCCCTGTGGAATCAAGGCGTATACAATGCACAAAGTGCGGGCATTCACATATATGGATATGTACAAATAGGATAAAGTCGAAGGCAAGATGGTGCCAGGTGAGACTGTGTATAAAAAACGGAAAATCGATGTAAATTTTTATTCTATTTATGGATAATAACGAGAATTGAATATGTTGCAGGATTGCTGTCAATATCATCAAGCAAAAGACGGGGATGGGTGGGTGGAATACAAAGGCTCCCTTAGCTTTGATCGGCCTAATAAGGTTTGTGATTTTTCAAGAATTCAAATCTCGTCGTTTGAAATATGGTTGTTTTTCTTTCAAAGATTCGGGTTATGTTTTGGAATACCCTGGTTTGTTAAATCTAGTCTGATAATAACAGTATCTTTTGATATAGGTGGAAATACCGCGCGCTTTTGTTTGTGCAGAGAGCAAGATCTTTGATGTTTCAGAATGGGCCATTTGCCAGGTTCGTTCCATGTATTTATAAATGTGTAATTCTGCATGTATCAAAGTACTGAAAATGTTCCAAATATTACCGAAAAATCATAATCTGTCATTTAAAAGTATTAAAACTAGAGTCGGTTTAAAAATGCTTAGTGTCAGTCTTAAATTGATGCAAACAGGAAGGAAACAGTCTTGATTATAAGGTTTTTAATCCAGTAAATAAAAATACTTGTAGAATATAATTACATGATTCCGAAGATCAAATGTTAAATGTTAAGGCTCCAATAGTCTATTAGGATCTGAACGACGTTTATACTAATAATAATAGAACTTCACAAAGAGCTACATGGTTTGCTGTTGTGAGCACCCGTCTTTAGCAATGACGTTTAGTAAACCTTAACTCTGTAATTCAGTAGTCAATTAAGCATAATTAACTCAAACCTTAACGATACTTACATAAACTAACTTTATGAAGGAACTAACAAAATTATTACAATTAACTACAGAAATAGTCCTAATTGCAATATCAACTAAAGAAATACCATAGCTGTTATGCCTATATTAGATATAAGGAAATAGCATTATATTCATATGGCCTAATATAATCTTGCAACCAAAACTCGTCTGTTTTGATATTTTGTAAGCTCAATTTTTTTTGTGGAATTATATATATTGTATCGACATTTTTGGGCGATAAACTACTATTTGTAGTAAATCTGTCCACCATCAGTCCATCACCACCTGCCAAAATCTATAAATGCAGAAAAAGAATAATCTCTATAATTTTTTTTTAATCGATATTTATCTTTATTTGCGCGAATATATATCTGACTTCATTTGACCTGGTGTTACATGACCAAAATACCATAAAGACTTTCGGTCCATGTAAATAGTACTTGGGCAAAAAATATGTGAATACAAAACAAATATTCCCCGAAAATGTTTATACCATGATTGCTTATACAAACGGCCTACGGTTAAATGGTTATTGGTGTATTTAACCGTAGTTTTTACTACAAAATACGAATTAGCCTCGTTAAGGTCCTACCTTTCAACCTTCATAATAAAAAGTTGGAAGTTATAGAAAGGAAACTGTAACTGTTCATCTACATATGTCAATATGAATATGCATTTGCAAATATTGGCCATTTGCACTATGCTAAAAGGATGTCATTTAATCTGTTCCGAAAGAAATACTAGAGATACAAAGAACGTAAAAAAGGGACCCTTTGCCATAATTTAACAATTTTAAATTTGTCGTGAATGGTATAGGGAATGGGTTGCAGGCCAAATACACATCGTCCAACGTTTCACGTAAACATGGTTGGATTAGAGAAACCCGAGAGATCCAACTCAAGCAGATATCCTTGGGATTTGGATGCCAAAATGGCAGATGAAGAGGAAGATTTCGAGCTATGGCTTAAGCAAGCGCTCGCTTCTGGTTTATTCAGCGAAACAGCAAAACGTAGAAAAAGTTGGGGACCATTCAAGTTACCTCAAAAGAAAGAAAAGAAACAATCGAGTCACCGTATGTCTCAATGATTATGTACAATGTACAGACATTGGTCATGTTCTAATCTACACTACCAATCAAAAAACCGAAAAAGGAAAAGGATGGGAGAAAATGAGAAATTGAGTAATTGACTGAAGATCAACTAAATCATAACGGAACTGGGATTGAAGTTGTAGATGATTCTCTTTCACTGTATATAGTGTTGTCGCAAAATGTGGATTTTGCGCATTATTATTAGATTAATTGGTTGATTGATGAGAAGGTCATGAATGTATGTTAATAAAATCGTTCGTTTCATGGTACAGTGAACATCACAAGTCTTTCATCGATTAAAACAGACTCTTAATGCTCCTAGTTGTTTTGGTCCCGTTAATTTCATCTAATTCCGTCCAAGGATTAGAAACAAAGGTGAATGAAGTTTGTCAGTTCTAGTGGGTTAACTATGAGCGAATAAACTAAGGAACACGACCGTGTACACGAACAAATCTACGTGTTTGTTGTCGTTCACTTAGAAAATAAACTCGTGTTTTGTATGTTTGTTCGTTTAGATGCTTACCAGTTACCAAACATAAATGACCATAATCTAACCTAATAATAACTAATATACACAAACACAAATAAACATAAAGTTACAAATATATAAATGTAAGATAACCCGTCAAACTAAGGTAGTGTTTGGTTTATAAAAGGATTTAGTAATGGATATAGGTTTGAGAGTAAAACCTAGAAAATAAAAGACATTATTGTTTGAAAATATTGTTTGTTTTGTAAAATTGGGTTTAGAATAAAAGAAAATTTTCAATTGTTATTTTGATTAAAATAATAAAAAGAGAAAAATAAAGAGCATTAATTGGTTGAAAAAAAATAATAATAATTGAATATAGGGCCCACCATATATCTACGGGTTTTGAAAAACCATCACATAACCTAGGTTTCAAACCCAAACCCTCTCTTTCGGTTTTCATATATCAATATTTTTAAACCCATTCCTTCAAATCCAAAACCTCCAAACAAACACACACTAATTAGAAGTGATATAAAGAAATATTTGAAACCTTAATTAAACAAAAGCAGCTGAAACTATATTAAAATTAGGAATTTGCTAATCATAACCTAATAACCGTTAAAAAAAAAAAAAAACTACCAACTACCAAGCAACATGTTATGAATTTATAGCAAACATTAAAATTTATACCCATTCAGCCCAAGTAAAAATCCCAACCGCCCAGCCCATTGGCCCAACTCGTTTCATAGACCAAGAAGCCCAGAGGGTTATGTTCGAGGGCTATGAGTTTATTAACTTATGTAAACAAGATAAGTACTCTTATGAGGTGTTTAGATAGATTTCAAGCTAACTTATCTTGACTATTTTTAATTATTATCGATTAGTCAGTTAAGTGTCAACTCAGCATCATATCAACAAATATTAAAATTGACTGATTACTATCAACAATAACTCATCATCTAATATATTTTTGTCCATATATTATTTATTTTATATATTTAAAACATAATACACATTATCTTTCTTTAATTCGAGCCCACCGCTTCGTCCCTTTCTCTCGTCACTTAACCAAAAAATCTGAACCAACTAGCAAAGTGACTAGTCTGTGGCATTGGTTTCACATAAGTAACGAGCAAGTGACAAACCATTGGCAGCTCTCTTATGATCTTATATAAGAGATTTATTTTAAGCCCAATTTTATAACTTATTTAAAAAAGTTTATGCTTACTTATCGTAAAAGTCTAAGCTTCTAAGATAAGCTAAAATAAACACCCCTCTCGTTTCTCTCGTTTTATGAAACAAAACCAATTTGACTTGTCACTTGTATAAACCGAATCGATTAACCCTATATCCTTATTTGGTTTGGTAACTAGATTTGATGTGGCATGGAAAACTGGATTAACCGGAAGTAAGTAACAAAAATGTCTTCTCCGTGCAACTATAGATCATCATTTTTACATAATTTTTTTTATTATGATCATGAATATAAAATATAAAATTTTAAATTTATACAAATATTTAGAAATCTTGTCTATTAAAAGAAATTAAATATAGCATCATTAAAGGTATTCTAGTCATTCTATATCCATCGGAAACTAAATCTGTAACAAAATAAAAACACAAGGACATTCGGGAAAATGAAAGTTTAAAATTAAATATGTACATCTCGATAAATCACATGACCATTATAACTTCTCAAGAAAAAAATAGTTAGGTATATATTAACTAAAGTTTTTAACTTGTATAGAATAAAGTAAAAACAAAATTGGTGGAGGGGTTTATGCGGAAAGAGTCAAGTCAAAGGAATTGAAAATTGACATGACACACCTTATTATCTTCAACTATTGGGGTGTTTCTTTCGGTTTTACGAGCTTATATAAATTTTTATAAGCTTATAATTCATTTCTTTTACTTATATTTAAAGCCATAAACTAAACTTGATAAACTTATAAGCCGGAAAAATATGCTTATAAGATTATGAAAATTTACATAAGCTTATAAGCTTATACATAAACCGAAACAAACACCGCTTAATTATGCTGTTTATTATCTCCAAAATGTATTATTTTACTTTTTTTAGTTGTAACCATATTATTAGAATTTTATAAATTGTCATGACACAACTTAGAATTTTGTTAACAAAACCTTACTTTTAAGATTTAATATCTTCTATTATAAGGTATTATGTAGGTTCTTAAAAGTTATATAAAACTCTTTTTATTTATTTATGTATTTATTTATTTATTTATTTATTGGTGTCATAAAGATTTAAGATTAAAGTTTTAAGATCGCTTCATGTTCATCGGCCGGATCTGAACTTAATTTTAGTGCATAGCTAATCTTTTTTGAAATATGAATATACCCTTTGTTTGACTAGGTATATGCTTAAATTTTTATAAAGTACCAATATATGTTATGGCATTAAATTAAAATTAAATTAGATTAGATAATTATCAAAACTTTATGGTGTTTATGAGATGATTTGGTAAATAGTCAATAAAAGTTTGAATAAAAAGTCATAAGGGTTAATATAGTCATCATATTTAAAGTGAAATCTAAAGAAAATTAACTTATGATATGAATACTAAAGATTTCCACATCTGGTTTATATGACATAGATATGTAGGGGTAAAGAAAAGTATCGAAATATTGTTACTATATTACTATCGAATCGGTATCGATAGCAACCGAATACAAACGGTACGGTATTCGGTAACATATTTTCTAAAAGTTCAATATTCGGTATAAATAATACCGATGTTCTACCGTTTGTTTTCGATATTTTCTATAGTACCGTATTGACAGGTACCGAACCGATTTATTTCGGTATGGTATTGGTTACCAAAAAAATAACTAAGATAAAAAGGTACCAGCCGGTACCAGTTCGGTACGAAACTTGTACCACACTCACCCCTACATAAAAGTTTCCATTATTAATCGTTAAAAAATACTCACTCTATCTCCAGAAAAAAACTGTCTATGTTTCTATTTATGTTTGTCCAAAGTTATTGTGTTGTTTCTAATTATAAATGGTTAAAATGTAACAATTTCCTATTTTTCGTTTAAATATTTTTAATTTTTTAAACCCTTAAAGTAACTGACGTTTTTAATACATGAAAATAATAGATAATCTAACAAAAAAAACTTTATTAAATATACATATTTTATTTCAATCATTTTTTATTTTAACACTTTTTAAAACGAAGAAAGTCAATAAACATAACATAATCCATAAAGAATTATGTTATCATATCCATAAAGATAAAATGCCATGCAGTCTATGTTTTATTATTATTTGATTTATCTGGCAAGTCTCCTAAAAGTAGACATGGTGACATAAAATAAAGTTAGAACGATAGAATATATATTGTGTTTAATACTTAAAAATATCACTTTATAAAAAACATATTGTAACAAAAATCACTTTAAAATATATCAAATGTAATATAGTAAAGGGACCCGTAGTATTTACTGCTACTTATTAAAATTAAAATCATTATAGATATGATTTCTAACCAACTACAATAACTAGACATGATTGTTAGGTATAAACCAAACAAATGTATGGTTAATTCTCCTAACTAACTAGTAATGTGTGGTTAATTCTCTTTTTACAATACAAATGTTTCTGATTATCATAAGATGTTTATCTATAATTGTCGGATCTTGTATCATTTTAAAAATATCAAAATGACTTACCAATAGATCTAAATCTATATGATGATAGTTAAATTGTTTATTTTAAGAAACAAGTAACATCTAAACAATCAAAACCGTGTAGTTATTATAAAATAAAGTAAATAAATACGCAAACAATAATAATGGTAAAAGAAAAAAGTACTATAACCATTTTGAAATTTATTGTATTTGTGTAATTTAAAATGTATTTATTGTATTTATGTTAGTTTCAAATATAATATTCTGTTTATCGATTTAAATTAACACGTTATACCATATAGATTCTTAAACATTTTGTTAAACATAACTTCAAAAGTTATAAAGTTATATTTACATAAAAGATATGACGAAGTAAGATACGTTGATGAATTAACTTCTTTGATTTCATCCGTTAGATCATATTGATGATTTCATCAAAGATTATTTTCATTTTACATCCTCTTACAATACATAATTACATTCTTTCTTTTATTCAATTTCTACTCAAATAAAAAACAAAATTATAATTTATTTATAGAATCGTTTACTTTGTACTATAATTTACATTATTATTATTCTAAAATCTCCTAATACGAAATATCAAAACATGTGTATAAAAATAAATGTGTATATGTTATTATAAATATAAACAACATGTGTATAAACGTAAAAGTATATATATATATATATATATATATATATATATATATATATATATATATATATATATATATATATATTATATATATACAACACTATTTTATCATAATAAATTAAAATCTACATAAACATAAAATTTATGATTTAATTTTTATTTTTTTTCATACTATCACGGACAATAATCTAGTTTACAAACATAAACGCTATCGCAAAATCCAATTTTTAGGTGGCTAAGTATGTGATGCAAAATAAAGAAAAGTAACAAGAAAGTGTAATAACACAAACACGCTCTCATTTGATATTTTTGTTTACACACTGTCTGTCTGTCTGTCTGTCTGTCTTTCTGGTTGTTGATCTGTATTCATTATTTAACCTTGTTGTAGTTGTACTATACTATTAACTATATACTATAAAGTGGTCATTTTCTACGTTATCTCTATTTTTCAATCTCTTTTTTTTTTCTCAATTTTTACTCTGTTTTCATAATGGGTACTTGTTATTCAAGAACAACAACAACAGACAAACACAAACATGTCGGTAATGGTACTAAGAACAATCGTAATTCTATATTCGGAGGGGCCGGAAACAAGACCACGTCGGAGGAAAGGTTGCTTAGCTATGTTCCTGGTCGGCTTGTTAGTAATGGTTCGTGTCGTGTTGCTAGTTTACATACACAACAAGGAAAAAAAGGGACTAATCAAGATGCTATGATTGTTTGGGAGGTTTGGTTTTTGAACTTTTTTTGCATTTTTTTGATCATGTGAGATTAAATTGTTGAATTTGAGATGTTTAGATTAGATTATGATTAGAGAATTTTATGACCTTATGCAAATCGCACATTCGCCCGTGGGATGGCAAAGCGGACAATATCGTGATTATGAAAAGCGGGGTGTTATAGTTTTCAGGTTGTTTAAGGGTGTTCGAGATTGAGTTTGCAAATTAATTATCTGATTATTGCTTTTTTAAATTGCAATTAGTTTTGTTCATTGTTTTACTAACTAATAAGAATATGTCAAACAATGCTAAACTGAACAGTATAGCAACTTACAAAAATAAATAATATATAGGTTACTCGGACTTAGATGTACGCGGCCTAATAGTGTATCCCGTGACCGTTTTCGACTCTTTTCCCTGGCCATCCCAAGATATTTACCTAAGGAGGTTTGAACCTTAGACCTCTATGAGGACTTCAAGAAGGACACCTTACCATTGTCCACCTTGGTGATGGTTAAACTTACAAAGATCTACATTTTATTTTTCATTTGCGATTGTATGATAAGCAATCTACATATGTTTTGAATTAGTTTGTGATCATAAAAAATATTATAATGTTTTTTGTGTTCCAGAAATTCAACTTAAAGAGTGATGCGGTTTTTTGTGGAGTATTCGATGGCCATGGTCCTTATGGTCATATGGTTGCTAGGAAAGTTCGGGACTTGCTTCCTAATTTAATATCTACTCAATGGATGGACAACACTAACCTCGATCAAAAGTCTGATATAGACCACGACAATGCTAATGGAGCTATACACGACGAGGAGTTATTAGAAGAGTATTGGTGTGAACAATCGGATAATGATGAAAAAGAAACAATCCCTGAAAAGTATTTGCCCCTTAAAAAGTCAATATTGAAATCTTTTAAGTTAATCGACAAGGAACTCAAGACAAATCCTTACATCGACTGTTTCTGCAGTGGAACAACCGCTGTTGCTTTGATCAAACAGGTATCCGTTTCTTACAAATCGGTTAAAATTAGTTGTCAAAGATTTTGTTAGTGGGAACTTGATATTGTAAATTAGTTGTCAACAATGAGATTTTGTAAGCTGCATCGATGTTTCCAAGTGCACATAATCATTTTTTATAATGAGTTTCATGTAGTTTATGTTTTTTTATTCACAGGGTCAGGATCTTATAATCGGAAACATTGGTGATTCTAGGGCGGTGCTGGCAACCAGAGATGAAAATAATTTTTTAAATGCTGCCCAGTTGACCACTGACTTGAAACCGAATCTCCCAAGTAACTAACTACACATACGTATTCTCTTAAGTCAAAAGTCGGTGTAACTTTTTCAAAAGTTTTATTCTTAAATGATGATGATTCATTTGATATTCAGGAGAAGCTGCTAGGATTCAACAGTTTAACGGGCGGGTTTTTGCATTAGAAGACGAGCCAGAAGTGTCACGCATATGGTTGCCCCATAGTGATTCTCCTGGTTTAGCAATGGCTAGAGCGTTTGGAGATTTTTGTCTAAAGGATTTTGGTTTAATTTCTGTCCCGGATGTTTTTTACCACCGAATTACTGAAAGAGACGAGTTTGTGATTCTCGCAACTGATGGGGTACGTTTATAAGTTTAGTTTACCTAGTTTCACTGTTGTACCATAAAGTCACTCAGTTTCAAGATTTTTTTGTGACTTTATTGGAACAACGATGAAACTTGGTTACTATTCGATGACTTCTTCCCTCTTTCCTGTGTAACTTTAAAGGTTGGCTAATTTTATTTCTGTCACAGGTATGGGATGTGCTATCTAATAAAGAAGCGGTTGACATTGTAACTGCGGCCCCTAGTCGATCAACAGCAGCCAGAGCTCTTGTTGACTGTGCTACAAGATCATGGAAACTCAAATACCCGACTTCCAAAAACGACGACTGTGCTGCTGTTTGCCTATTTCTTGACAGAAATCTTGAGCCCATTTCAACGAAAACTCCCGAAAAGGAAGTCAAAAAACCAGATATTGACCATAATGTAACAAATCAAGCACTTGAACATTCAGGCACTATTAGAGAAAGTAATGAGATTGTGCCTAATATCGACACAACAAAAGAAAATATATCAGAAAAAAACATTGGGGTATCGAAAAGGAGTTTAGCGGAATGCATATCGACCGCTGAAGATGATGAATGGTCAGCTCTGGAAGGCGTGGCTCGAGTCAATAGTTTGTTAAGTATTCCTAGGTTCTTTTCAAATGATAAAAGAGCAACCAGTTTGAGAAAATCCGCTCCCAAGATTTGAGATTCGAACGGCACAACAGAATATTTAGACATTCTGCATTATGAGTATTAGTTCTTATGAATCCGATTTTTCCGAATTCAGATCCTTTTTGTATAAGGTGTTGTAAACAGAAGAGAGAAGTCCAGTGGCGGATTCAGGGATATCCGGGGTATCCCCGGATAATGTTAAAAAAGTCGAAAATCTCAATTTTTTTAGTTTGAATACTAGTCTTTTAAGTAGTGGATACTCATTATAATTTCAAAATAACGACATTTGGAGTAGTGGTAAGGAAAAAATGCTTTTATTATGGAGACTAAGATTCAAACATTCACAGCTACCTATTTTTTCTTATATTTTTTTCCTTCATTTTTTCGGGATACCAGTCAATTTTGGGCCTGGCTTCGCCACCGGAGAAGTCTAAATTTTGTTGTTAATTGTTAATACTGGTTTAAATAAATTGAATAAATGGGCCTGACTAAATTTTTATATAGGCTTTATTGTCAAAATTTGGAAGCCCATGATTTAAATGCTAAAGTTTAAATAAGAGTAAATTACATAGATCGTCCCTAAGGTTTATATGGAATTATGGATTTCGTCCCTAAGTTTGAAAAGTTGCATGGATCGTCCCATTGTTCAGACTAATTACGCATTTCGTCCCTATTTTGGATGTCCGTCTAATTCCACCGTTAGCCTTCCCTCACGTGTTAAACACGTGAGGGTATTTTAGTCTTTTCGCTTTTATTCTTCTATCTTCACCATCCCACATTTCACCAATCAATGGGTTGTGTTTCCAGCACAGATTCCGGCAACAAACAAACCACACCAACATCATCATCTTCATCATCAGGTAACCCATCAATCTCATCAGATCCAGAGCTCCAATCCGTCGACTCCAATCTCCAATATCGAACAAGCCGGGTGATTAACTACCAGTCACGAACATCAACCAAACAGTCGCTGATTTTTTATTTTCCTAACACAAATATCAAATTTATCAATTCACGAACTTAAACCTGTTAACGAATGTGTGATGTTCGCCGCTATCCACTACCGAACTTTATATAAACGAACACCAAATCAAACAATTCCACGAGTCTTGATTTCACGAACAACGAATTCAGATCACAAACATGAATTTGAAACGATTTCAATGAGTCGCTTTGAAGTTGTGATTTTCCGATTCGTTTATTTAATTTAACTCCAGATCTGCGAAATCGATTTCATCTCTAGATCTGCGGGGTGCTAATGACGTGAGGGAAGGGAATGGTGGGTTTACCATGTGGAAATCGATTTCAGCTCCAGATCGTTTATTTAATTTAACTCCAGATCTGCGAAATCGATTCAAGAATAGTTAATTTCCACCGTTGCTGCAGTTTATGGTGGTGCTAATGGTGGGTTGGAGAGTCGCTTCACGGTGGAAGGGAAGAAGTTCAGCTCTAAAAACATGGTAGAGAGATAGAGGGGATGTGATTTCTGTAATTTGGGGAGAAAGATGAGAGAGAAGGATATATGCAAAATGACTAAAATACCCCTCACGTGTTTAACACGTGAGGGAAGGCTAACGGTGGAATTAGACGGACATCCAAATTAGGGACGAAATGCGTAATTAGTCTGAACAATGGGACGATCCATGCAACTTTTCAAACTTAGGGACGAAATCCATAATTCCATATAAACCTTAGGGACGATCTATGTAATTTACTCTTTAAATAAAAACAAAGGATTTCGTTAACCATAGCGTTAGGATATAAAATTCAACCTTAAATCACATGTACTCTAATCGACAAGTAAAAACTGTCCAAAAACAATCAAGAAACCACTAACCATCTAAGTAATCAATCAGTATTATTTGTACATTAACGGTTTAAACCGTCCATAACCATTTTCATCCATAGTCTTTAAGATTATATTTAACATTTAAAAAAAAATGATAGATAAGCTTTGTTAGACTTTGGTTAACATGTTTTAAATTGTTAACCGCAGTCCTAACAAATACAGTTATTTTAAAAATCGTAAATGTTTTAATTTCAAACTCCATTCATTTATGAAAAAATGTTCAAGTTTTAGTTGAACTTGTTTAGAATATATATAGAGTGATAAAAAAAATTGATTTATGAAATGTCACAATCTTATTACCAATTGCCTTGTTTGTTTCTTCTGACAACTTCAAGTAGCACAAGAAACTACTGTCATCTTTCTGGAATCATATATTTTCATAACTAAAAATGGTAAATATTAATTATGAAAGTACATATTACAAAACACACATAAATAGAGATTATGAGAGAACACAAACTTCAAGTTAGTTTGTATATCACTCAAGTACCGGAAATGAATTATAAGTATAGTTTTTTGTTTCACGTAATCAGCAAGCATGTACACGATCTAACCGATGTATTCAAGCCCTAAGATGTTACTTACATGATTCGAACCTAAAATATATTTGTGAGGACATGAAAACGTTTTAACATCAGACTACCTTGGTATTAGGAGCGGAGCCGGGGCAGCGGTAGAATAGCCAATTGCCTCCCACTAAACATTTTTCACAATTAAAAAGTAGTTATATTTATGTTATTTTGAAATTTTGTTCCCATAAAAATAAAAAATCTTTACTTTGCCGTAACGTGAATAATACAAATTTGGCAGAATTTCATATATATCCCTGAAAACATCAAAATAACGTATATATCCTTTCAAATGGCAAAATATCATATATATCCTTATAAAATCTTGAAAATGCTCATATATATCCAAATAAACAATTCTTTTAATCATAAATAAGTGATACAAAAATTAAAACTCGTAACTAATTGGTCAAGTAATAAACTAAAAGACCATTTTACCCCTTTTCATTTAGCATCAGTACAAATTATACTTGCTTAGAATTTAATCTTACATCCGTAATTGTCTACTATTAAGATTTGTTCTCATACTCTTTGTAGCTTTGTATAGATATAATCTTACGATTTTACTTAATTTGTAGCGATGTTACTTGCTTTGTATAACTTTGTATAGTTAGAGTCTTACGACTTTACTTGTTACGTGACTTAGTTTGTATAACTTGTAGATGGTGATCACGGGAGATGGGTAACATGATCATTTAGTTTGTTCCTTAAAAATTAGTTTCGAGTTTAAAAATTTAAAATCAATTATTTAAGATTAATTTTTTTTATTTGGATATATATGAATATTTTTAAGATTTTGTAAGAATATATATAATATTTTGAGTTTTGCAAAGATATATAAGATATTTTAATGTTTTGAAGGGATATATATGAAATTCCGCCTAAAAATTTATCCACTAGATAAATATTATTTACGTTGCCTCCGCACAAATTTTTTTTGTGACTCCACCAATGCTTCGTACCATAACAAGTTGAATATGATAATGATAAAACATAACAAATTTAACATAAGTTTTGGTTATAGTGATTACATTTTATTATTAAGAAAGGACTGAAGATTCTGTTGAAATGGGAAAATGGTGGAATTAAATACGATCAAGTCACATCAAAAAGGCAGAAAGTTGGTGAAAATGCAAGAACAAAGCCAGCTTTTTAATTCTTGCACTCCAAATGCATCATACAAATATATTAACAATGGAAAAGGACATTCCACCCTATATCTAGAGGTGTCGAAAAAAACCGAAACCGAAATCGAAACCGAAACCGAAACCGGTCCAAACCGGGTTTGACCAAACCCGGCGGTTTGGAACCGGTTTGAAAACTCATGAAGTAAACCGGGTTGGGACCGGGTCGACGGAAACCGGGTTGAACCCGGTTCGAGCATATAGTCGTTTTTTTTTTTTTTTTTTTTTTTTTTTACCGTTTTTTTGCATTTTTTTTTTTACCATTTTGCCATTCCAAATTTACTATAAATATGTGGTAGAGTTTGGGATTAAACACACACTTCTAACTCTCTCAAAACACTTTCAAAGCTCAAAAAACGCAAAAAATAAGAAATAGTAGTAAAAAATAGTAATTTTTTTACTTTTTTTCGCACGTTTTCATTAATAATTCTCGGAATATAAAGCTTTGAAAATATGTTTCAAGCTTTTTTAGTAAAATACAACGTTTATTTATAATGTGTGCGAAATTTTTTTAAAAAAAGTCGAATTTTAACGTGTTTATGCAAGTTACGCTTTTTTTTTATTAATATTTACCAAACCGGTTTGGACCCGGGTTACAACCCGAACCGGTTTCATAGGGTTGGGATTTTTGAACCCTAAACCCGATACGACCCGAACCGATTTGGACCCGAAACCGGTTTGGCAGGGTTGACCAGAACTCGGTTCGGGTTTCAAATTTTTTTTATACATACTTCATATTTCATGTATAGATATAGATTAAACTCACACACACACACACATATATATATATATATATATATATATATATATATATATATATATATATATATATATATATATATATATAGGGGAGGGTTCATGTAAAAAGTGTTAAATTTGTAAAAAGTGTGAGAAGCATTGTGCGAGTGACATGTGGCAAGCTTGAATTTTTTTTATTTTTTTTAATAAAAAAAATATTTAAAAAAAAAATCGAAATTTGTTTTTTTCGAGAATTTTTTTTTTCTTTTTGCTCGAAAAAAGTTATATACGAAAAAAAAATATGATACACATTTATGATGCACATCTATGATGAACATTTTATGTGTGCATAATAGTTGAATATCATAGTTTTTTTGTGTGAATCATTTTTTTTGTGCATCATTAATGTGCATCATATTTTGTGTGTGTATCATATTACGTGGTAGATGACGTTATCAAAAAGAATTTCAAATTTTTTTTTTTTCCAAATTTTTTTTTTTTTTCAAAAAAAAAATATTATTTTTTTAAATATCTTTTTATTAAATTTTTTTTTTTCTAAGCTTGCCACATGTCACTCCCACAATGTTTCTCACACTTTTTACAAATTTAACACTTTTTATTTGATCCTACTCATATATATATATATATATATATATATATATATATATATATATATATATATATATATATATATATATATATATATATATATATATATATATATATAGATTGGGGTTCAAAAGAGATCCCTAATTTTCTAGAGATCTATAGATCCACTTTTTAACCACCAATTTTTCCTTTTTTTTCCTTTTTTTTTTTTTTTTTTTCGCTTTTTTTCTAATTTTTTTTTTAATTTTTTCTTTTACCTTTTTATTTACTTTTTTTTATTTACTTTTTTTTTTCTTCCGAAAATCACATTTGATTTTCAATCTTTCTTTTAAAAATCACATGTGATTTTCAATCGACAAATTTTTTATGGGTAAAATTACATTTGATTTTTAACGTACAAACTATTTTGCTTATAAAATCACATGTGATTTTCGAGAAACAAATATTTCAAGTGTGACATTAAAATTTATAAAATTTGGTTTTTGAAAATCACATGTGATTTTCCAAAAAAAAAAATTCACGTGTGATTTTAAAATTTATAAATTTTGGTTTTTGAAAATCATATGTGATTTCAATTTTTTACAAAAAAATCAAATGTGATTTTGAAAAAAATAAAAAAATAAATAAATATTAAGGGGAAAATGTGTGGCTGAAAAGTGGATCCCTGGATCCCTAGGAAATTGAGGATCTCATTTGAACCTCACCCTATATATATATATATATATATATATATATATATATATATATATATATATATATATATATATATATATATATATATATATATATATATACCCTGATGGTACAAAGATTATTCAACATAGTTCATTCACATATTTTATGCTATGTAACACGTACCCAATGTACGTGATTTACATATAGTGTCGTTGAACCCGACCACAACAAGGTCCAAGCTTTATTATTGATGTTTAAAATCAAAGTTGTAGATTTATGGAAGAGATTTTACTAATGTTAGAGATTATTATACGATATAGGAAACTATACATAATTCTATAGTTATACTCCGTAGAGCAATAATTGTGGATGTCGAACACTCAAAAAGGATGTAAATTTTATAATTATATACATAGACCTATTAATTAACATAAGACAAATAAGTAAAAAGGAGTATTGTGTTATGTAGAACGATTTGTATTTAACTAAAATAAATTAATGACATAAACAAATAAAAGACAAGTGGATTGAAAACACAATTTGTTGTAAACAATTGAAGACAAATATATACTCACTTAGACAACAATTTAATTATTTTACGGATATATAAGATTATTTTGCGTTTGGTTGAATTCTACCGTGAATAAACTAATGTAGATTAGGTTTTCCGGTAAAGTCTCTGCGAAGTAATTCATACCCTAGAACATATTTTCTAACGCTAGTTGTGTTTTAAGTGTCCCACTATTATTGATGATTTAATCTAGCAACTATGTGCTAACGAGTGTCTTATAGTTATACCTAGAAGTTATTCCAAGCACCATTGTCATGTTCTGATCCTTCGTGATTATAAGCCGCAAACTTTTTAAATTATTACCGGTTACAGTTTGACACCTATGATTATCTAACAAGTTAAACAATTGGAAATATCTAATAAACCAATACAAACGAAAGTTATGCCATAGTTACCCACTTTAAACAACCATGATAGATCGATTAAACATCTCTACTAATAATAGAATACATATATACCAAACGTAATCATATACTAACATCATAGCTAAATTTTGAGTACGTAGAACAAGAATCAACGACATGGACATTGTTTTATGATTGGTAGTAAAAGATATTCAAACTGAGAAAACGATCGAGTAAAACCTTTTCTTGATTGAATCTCTTCAATATTCACGTTCATTAAGCTCTGAAAACTCTTCTTTAATGGCCTTGAGTTGGATTAGGGTTGTGGAATGGTAAGCCGAATGACTTAGTTTACTTAGATAGGAATTCCGATCAACATAACGTAGCCGCCGACTACTCATCGAGCATAGAATTTTAGATTCTATAACTTAACTTCTATCCGTATGTTACTTTCTCCTAAGCCTATGAATTATCTCGTGTGACCTAGTTTTCTTATGTTTTCAACTCCTTTTTGGTTCCTGCATCCATCTTAAACTAAAATTACAAATATTACTTCAACCAGTATCAAAAAATGACATAAATGCAATAAACATAAACATACATAAGGAGTCAAGGAGATATGGTTAAATAAAAAAATTAAGTATTTAACTATATCAAATTTATAGTATGGTTATGAGAATCACACAAATATATATATATATATATATATATATATATATATATATATATATATATATATATATATATATATATATATATATATATATATAGGAGTAGGATCAAATAAAAAGTGTTAAATTTGTAAAAAGTGTGGGAAACATTGTGGGAGTGACATATGGCAAGCTTGGAAAAAAAAAAAAAAAAAAAAAAAAATTTTAATAAAAAGATATTTAAAAAAATAATATTTTTTTTTTGAAAAAAAAAAAATTTGGAAAAAAAAAAAATTTGAAATTCTTTTTGATAACGTCATCTTCCACGTCATATGATGCACACACAAAATATGATGCACATTAATGATGCACAAAAAATATGATTCATATAAATGATGCACAAAAAAAAAATATGATATTCAACTATGATTCACACATAATATGTTCATCATAGATGTGGATCATAAATGTGTATCATATTTTTTTTCATACATAACTTTTTTCTAACAAAAAGAAAAAAAAAAAAATTCTCGAAAAAAAAAAATTTTCGATTTTTTTTTTCTATTTTTTTTATTAAAAAAAAAAAAAAAAAAAAAAAAAAAAAATTCAAGTTTGCCACACATGTCACTCCCACAATGTTTCTCACACTTTTTATAAATTTAACACTTTTTACATGAACCCTCCCCTATATATATATATATATATATATATATATATATATATATATATATATATATATATATATATACGGAGAGGTTCTTATAAACCAAAACTTAAAGTAAAATAAATAAAAAAAATATGAAAAAATAATTTATTATATGTGTAATTTTGTATTATGTTTATTTTTATTAAATTATAACAAACTTTAAAAAAGCAAGTTTTGATATGCATCAAAATATATGTTGTTTAGGGACTGTGGATCAAATTATTTGTAATCCATGAAACATTCGATTGAAAACGTATATGATAGTTCACAGTCTCTAGTGTCTTAATAGAACACGGTTCAAAAAGAAATATCGACTATGCTATAGTTATAAATTGTTTTATTTTTTATATGAAATTTTCTATCATGTGCCCTTAGACACATGATAACCACCATTTTTTAATATTAAAAGTACCAAAAAGTACCATTGGTTTCTTAACTTTGATAGAAAATATGGTACTTTTTAGTACTTTTAATATTAAAAAATGATGGTTATCATGCCGAAAATCCCTTTTTATATTAGGCAATTTTAACTGTATTAAGATTTGTGAAATACAGCAATTATGATATTATAAAATTACTGACAAGTAACAGTTTAAACAAATATCATATAGGATGCTATTACTTGTGTTGTAGGTAATGCACGAATCTGTTTATCAAATCGCATCCTCTGAATTGGATATTGTAATGCATGTTGTATACTTAAAACCGTCCAAATATCACTTTGTTTTTCTTGTAGAGATTTCGGAGTTAAACATTATGGTACTTCTAAATATCAAGTTTTATCATATCTAAAGTTGTAAATGATAATTATGTCCCAGAATATGTAGAAACGAATCTATTACAATATTGATTTCCAACAAATTTCACTAAATTAGAACGGCAATTTTGTTATTTTATAACTTTAAATGTGCCAAAAGCTTTGATATTAAGGCTATTTTTTTAGTTTTATAATTCGGTATAAAGATAATGAAAGTGAATATAGTACGATCTGAATATTTGGATAATCTATGTATCTAAATTAGCCGTATTATACATAATGATTGTCAAATTGGTTTAATGGTCGTTTAAGCGACACCCACAATGTCTTAATTGTAATGTACTTACTAATATGCCGTCCTTTTCTTACTTTGCAAATATATGCTAGTATGCTAATTAAATTTGTCTGTGTTGTATGCTCAAGAAACGTTTATCTCATGATCATGTCTCACAAACTTCAAGTTCCAAACCCCGGCCCTGCCACCCCTAATCCATGGATATGTGGTTTGCTCGTCCATGGGTTTACGAGATAACCATGAGACGTCAAATTATTTGCCAGGAGAAAAAAAGTTAGCTCGAATGAGATGAACAAACAATAAGATAAGGGAAAACCGGAACAAAAGAACCAACCTATACAACAAACATCTATGAGATAAAACGACACCGACACATATTACACACCTCCAAACGATAAGAACAACACTGAACAAAGATTAAACCAATCTACTAAAGTGAAATGCAAAACGAATAATCACATTGAATACCTAAAACTCATACATATTTTTGTACATGCCTATTGCATTACCATATCAAACATGTGTACCCTAGATTTACCCAAGTTTGTTTGTCTAAATTTTCTTAATAGCAATGACAAACCGTTGTGGTATTCTGTGTATGCTATGATTCTATCTATATGTATATTTTTTAAAATCTTATTAATTGATTGAAGTAAATAAATGCGTGGATATTACTTATACTCAATGAAAATAAAATGATTATATGGTTAAGGAAAGGAGTGGGCATAATGTTGCATTTAAAGCTTTGCGTGTATATCGTGTACTCTTTTGGAAAACTGTTCCTCTTTCCCTTATGCATTTTAACATTAAAATATTGAAAAGGTAAAATAAAAACGAGTTGTTTTTAACTGTTGTGCATGGCTGAAGCGATTTAAGAAAGTGCCTTTATTTGATTTCGACTTTTAGCCAAGTGGTACAAAGTTTAGGTGTTTAAAGGTTAGGTATTAATCAAGGGTTACTAAATACTAATAATTAAGTTAGTATAGTTATCGACTTTAGTATCACAAATCACCAATTAATCCCAAGCCGGATCGATGATCTATCCTACATTATGGCGAAGGCTCAATGAATGTCATAGTAGATTTATATGACGAAGCCTCAACACTCGTCACATACATTAATAACACTTTGAAACCTTAATGTAACGTAGTCTTGGATTTTCGGCAAATTAAGCTCTAAATAGCCCAAGAGAATCTCTAACCTAAGTTTCAATCACGGAGCCTAACATCCAACAATATATTTTGGAGCCTAACCTCCGACAAAACATTTTGAAGCCTAAGCTTCGACAGTATTTTTCGGAGCCTAAACTCGGACAACATATTCTAAAACCTGACCTTTGAAATACATTTGAACGCCTAACCCCCGACCCTATAATTTGGAACCTGATATCCGACAATACATGTTGAAGCCTAAGATTTGGCATCCTCCCAGATCCGATATTTACGAATGTCTTCCCAAAGTTAGGAGAACGTGGTCTAATTCAACCACATCATATCAATCCAAAACCGAGGACGAAGCCTCACGGAGGTTACATTTAAACACTTTAATATGCCACAACAAGATTCTTGTACAAGGTTTTTGTCCACTCCACTTTTACACATATATACATTTTATTGGTCACCATCACAAATTCTCCACCACATCGATTGTCGCCACCATCGATGTTCGTCGTCACATTTACAAGTTCATCAATCTTTAGTTGCAAAAAATGTTATTTTTCAAAAAACTTTCTTTACAACATGTTTTTTTTAAAAAATTTTTTAAATAGTTTTCTAAAGATAGAAAATAGAAAAGTTTCGAGTTATGAAAATGAAAAAATTGGGAAAGTTTCTAGTAACCAAATTTCCAAATGTTCCCTATTAGAAATTTGGTTACAATTTGCTGGATAATCGACTTGAATTGTGAACAATTACTATTAGAATGTAGGCCTAAATCAAATGTAAGTCCAAGCCCGTATGTGGGCTTGAGCCCGTTAGGTTTAATTTTCTCTATAAATAGGTGCTTAATGTAAACATTTGAAGTTAATGAAATACAAAATATTCTTCCACAAACCCAATTACTAATTTCTACATGGTATCAGAGCAGGTTACCAGGAAAAAGGTACCTGTTCTAACTAGCCATTCGACTAGTCCATTCGAATAGAAGTTTAACCCGTTCGAACTAGATCACTCGAACAAGAAATCCCTCAAAAAGGTTGTTTTTTATTGTTTTTAAACGTTCCTGCTTCAATCTGGAAAGTTAGCAAAGCTTTTTTGGTGAAAAATCGACTTTTAGATCGAGTTTTAGAAAAACCCTAAATTTTTCAGCGGCGCATACGGATCAAGTTCTTGAAAAATTCCCATCCGTACGGATCAGCAGCTCATTCGTGCGAACCAAGCTCATCCGTACGAATCAATCAGTCCATTCGTACGAATAAAGAATTTCATCCGTACGAATCAAGAAGTTCATCCGTACGAATCCATCCGTTCATTCGTGCGAACCAAGCGTTCATCCGTGCGAACCAAGCGTTCATCCGTACGAACCAAATAAACCATGGCTGACCCAAACAATAACAATCTCGCAGTAAACAATAACGATCTCGCAGTGCAACTAATGAATTTACTTCGTAATGGAGCTCAGAATCAGCTTCAAAACCCAAAACCAAACCTGTCCGATCAACTCAAGATTAGTCTAATGTTGACAAGCAACAACTACCCGTTATGGGCTCGGATGATTCGCGTCTCTATTGGGGGGAAATCCAAATTGTATCTTAATCACCTTACCGAAAATCCTCCCGCCATCACTAGTGAAAAATACGATGAGTGGGAACAAGCCGATCTTGTGGTTTTCTCATGGTTAATTCAGAATATTGATCCGAGCATCGCAAGTAACCTTACTGAATTTCCCACAGCGAAGTCACTATGGGAAGCCTTGGCAGTTACTTACAGCAGCGGGAAGGATAAGTTACAAACTTTTGATCTCCATGTTAAAGCTAATGAGTTCAAACAACAGCAGCTCCCACTGGAAGAGTTTTGGATAGGAATGCAGGGAATTTGGGGGGAAATTGATCGTCGCGACCCCAACCCGATGACTTGCACAGCTGACATAGCCACCTATAATCGAGTTCGCTCTGAAACAAAGTTGTTCCAGTTTCTGAACGGACTTGACCGGAGGTATGACCCGATTAAACGGGAAATTCTCCGCTCTGATCCGCTTCCATCTCCCGAAACTGCGTATGCTACGGTCAGGAAAGAAAAAGCTCACCAAGCTATTATCGACGGGAACCATGAGGCAGATATGGGTGTGGCAGCTGGGCTCAATACCACTGGCGATGGAGCAGGCCTTGTCTCAAAACACTATCGATCAGAAAAACCAGCATTCCGACCCCAATCAAAGGTCGACAAAAGCAAGCTCAAGTGTGAAGAGTGTGGTATGTCAAAACACACCAAGGAGCAATGCTTTAAAATTGTTGGCTATCCAGACTGGTGGAATGAGAATCACAGGACCTCAAAGACTGGAAAGGCTGCGGCGGTTGTAGGAAGCAGTGAAACTAGAGGCGAAGGAGAGACGAGTACCGATGACGCACCAGAACCAGGTATAGGGTTTGGTTGTTCTATACCAAATCCTCCGGGTAATGAATCCTTTTTAAATCCAAAGATTTTTAATCAAAACCTACTCGATAAGTTAAATGAGTACGATTTAACTAAGGATCAATGTGAGTCTGTTTCTGGCAAAGCTCATGTTGCAACCAAAGATACTAAATGTACCTCTTGGATCTTTGATTGTGGTGCCACCGATACGATGACGTTTGATATTACTGATATAACATCAAAATCTAGAGTTGATAAAACAAAAATTCACACAGCAAATGGGGAAACTCTCCCAGTTAAGGGAGGGGGAACCATTGAAATTTCAAAAACATTACAACTCTCTAGATGCCTCTATGTACCATCCTTGTCGCACAAGTTATTATCCGTCAGTCATGTTACGAAAGAATTAAACTGTGCTGTATTAATGCACCCCACTTTTTGTCTTTTGCAGGATATCAGAACGGGGAAGATCATTGGGCGTGGTACTGAAAGACAAGGACTCTACTACGTTGATGAAGTTACTCACCATGGTTCTGTTCTGCTCACTCATGGGTCCAACGATAGGAAAGCTTGGTTATGGCACAGAAGATTAGGCCATCCATCTGTTGGCTATTTGAGACAATTATTTCCGCACTTATTTCCTAATAATAAAACTTTTCATTGTGATACTTGTATTTTGGCTAAGAGTCATAGACAAACGTTTAAACCTAATGATACTCGAGTTGATTTTCCTTTTTCGTTAATTCATTCTGATGTTTGGGGTCCTGCAAAAATTGAAGGGGGACAAAATTTTCGTTATTTCCTGTTATTTATTGATGATTGTACTCGTATGACATGGACTTATCTTTTAAAAACTAAGTCTGAAGTGTTTACCAAGTTCACATCGTTTTGTAACATGGTTAAAACTCAATTCAAACAGGACATACAAATTCTTCGATCCGATAATGGGGGAGAATTCTGTAATACTTCCATGAAAAACTTCTGTCAAGAGCGGGGAATCATTCATCAAACCTCGTGTGCTCACACTCCTGAACAAAATGGGGTTTCAGAACGTAAAAATCGATTCTTGTTGGAAATCACTCGTGCCCTAATGCTCGAATCACGAGTCCCCAAGTCTTTTTGGCCAGAATCAGTTGTCACTGCCACGTATCTGGTTAATCGTCTCCCAACCCGGGCTTTAGCTCTCAAAACTCCTCTCCAAACACTGTCGACCTTCTATAAATTGCCTTCAAATCTAACTCTTGAACCTCGAGTATTTGGGTGTTCTGTTTTTGTTCATATACCAAAAATAGAGCGTTCCAAACTTGATCCTTGTGCAGAGAAATGTGTGTTTCTGGGGTATGGTGTCAATCAACACGGGTATCGGTGTTATAGCCCGAGTCGGCGTCACATGTTCACAACAATGAACTGTGACTTCCTTGAAACTGAGTTCTTTTACCAGACCCATCTTCATGGTCAGGGGGAAAACGCAAATGACGCATTAAGATGGATGAGTTGGGCGCCACCTGTGAATGGTGCTTCGACTGATACATTCACTCCGGAGACTGATAGTCCTGAAGAACCGGAAGACAGTACCACTCCCACCAACAATGATCCTCCTCAACTGATATCCGAGGTAAGTGGCTCTGAATCTCCGGATACTTCAGATAACTCTGATGTGTGTGCTGATGAACAACAGGAACAGGTCGAGACGGAAATTCCAAGTGTGACCGAACCCACTCGGTATGAGCTCCCTCATAGATCAACTAGGGGGATTCCACCCAACAGATACTCACCTGAAAAAAGTTCAAGAGGATCAAGATATCCAGTCGCAAATATTGCAAGAAGGAACTTAGTCCCGGAAGCCAGGTCCTTTGAAAACCCGATCTGTTCTGAAAGAATACCAACAAGTGTTGAAGAAGCGCTTAAGTATAAAGAATGGAGAGAAGCAATTGGTACTGAACTTGAAGCCCTAAAAAAAAGTGAAACATGGGAAGAATGCGAATTGCCTCCAGGAAAGAAACCTGTTAAATGTCGGTGGGTGTTCACTATCAAGTATAAACCTGATGGATCAATCGAAAGGTATAAAGCCCGATTAGTCGCAAAGGGGTATACTCAGACTTATGGAATTGACTACTGTGAGACATTCTCACCAGTAGCCAAAATCGATACTATTAGAGTTCTCTTCTCAGTTGCGGCAAACAAGGATTGGCCATTACACCAGTTTGATGTTAAGAATGCCTTCCTACATGGAGAATTGAAAGAAGAAATATACATGGAAACTCCACCTGGAATTCATAGCTCCGAGTCGAGTAAAGTTTGCCGACTAAAGAAATCTCTGTATGGTTTAAAGCAATCTCCCCGAGCTTGGTTTGGTCGGTTTACCACAGTAATGAAGAAATATGGCTACAATCAAAGCAATTCTGATCACACTCTATTCTTAAAACGAAGAGGTAAACTCATAACCTGTTTAATAATCTATGTTGATGACATGATTATTACAGGAGATGATTCAGAAGAAATGACAAACTTGAAAGCTAATCTTTTCAAAGAATTTGAAATGAAAGATCTGGGAAGACTCAAATATTTTCTTGGAATCGAAGTTCTAAGATCAAAGTCAGGGATTTTCATCTGTCAACAGAAGTATGTCCTTGATTTACTAGCAGAGACGGGAATGCTAGATTGCAAACCTGCAGATACTCCCATGATTGCTAACCAGAAATTGTTCATGGAAGATGAAGCTGAACTGGCAGATAAAGAAAGATATCAGAGAACAGTGGGTAAGCTGATTTATTTAGCTCATACTCGACCAGACATTGCATATGCCGTGGGGGTTATAAGCCAATTCATGCACCAACCTCAAGTCCAGCACATGGAAGCGGCTCTACGGATTATCAGGTATCTCAAGGGAACTCCTGGACACGGTGTCCTATTCAAAGCAAATGGGCACCTGAAGATTGACGCTTATACTGATGCTGAGTGGGCAGGTGACAAAGGTAATAGGAGATCTACATCAGGGTATTTTACTCTAGTGGGAGGAAATCTTGTTACATGGAGGAGTAAAAAGCAAAAAGTTGTTGCTCTCTCAAGTGCTGAAGCTGAATTCCGAGGAATAGCACGAGGATTAGCTGAAGTTTTGTGGCTGCGAAAACTATTGTCAGAAATTGGGTATCCCTCAGGAGAAGCCATCAAGATTATGTGTGACAACAAAGCTGCTATCCAGATCTCAGGAAATCCAGTTCAACATGATCGCACAAAACACGTTGAAGTTGATAGACACTTCATCAAAGAAAAACTTGAAGATAAGATTATCGAGCTTCCGTTTGTTTCATCAAAGGATCAGCTTGCAGACATCCTTACAAAGGCGGTTACCGGAAAGATCTTCGCTCACTGTCTTGACAAGTTAAGCATTGGGAATCCCACTACTTAGCTTGAGGGGGAATGTTAGAATGTAGGCCTAAATCAAATGTAAGCCCAAGCCCGTATGTGGGCTTGAGCCCGTTAGGTTTAATTTTCTCTATAAATAGGTGCTTAATGTAAACATTTGAAGTTGATGAAATACAAAATATTCTTCCACAAACCCAATTACTAATTTCTACAATTACGCTTTCACTAATTTCGACCCATCTTATTTTCGTTATCACGAAATTAATATAAGGATAATTCAATTGCTTTCTCAATTCATTTAGAGTTTAAGACAATAGAAAATCTAATAAAAATTTGTTTGTATGAAAACAAAAAAAAGTTGTGATATAATAATTAATTTTTTAGTTATTAGTAGTTAAAAGATGCCAACCAACCATTGCAATATTTTCTTTTTAGTCGGTAAAGATGTGAAGGAACGCAGGGTTTTGACGGGGAAAAAGGGTAAAAGTGCGGGGGCCCAATTAATATGGGACGTTAAAAACCCGCAAGTGATGCTGCCCCTTGAACCGATAAGGAGGTTCAATCCCCCTTCCCCTTGATCCCAACTAATAACATAAACGATATATCTTAAACGAGTGTACATTCTGCACTCACCTACTCGTAATTGAAGTTTAACTCGTTTTCCTTTTCAGTTTTAAGTAATCCAGGATCATATTAATATTGTTGATGAGACTAAAATTACCAACATATTATACTTCCATTTCATTTAGTTTCTCTTTAAACTTGAAAACACTCTCGGTTAATGCTTATTCTCTTGTCATAGATGTCTAACTTTGTCCGATTTGCTTCTAGTTTAATTTATTGTTTCATGTAATAATTAAGATTTTAATCTCAAATCAAGAGGATAAATATCAACATAACTTCCATTATAATCTTTAATCGTAAATCATACTTATGTGTATCTTCCTTATCGGTCTTATAAACCTGGTGGATTATCGACCACTTACTTGTGTTCGGTTTACTACGATCTTCCTTAAGCAAGAAGACTATTGCCTGATTGTAAAGATTAGCGAAGATTACCTAGAACCTGTTGACTAGGTCAAGCAATGGTCGAATACACACGGGTATAAATAATAATCTAGAGAGATATTTGTTTGTAAATGTAGATATCAAGTGGGGGAAGGGCTTACTATAGCGACAAATTGCCACCACATTCCTTCAATCTAATCTTTGTTCATATAAATAAGTCAATATATATATGTACAAATATAGATGTTGTTGTTGGACCCATATTATTTGTGACCCTCATTGATCATTTATCCTTACTGATATGATGACTGACACTAACTGAAATCTGTGTCTAGTAAATATTCGATGGACGTATTTACCTTACCGACACTATAGATTTCCCATTAGGTAATCGGAACTAATGAGAGCTTATAATATGAACACTTACTAAACACCAGGGCCTAAATAATACACACTCCTAATTTGAATGTGTATATAAAGGGAGATAATAAACCCTTAGAAGGGTTGGCTCATTTTATTCTTCACCCTCTTTTATCCCAAAACACACACTAAGTGTTTTCTCTCTAATTCTCCATCCTAACACGATCATCTCAATTTGGGAATCATTGATGGCTAATCTATTCAACAACATGCCCGGATCATCTGCAGGTATGTTAAATCTACATGAACCAATATAATTTAATCCAACATGTGGTATCAGAGCCAATGGCTCGTGATTATCCATTGGTTCATGTTTATTTATCGCTTGGCTATTGCTATTATTGATTATGCAACTTTTCTGGCCGGCGGAATTAATTTTTGGGTGAAAAATGGGATTTTTGGCGATGGTGGCGGCTGTACAGCAACCCTAATTTCGACGAACTTCGTTCGTGCGAATGAAGGTTCATTCGTACGAACCTAATTTGCTCGTTCGTACGGATGAAGCCCTATTCGTACGAACCTAAATTGTTCATTAGTACGAATCTGATTGGCTCATTCGTACGAACCTGATTTGTTCGTTCGTACGGATGAAGCCCCATTCGTACGAACCTGACTTGTTCATTAATACGAATCGGATTTGTTCATACGCACGAACGTAACTGTTGATCCGTACGAATCTGGGCTAATTCGTGCGAACCTAGGCTTACATCCGTACGAACTTAAACCTTACATTCGTACGAACCTAGGCTTACATCCGCACGAACCTGGACTTACATCCGTACGAATCAATACTCATCCGTACGAATATAATCTCATCCGTACGGATGACTACAGACCCTAATTTGGTCGTTTTTTAAAAGTCTTAATGCGCTGCCCCTTAACCCCGCAAGGGGGCGCAGCCCCCTTGACCCCTGCCTTATTTGTAGTGGTCACCTTATTTAGTCACCTTATTTATATGTGACCTTATTATACTTATGCACTAATATTCATGTTTTCATCTTTTGTTGTCCAAAGGTCAAAGGTGATTCCTATGATTGCATTTTTCCTTTAGCCTAATAAACACGTAGGATATTAATTCTGCCCAAAGGTGATTTAATATACTTGTGTGCTTTAAAGGATTCTTATTATGCCTTAAAACACGATGTTCTATTTTGTTGCCCAAAGGTCAAAAGACAAACGTTGTGTTGCATAAACCTTATGCTCATAATTTTACTTAGATATTAGTTATTTCTGCCCAAAGGTGATGTAACATCTAAGTAGAGCCTTACTTTAGCTTATTATTTTGGTGTTTTTTAATAGGCTTACCTATCACTAGCTTCTTTACTTATATGGTCTTAGTCTCAGGAACATTACTATTAGGTCTACTTATTTTAGACATTACTCTAGTTCTATTACTTTAAGGGACATTACTTAGTCTGCCTTATATAGCTAACTCTGTCACTCTAAAATCTTCTATAATTCGTATCATAATCTTATATCCTCCTTATTCTCCACTACAGTACCAAACTTCGGCATTGAGGCGCTTACTGGTGCTAATTTCACTTCATGGAAGGAGCAACTTAACTTAACTCTGGGAATGCTCGACTTGGACTATGCTATTCGCCATGATGAACCCGCCGCTATTACTGCTGAATCTACTGCGACTCAGAAAGCGGACTTTGATAAGTGGGAAAGGGCGAATCGGCTGTCCCTAATGATGGTCAAGAACTCTATTCATTCCAGCATCCGAGGAGCTATCCCTGATAACGACAAAGTGAAAACTTACCTCAAATCTGTTGAGGATCACTTTAAGGGATCGTCTAAGGCAACTGCGAGTAGTTTAATGCTACAGATGCTGACTCTTAAGTATGAAGGTTCTAATGGTGTCCGTGAACACATAATGAAGATGGTTGATATGTCTCATAAGCTTAAGCATTTGGAAATGGAAGTCTCAGATGGCTTTCTTGTGCATTTCATAATGACTTCCTTGCCTGCTCGGTTCGACACTTTCAAAGTGAATTATAACGCTATGAAAGATAAATGGTCGATAAGTGAACTGATTGCAATGTGCGTTCAAGAGGAAGATCGTCTTAAGCACATTCAACCTGAAGCTGCTGTTCACCTTACTACCACTTCAAACTTCAAGAAGAGGAAAGCTAACTACAGTAACAAGACTGAAAACAAAGTCCAAAATCATGGTGCTTCTACCTCTGGCCCTAAATCCTCGACAAGCAATAATAACTGCAAATTTTGTCGCTCCAAAGGGCACGGACAGAAAGATTGCTCTAAATTCAAGGAATGGCTAGCTAAGAAAGGTAACATTCTTTACGTAATATTTGATTCCTTTACTACTGATGTTCCATTTAATACATGGTGGGGTGACTCTGGTTCTATGGTCCATGTGACCAATTCCTTACAGGGATTCCTTACAATCCAGAAGCTACAAAAGGACCAAAGAAAGCTTAGAGTTGGAAATGGTGATCTCTTAGATGTCGAAGCCATGGGGACCTTAAATTTACATATGAATACCGGAAAGTGTATTAGATTAATAGATACCTTATATGTACCGAGAATTACTCGGAACCTTGTATCTATATCTAGACTTGATCTTGAAGGTTATGTAATTACTCATGGTTGTGGCAAGATCACTTTTACTCTTAATAATGAATTGTTTGGTTGTGGTTTTTTGGATGGATTTCTGTATAAATTAGAACTAGATCATAATTTCTCACAGTCTTTGTTGTCTCTTAATATTGATGACATAACTAAAACAAAGACAAAATCACCTAAACAAGCAGAGAATTCCTCCACATTGTGGCATAAACGTCTCGGCCACATCTCACGAGATCGCATGACACGACTCGTAAAAGAAGGAATATTACCCTCTCTTGATTTTAGTGATTTTGAAACATGTATTCAATGCCTTAAAGGCAAAATGGCTAAAGGGAATAAGAAAGGAGCCACCAGATGTTCCAACTTGTTGGAAATAATTCATACTGATATTAGTGGCCCCTATCCCGCATCAATAACAGGACATACATCATTTATTACATTCATTGACGATTATTCACGTTATATGCACCTTTATCTGATTAAAGAAAAATCTGAATCCTTACAAACTTTTGTCGATTATAAAACTTTGGTTGAAAACCAACTTGATCATAAGATAAAAGTTGTCCGATCAGATAGGGGAGGTGAGTATTACGGTAAACATACTGATATTGGTCAAGCTCCTGGTCCTTTCTATAATTTTTGCAAGGAACAGGGCATAATTAACCAATACACCATGCCAGGTTCTCCTCAACAGAATGGTGTTGCTGAAAGGAGAAACCGAACTTTAATGGACATGGTGAGAAGTATGCTCGCCAACACTAACCTACCCAAATTTCTTTGGACTGAGGCCTTAAAAACAGCTGTTCATATACTCAATAGGGTTCCATCAAAATCTGTCCCTAAAACTCCTTATGAGATCTGGACAGGTAGGAAACCGAGTCTAAAATATATGAAAGTATGGGGCTGTCCTGCCGAAGCAAAAGTCTATAACCCTAACTTAAAGAAACTGGATCCTAAAACCCTTACATGTTTCTTTATTGGTTATCCCGAGAACTCAAAAGGTTATCGGTTTTACTGTCCTTCTCACTCTACCCGCATCATAGATACACAACATGCCACTTTCCTCGAAAATTCAGAGATCAGTGGGAGCACGACAAATCCTGATTTAGATTTGCAAGAAGTACAAGAAGCGGGGGGAAACCATTCGTCGGTTATTACGATTCCTCCGATAATTCCTCTTGTACCCAACGCTGCTCCCGATATACCTGGATCTCCTAATGAACCGGTTGAACCTCCTATGCCTCCTAATCTAAACGTCGAAGAACCGCTTGTTCCTGAAGAACCCGTAATTCAGCTCAGGAGATCATCAAGGGCTCGCAGAAACACTAATTTTGATGATTTCGAAACTTATCTGGCTGAAGTCGAAAACATTGGGAAACTTACTGATCCAACCTCTTACCGAGAAGCTATGAATAGTGATCAGGCCGCTAAATGGATTGAAGCCATGATTGAAGAGCTCAAATCCATGGAGCGTAATGGCGTTTGGGTATTGGTTCCACTCACTAAAGGATCCAAAGTAATTGGTTGTAAATGGGTGTTCAAAACCAAATTAGACCCGAATGGAAACGTCGAACGCTATAAGGCCAGACTGGTTGCAAAAGGCTTTACTCAAAAGGAAGGAATTGATTATCAAGAGACCTTTTCCCCTGTCTCTCGTAAAGATTCCCTAAGGATCGTCATGGCACTCGTAGCTCATTATGATTTAGAGTTACATCAGATGGATGTCAAGACCGCTTTCCTAAATGGTGACTTGCAAGAAGACGTATACATGCGGCAACCTGAAGGATTTATTCGAGAAGGTAAAGAGCACATGGTCTGCAAGTTAAATAAATCGATATATGGGTTGAAACAAGCATCACGACAATGGTACCTTAAATTTGATGAAGTCGTAAAATCTGATGGCTTCCTAAAGAATCAAGTGGATCAATGCACCTATCTCAAGATCAGTGGGAGTAACTTTATTATCCTTGTTTTGTATGTGGATGATATTCTACTTGCAAGTAACAACTTGGATTTGCTACATGAGTCGAAGCGGATGCTTTCGCATAATTTCGACATGAAAGATCTCGGTGATGCCTCTTATGTTTTAGGTATCGAAATAAATCGAGACAGACGCAACGGTGTTCTAGGTCTTTCCCAAAGGGCTTATATTGACCGTATTCTAGAACGCTATAACATGCAGCACTGCACACCCACTGTGGCTCCGGTAGTTACAGGGGACGTATTTGGACCTCATCAAACTCCGAGCACTGAAACTGAGAAGGCTGAAATGAGGATGATACCTTACTCATCTGTAGTTGGGAGCATTATGTACGCTCAGGTCTGTACTCGACCGGATATCGCTTACATCGCTGGTATGCTGGGGCGTTACTTATCTAACCCCGGATTAGCACACTGGAAAGCGGCTAAAAAGGTTCTACGATATCTGAAAGGGACCAAAGACTACAAATTAACTTATAGAAGAAGTGACAACTTGGAAGTAGTAGGTTATTCTGATTCTGACTTTGCTAAATGCAAAGAAGACCATAAATCTACTTCTGGGTATATTTTCATGTTAGCTGGCGGACCAATCTCTTGGCGGAGTCATAAACAAAAACTGACCACAACGTCTACTATGATGGCTGAATATGTTGCCGTTTATAATGCAACCTGTCATGGGATGTTGTTAAGGAACCTGATCAGTGGACTCAAACTCGTCAACTCAATCTCTAGACCATTGAAGCTTTACTGTGATAACTCAGCTGCTGTAACTTTCTCGAACAGTAACAGTTCGACTGGCGCTGGGCTGTATCTCGACACAAAGTATCTGTTTGTACGCGAACGGGTTGAGGAAAATGTTCTTTGTGTTGAGTACATAAGTACACATGACATGCTAGCGGATCCGATGACTAAAGGTCTTCCTCCTAATATATTCGTAGGACACGTGTCGAATATGGGGCTTACAAAAGACTTAATTTAATAGCATTGTTGTACTTATTGGTCATTATTTATTTATTAATGAAAATTTTCCTCCTTATTCAGATTTTGTTTGTCTATTATTTACACCTTATGCGCATAACTGTGTTGGACATTATTATAACAAAATTTGTCTTAGTTGGTCTATCATTGCTTATTCAGTTTTGAATTTGAGTCATAGTTTGACTAGTGGGGGTCCTGAGTAGATGTTCTTCTCTACGACTGTACTTATCAACTATGATTTCGGTTTTAAACAAAATGAGTATTATCTCGTACGGACTTATCAATACTCATAGATAAATGATCTACTCGGTCAAGTGGGAGAATGTTGGACCCATATTATTTGTGACCCTCATTGATCATTTATCCTTACTGATATGATGACTGACACTAACTGAAATCTGTGTCTAGTAAATATTCGATGGACGTATTTACCTTACCGACACTATAGATTTCCATTAGGTAATCGGAACTAATGAGAGCTTATAATATGAACACTTACTAAACACCAGGGACTAAATAATACACACTCCTAATTTGAATGTGTATATAAAGGGAGATAATAAACCCTTAGAAGGGTTGGCTCATTTTTATCATCATAATCTCTTTTATCCCATAACACCTACAAGTGGTTCTCTCTCAATAATCCCATCCTAATACGATTATCTCAATTTGGGAATCATAGATGGCTAATCTATTCAACAACATGCCTGGATCATCTGCAGGTATGTTAAATCTACATGAACCAATATAATTTAATCCAACAGTTGTATGTATTGTATGTGATGTGGGGGAATGTGTATATGTATTATGTATATATCTCTTCACCTTCCACACACACTTTCCCTTTCCCTATCCTAATCATTCTTCTTTTTCAGGTGGTTTGCTTCTACCCTTTTGCAAATAGTCTATCTTAGTTATGGCAAATCTGCCTTTGGAGGATTTTAGGGTTTCTCATTTAGGGCAATAGGTTAAAAAAAAGCCTAAATACCACTTTCAAGATTCAATCTAGAAAGTGTCTTTAAATGTTGGGTTCATCATCTTGTTCACATCATCATCATCAACAACAACAAAACCAAGAAGAAGTTAATTTACAAACAGATCTGAACCAGATCCAACAACAACATCAACCACCATCAATCTATTTGCGACAACTTCTCTTATCATGTGCTCATTCGATTTCACGGTGTGACTTTTCTGCTGCCCATCGTATCACCAACATCCTCTCCGCGAATTCTTCGCCTTATGGCGATTCATTAGAAAGATTAATCCACTCTTTCACCAAAGCCTTATCCCTACGTGTTCGTTTTCATCTTCATCCACAACCGCCTATTTCCATTAATACTAAAGCACCAGATCCTATCAGAACTTGTACCGAACAAAATGATGATGTAATTCTACAATCATCATATTGTCCCTAAATCAAATAACACCTTTTATAAGATTTAGTCACCTCACTGCTAATCAAGCAATACTAGAAGCAATTGATCAATCCCATAATCATCAAAACCAACATCCTCATAACATTCATATACTAGATTTCGATATCATGCACGGTGTACATGGCCGCCTTTAATGCAAGCAATCGCCGATCACCACCACCCTCCAACTCTCCGAATCACCGCCACAGGAGCCAACCTTGATATCCTACGTAGAACCGGCGACCGTCTTTCGAAATTTGCTCATTCACTCGGCCTTAGATTCCGATTCTTTCCTCTTTACTTCCTCAGACTAATAACCAAACAGTTGATGACGTTATCAACCATCTATCCGCGGTTATCCTACTACCAAACGAAATCCTAGCCGTTAATTGTGTCCTATACTTGCACCGAATGTTGATAGACCGAGATAGGTTATGCTTGTTACTTCGTAAGATCAAATCTTTAAACCCTAAAGTTGTTACTTTAGCTGAAAAAGAAGCAAACCATAACCACCCTTATTTTTATCAAGATTGAGGAGGCGTTAAAGTACTACACCGCAGGTTTTCGACTCGCTTGAGGCGACACTTCCACCGAATAGCCGGGAAAGGATGACGGTGGAACAGGTGTGGTTTGGGAGAGAGATTACAGATATAGTGTCAGGAGAGGGAGAGACGAGGAGAGAGAGACATGAAAAGGTTTTTATCATGGGAGATGATGATGAAAATTGCTGGTTTCGGAATGTTCCTTTAAGCCCATTTGCACTTTCACAAGCTAAGCTGCTTTTGAGACTTCATTATCCATCTGAAGGTTATAATCTTCAAGTTGTGATGATTCTTTTCTTTTTAGGTTGGCAAAATCAACCCCTTTTCTCTGTTTCTTCTTGGCATTAATTATATACATTTTCATCATATATAATTAATATATATATATATATATATTCAATAAATATATTACTTACATAAGTATATTATATAAATGAGGAAACCCTAATGATCAAATAGCTAACTCTTTGTAGCATGATGATCACTCAATCTATTCTAGCTTTATATATATATTGTTTGCATGAAAGACAAACATTTGCTATGTATTTATAGTAGATAGTGAGGCTGTATGTGTGTATATAGATAGACACACACATACAGTAGTTGAAGTATTTATAATTGGGAGATTAAGTAAACCTAATCCACTGCTGGGCCTTTTTTCTGCAAGGAAACAAATGGGAGATATATTTATTTGATAGTGGAGTAATATTAGGGAATTATGTTGGGTTAAACTAATGAGGTCAATAAACAAATATTTATATAATAAAGTTTTGGTATTAGGGTTTTTGTGGGTTCCTTAAGGTTGTTCCATTAGTTTTAATGACCTCAAACTACTTGTCTTGTTATAACAAAGTGAATAAGTACGTATTACATGATATTGAGAGGTGTACGTTAGAAAATATATTTAATAGGGTTATTGTCTAAAAACTTAATTTACATTCATTTTTATCGTTATGGGTTATTATACTCTACTTGTCCCCACTAAAGATGAAATTATTCCCCACTAAAGATGAAATTATGAGAATTTTAATTCTTGTCAGAAATGCACAATCTATTATTTTCGGTTATCGTTGGCATAATGCTTGAGAAGATAAGATTATATGTGATGAATAGGTTGAGATTACGAACCAAACAACAAATAGTTTTATTGATTTTATATATCCTCCAAGGACGAGAAATCATGTCGTGTTTGGGTAATCGTATCACACGTTGCCGTTTACCACACCCAACCCAACACAACCAATTTAGTTAATCGTTTGGAGAAGTTGAACCTAGACTCATCCTATTTAATAAATGGGTTTGTCGTGTTGACCCATTTACAACTCATAATATATTTAAGAGTTTAATTACATAAATTGTCCTTAAGCTTTATCCAAAATTATGGATTTCTTTCCTAACTTGTCCACTTTTAGAAACTAATTACGTTTTTATCCCTAATTTCTAATGAACATCCATATATTGGGGCCAAACCTTGGGACAAACTCCATAATTTGGGGAAAAACCTTAGGGACGAAATCCGTAATTGGGGGGCAAACCTTATGGACTAAAAGCGTAATTCGTTCTAAAAAATGGGTACGATTTATACAACTTTTTAAACTTAGGTCGATTAATGTAATTTTAACTCTATATTTAAAGTTACATAACAAAAATTATTAGTTGAGATTTTTCATATTTTAAGTATATATGATAAATATAAAATAAATATACATTACTTTAAAGATATCAATCTAATATTTATTGAAGAATTAGAAGAAAGAAAAAATATAATTCTACTATAATTTCTAGTAACTGAAATAATGAATTTATAACATTAAAGTTATTATTATTTGTATTGTTAAACATAGAATTAAAATCAAACAATCTTTTGGTTCCTATGCATTTGCATGTCTTTCACCTAGGATTGACCTCTTTTCGCGAGTTGGTGTTGAGGTTATGTATTGAGTATTTTTTGTCAAGAATTTCAACACCTTCGTCATTTGATTCTTCTAAAAAAGAAATTTTATCACAGTTGTGCTCTTGTCAATATGAACACCTTTATTATCAACCTTTCCTATATTGTTTAAGGATAAATAAGTTGATCCACAATCTTGTTCTAATATTTTCTTTTTCTAATTGTGGTTCGATAAGCCTCTTATTCATATTTTTCTCTATGTCACGCGGTCTCATTGTTCCCATTATTATTAACATTTTAATTAACTCTTTTTTCACTTCTAACTTGTCTCACTCTTCCCCACCTTATGAGAACTAGTCCAATGAGGAAAACTAAACTATTCGTTGTCACTAGAATAATCTTGCATATATAATGAGCCTAATCATCCTCTATAGCAGGGCTTAATATTAATGACACCCGATTCCAATTTTTCTTAGCTAATATTCTTCAAACTAAAAGCTTAATGTCATCATCTAACATCATTATCGTAAGGTCATCTGTTTAGTAATTATCCTTTGTGGTGGCATAAAAATCATTAATGTAATCCCTAATACGAAACTTCATATAGTCAAAAAGTTGTTTTCAAACTGAAGCTACCTAGTTCGTGGATCCTTATATCTATTTCTAACGCCATTTTCATAAACAGTCCTTATAACAATGAAAGTTACATTCATATAAAATGTCTAACGTGATCTTGTAGTGGAAGAAGGAGATGAAGACGCCATACCAATGTCCAATTTAAGAGCATACATACGAATTTTTGAACGAATAAATTTGGAGGAGAAATTAGGTAGGAATCAAATTGAAAATTAGGGCAAAGACAAAATTGATTTTGGTGGGAATGTTTAACGAGTTGAATGATTTTAATGGGAAAAGGGGGGTTCATGACTAGTTAACGGGAGCCAACTAAATAAACACTCATTAATAAAGAAACACAATTTCGAATGACTAAATTAAAAATTAAAAAGTTAAGTATCTCAATAGAAACACGATTAATTATTAAGAGTCCTCTAAACTTCAAAATATTAATTTTGGGAGTGTACAAACATAGAAAATATACTTAATCATACTTTACATTTAGAATAATTTTAAAGTATTAAATAAACATAATTACTACTATATAATATCATTATTTAATCCTCTATAATTTTTTTCATTAATACTCTAATACTTTTTAATGTCTTTCATTGCACTTATATATGTTATGAAATAATAATTTAAGGGCATAAATATATGAAATTTGTATTTAGAGAGTATTTGGTTTGAGATTGATTGGTTTTTAGAGTATTGATATTCTGAAAATAAAAGTTTGATGCTTTAAAAACATATATATAATTGACTTTTATGTTCATTTTTTTAAAAAAGTATCAATACGAATTTAACTATGATGTTGAAAGCCTATACATATAATTAAATGCTTATTTTAATGGTTTATTTGTTTATTCTAAAATCTAGTTATACTTTAGATAAGTTAATTTAAAATTAATTAGAAATTTAAAATGGATCTTAAATAATTGGTTAAAAATTGGTTCCTATAATTTCTTATTATTGTAGTTCCTATTTGAACTCATATATATATATATATATATATATATTATATATATATATATATATATATATATATATATATATTATATTATATATATATATATATATATAAAAAGTGAATATGAAGTTGTTACACATGTAAACTTACATGCGAAACTCATCAAAATATATGTCGTTTTGTGGTTATATGTTTTAAACGCTTGATTTGTCCTATATTCATAATGGGAGATGATCCCCAAAATGCAGGGGGGCCCTTTGTTTATAATGAACAAGTTATTAAAAAAAATTCGATAGATGCCAAATGATAAGAAAAAACTTATATTGTAAAAAGATGCGACTAATAAAGAAAAAGATGTAAATAGTTAAAATTTAGTAAAGTTAGTTTAATAAATATGATTAAAATTATATAGATTTGAAAATTTTCTAACAAAATAACATGTTTTTGATGAGCTTCGTATATAAGTTTACATATATAACAGTCTCATATTCATTTCTCCCATATATATATATAGTTTAATCGATAGTTTATTTTTTGAACTACAAACAAATAGAACTTACTAGGAATAAAATAGAAACTAATATGAAAGATTATAAAGTAATTATTGATGTTTGTTCTTCTAGATTATATATGTATAACATATGTGAGTACTTTGATAAAAATCATAAGTTGGTTTAATCTAAAAAGGTAACAAGATAATTTTTCCCAATTCAATTTCAACTTAACGAAAATTTGTTACATAACATAAAACCTTTTATTGTTTAATGTCCATTATATAATTTGACGACCAATTAAAAGTTTATTAGATTTTTGTGCAATTTTCTATGTCATAGTTATATTATTGTTCTCGTATTAGATGAACTTATAACTTAGTTGATTAATCTATATATTATCTATATATCTATAATCTATATATATAATTATA